>NMXI01000041.1:0-336138 GCA_002851675.1 Verticillium nubilum | reverse complement strand
AGGACAGGAGCTACAGGCTGAGATCGAAGTAAACGTACAGGTAAAGGAGGAAACGCGTCAGAGTAGTGGTCGCAAACCACGCGACGAAACGAAGAAGAGACGCTGTGGCGTCTGTGGTGAGACCGGGCATAATGCGCGAACATGTCAGATTGAGGTAGAGACGTCTGGAGAAGAGGATTCTGAGTAGTTTTAATTGATTTAAGGTATTCTGGTTGACTGGAATAGAAAAGTTGTCGCGTGGTCGTGGTCGGGTGTCCAGCTCGCTTGTCTGTCCAGCTCGCTTATCGTGCACGTTATAGTAATCTTTTATTAATTTATATCTATTAATATAGCTCTTTTAAACCCTATATCTCCTATAATATTTCTACTCCTTTCGTTCTAATTCTAGGTTTTAATCTTTAAGGCTCTATTATATTAGTCCTCTAAAGAGTAATACTTAAATATAAGATATTATATATCTAAGTACTTAGGCTTAATATAGTACTTAGGCTTAGCTTAGAGGAATAACTTAATTATTATCTAGACTATTACCTAATAAGCTCTTTAATATAAACGTATATTACTAAACTAGCCTATTTCTCTAAAACTCTTAAATTAGCTTAAATAAGTAGCTTCCTAGTTATCTATAAATTAAAGGCCTAGCTATCGCTCCTAGGTTTATAACCTTTAATTTTATATAATAGCCTCTAAGTATTTACTACTAGTAACCTACTATTATTAACTCTATTCCTAGCTAGTAATATAGTTTATTTTAAGGCTTCTCTCTAGTTCCTTATCTTCTTATGAGCTCTAGCTTTGTCCTCTTTAAAGCTAGAATTACTATATTAATCTTTCTTTCGTTTTCTCTTAGAACTTCTTAGTTCTTCGGGCTAGTCTCGAGGCTTATTATCTAATACTCTCTTATATTATAAACTTCTCTTTTTATACTTTATAAAATATGTTCGATCTAGAATCTTATTAAGTATAAGTAAAAGACTATAGTACTCATATAATACGCTTTCCTTAATAGGAGTACTCTCCCTTCTAACTATACTTAAAGGTATATCCTTATATTTAGGATATCGCTATAGTTAGTCGCTAATAGACTTAGTAAATAATAAAAGATAATATATATTACTTTCTATTAATACTAAATAATTCGATAAAGATAAAGGCTTCTTAGTACTAAACGCGGTCCTTATAATAAGAGATACTAAATCTTATCTACTATCTACTAATATTCGGGTTCCGAATTAGTTCTTAGTAGTATCTCGCTAATTAGTAATAGTAGCTGTTCGCAGTTTCTATATAATTATAGACGCGTAGACTTATTCTTTATAACGCCTCTAGGCCTCGAGGTACTACTATTCTTACTTAGGGATTAGCTTAGTACTATGCCTTTCTTTAGGGTTAGATATTTTATAGACGTAGTTAATTACGTATTTAGTTCAGGATTAACGAGCCTAGTAAGGGTAAATATTTCTAAAGGATACTAAAGAGGCTATATTCTAAATATAAATCTTCTATTCTAAAAGTTCTAAGTATAGGGATATTACTATTCAAGATCTTTACTAGAGATAAATATAAGCTTAACCCCTACGAATAGTATTATACCCCGACTAAATAAGTTAAATATTAAGGTCGGATTTAACTATTTAGCTCGATAAAATTATTAGATTTAGCTATTTACTTATATTTATAAATATTTAATTTATTTAATTAGATAATAAAGACCTTATAATAGTTAAAGACTTATATAATACCTAGAATCGCTAGTATTAATACTATTAATGCCCTAATATAGCCTCTCGAATTAAAAAACCCCTCGACGAAGCTAGTTATTTAGATACTAAAGCTCTTCTAGAGTATTTAGAGCTATCCTAGCCCTCTATAATGTTATCGTTAGTTTTGCGAGGCTAAACGACCTTTTATAGTTTACCGATATTTCAGGTATCGCTAATATATCGAGGGCGAGTTTACTAATAGTAGGATACGCTTCCTAGCGCCCGTTCTGCTAAGAAATAGGGTCTTTAACGCTTAAATCTTATAAGAGATTAAGTCAGGGGTATTAATTAAGCTTAGAGTTAGATACTATAGCTCTCTAATACCTACTCTATACTTAGTTGTCGAAGGTTAATAAAGGCGCTATAGATTAATATATTCGGAGCCTTTTAAGTTTATTATATTCTTAATCTTAGGAATAATTTAATAAAGTAGAAGAATAGCGATACTAGTATTCTTATTATTAATATAGGCCTCCTCGTATATTATAAAGCTAGATAAGCTATTTAGAGCTCGACTACTATATCTTAAGCTACTAGATACTAAGGCTAACATAGAGGATTATAGTAGCTAAATAGAGAAGTGACTTTCTAAGCTTTATATAGTACTAATTAAGCTTCTACTATACGTTAGTAATAGAAAGATAGAAGTGATAGTATAAGTCTTTATTAAGAGCTCTAAGGCGCTATAGAATTTTAGTATCCTTACTATGAATATAATCTTAAAGAGCTTAAATAGATAGAAGTAATTTAGGTTATTAATTCTACTACTATTAAATATACTTATAAGACCCCGAAGAGCCTTAGCTTTACTACTACTACTATTTATATTATTAAAGAATAATTTCTACTCTTCTATCCCCTCTAGGATATATTCTATTCTAACGAGAACCTCCTAGAGCACGCTATAGCTCCCCTACTTACTCTACTATTACGTTCTTATTATTTATTAATAGAAGGGTTTAAGAGTAATATAAAGCTCTATTAAGAGCTGCTAATCTTCGGTTTAGAGATAGTCTTCGATAGTAATACGCTTATATAGATCGACTCCGTATATATTCCGTATAAGAAAGCCTTAGATATTACCCTTCTTCTTTAGAGCGCGATCGAGTATAAGGAATATTAAATTCTATTAAGTATTATTTTTAAGTATTACATCAAATTCTATAGCTAATTATTAATAGAAAATGAAGTCTCCCTCTTAGGCTATCCCTATTATAAATAATTAAAAGTTCTTACTTCGCTATAGAAAGGATCTTACTTATTTAATAATATTATAAAGCTTCCTAATAGATCCATTTTCTACTAGAGTTAAAGGATATTGTCGAGGTCGTCTATATCTTCGAGAGACTACGATTCTTATTTAAAGGTCTCGCTATTCTTACTATATAAGAATACGCACTAATGAGGTTTAGAATATAACTATAGTAGTATAGCCGACGCTCGATAATATTCTTAGGATATAGCTCGAGCTAGATTATCTAGAGGAGGTTATAAGTATAAATGTTATTTATTAATATATCATCAGATATTAAAATACTTATAAGGTCAACGATATCCTAGTCTCTCGCGATCTCTATAATAGTACTAGCTATTAAGTTACTTATATAAGTACTAGGTTATTTATAGAGTATAAGGAGGTATTTATAACGATAAAAGGCCGACTAAGCAGGCTATAGCCCCGCATTACTAATAATTATATTATAGATAAGATAAGGAGGAACGATTATTATAGGTAGATTTAAGGGAAGTTTAAGTTATGTAATAGATTACTAGAAATATAAGAGTAATCCTAGGATTACTATCTACCCCTTCGTAATCCTAGACGATAGATTACTAAATACCTAATAGTAAGCTATCTAATATAAGCTTACCTACGAATATATAAGGATAGGATAAATAGGTATATAAGAAGGAATATTTCTATACTTATAGATATAGTCTTTCTTATAATAGTAATTAATCTAAGTCTTATCTTATATCTATTATAACTAGTGCGCAACGCCTTACGATACCCTCTACTTATCGTTATAACCTAAGCTTCTACTTTTAAGTACCCATATCTTTAGTACTATCTATTCTCCCTTATAGAAATAGTTAGGTCGTAATAGCGTTATTAAAGTTATCTACATTTATTTAAGTAGTATATAGATACTATAAGGATTATAACTCGGTTCGGAGACGCCTAGTAGTTATAGAGAGGTAAATCTTTATAAGAGATACTCGTAATTCCGTTTATACCTACTTCTTCTTATAAAAGTATACTTAATTCAGCCTCGTTCGTAAACTCTTATAACTCTAGAAGAGGTTATTAGATATATTAGGATTAAGGTTCGTTAGTAATTAATATATAAATGGGTTATTAAATATATTAAACGCTTAGTTCGTAGTAACGACGAAGCTAAGGGCGAGCTCTTTAAGTACCTCTAATCGAGCCCTTAGAATAGTGATAGAGCGTAGTTATAGAAGCGAGAGAGTAGGTATATTAGATAAGCTTTAAGAGGAGTCTTTAACGGAAGAACCTTTAAATATCCTATACTTCTTTCTTTCTAAGATAGAGGCTTATAGAAGTTATAGTAAAGGCCTTAAAGAGTAATAGACCTCGTCTCTTATTATAGAGACTATAGATCTAGAAGCTTTCGCTAGTAGTATTTACTATATTAAGAAGCTTAGTCGCGAAGATCCCGTAATCCTTAATCTAGCCTATATAGCCTCGTAAGCCTTTTTTCGTTACGATCGCGCTAAGAGTAAAGCGCCGACTATAATAATTCGCTATAGGGAGGTCAGAATCTAACTACGTTAAATCCGAGAGCTAGGTATGAATTAAGGCTAACAGACGCGTTCTAGAGACTATAAGAGATATATTAGTAATAGTAGAAGTAGTAGTAATAGCTTTAAGGGTATAGAGAAGATCTTAGTAACGTTATAAGTAATTACGTTAGTAGAATCGCTACTATATTAGTAGTAGGAGGATTTCCGCCTCGAGGACTTAGGGAGTAGTAAGTATAGACTAGTCTAGTTATTTAGTAGGTTAATATATATAGGTTAATTTCCCTATTAGTAATAGAAGCTAATAGCCTAATTAGTTAGGACCTTTACTTTATTATTAGAGAGACTGGGTTTAAATCCTAGTATAGACGTTTATATTTTCTATTATAAACTTCTAGTTTACTATTAGGAATATAAAGTTTTAATTAATTAGATCTATTTTTTAGTGGGTCCCCGGTTCAATATATCGATAATTCGGGTATTAATATCTATTTAAACGTTTACTAAACTACTAAATATATAAAATCTATAGATTTAACTATTTAACTATATAGAAATAGCTTATTGATTTAGTTATTTAATAATTTAACTTATTAGATTTAATCGGGGTGCATTGCTACCTACGAAGTTTTAGACTCTTAGCGTTAAACTCTCTAAGAGGACAATACGTAGATATTACTACCGAATTTACTATTAGGCAGCTAATAGCAACTGCCTAGAAGTGGAAAGGGCACCTGCCTTGACCACGAGTTACTAATGCGCCACCTAGACATCTAGTTATAGGTTGGTCAGGCGAGGCTTCCTCAATTCAGGGTACTTGACAGAAAAACATCCGCCTTTCAGCTTCTCTCACTATCAAATATTCCCATGAGGTCCTTTAAGCTACCGGTCCTGGAGACCAAAAGTTCGCCCTGGATCAGTTGCCCATCAAAGTCCAGAGGAGACCATTGCCTCCTAGGTAGGCAGCACGGGCCTTGATGATCATCTCTCAATGTAGCACAATGTGCAGGAGAGGTTGACGATGATATAAAAATTAGTCTCGACCGTGTTCGAGCGGTTGCCGATAAGTTTTACTCATTCGACGGCATTATAGCTGAACAAGCCAGCCTCACGACGCTGAAGTACATGTCGTGTCGTTGGGTGCCGCTGACAGCCAAGCCCCACCACGTGGTTGGTCAGAATCACGGGAGCTTTTGGCTGGGCAATTGAGGATGCCAAGGACCCGAGCGATGTAGCCAAGACGGCAAGCACGGTTGACAGACGATCAGGAGCCGAATTGACGGCACCCCGCTTGGCATCAATGTGGGTTCCATTCAAGGTGCCTTTTTCCCTCCTTTTTCTCTATCAGAAGACGCTTTGCAAATCGCGCTGGCCGTGGGAATACGAGAAGCGCGAAGAAGGAGGAAGGTGACAATAAGCTCAGAATTACAGCAAGAGCTAGCGCCACCAGTGCACATCTCAATCTCGGGGGCAGCACCTTATCCAGTGGGCTGACTCGCTGGACGGGACGCCACCAGCCCGCTGACCAGCACGCCCTTTAGCAGTGACGCCTGCCCTGTTTATCCTCCGTGGTTAATGTACCTTATGTCAAGGCTGGATCTTGATAACACTATACCCGTGCTTTTTGAGTAACCCTCGTGAGCAGCCTTGGCTGAACAGAAAGAGAATCGATTTGTGAAGCATCGTCCATTTGATCAAACATTTACAACTCTATCTGACGATTCACGGAAACACGGCACTGCCTTTCATCCCCCCGCGCATCCAGCCCCTACCATTATTCTCCAGCTTCCACATTCATTCTAGCCTGCCCCCTAGTCCCCTCTCCCTCTCCCCAGTGATGGCGCCCCGTCGATCAGCAAGCTGCAGCCACCAGCCGGGGGGTAATCAGCCGTCACCCATCTCTCGATTCGCTGGTTGGCGAGAGCTGGTAGAAAGACCCTGATGGACCTCAACGGTGTCTCCAGTCATCGTCATGCCAAGCGTTTACCGTCCTTCCCCTTTCGGCAGCTACCCGGCACCACGATCCGGGCGCGAACCCCACGACACATGGGTCAGGTCCGAGGTGGCTGTCTAGAAAACGTGATGAGGAAAGTTCGCCGAGCATGCCGGGCAGGGTCGCGATGAGCAATCAAGGGCTCATGGTGTCAAGCGACGTGAGGCGAATTCAGCTAGCCTGACTTATAGCTGCAGCAAGCTGCTGGATGGGTTCCATCGAAGGCAGGTGCAAGCTCGGTACCAGGTCAGTCGTCCAGCTGGGTAGTTAGTGCCTACTGGTTCTGTAGGATCTTGGTCCAGCTTCCCGCCAGCCTTTACCCCCGTCGCGCCTTCTTCCTTCGATGGTTCGCATCCATCGCGTCAGGTATCGGTCGGTCCTTGGTACCTTCCGTCGTGGTGTTTGGCGTCGGCTCGATACGGGAGGGTCGCTACAGAGTAACACGGCAGGAGCTCTGGGGCATATCACTTCCCAAAACATAAATACACCTTCTCACTCCCACATTCCGAGGCCGCTCTTCTTCTCTTCCTCCCCAGCCTTAAGCCCTTGCCCGCTCCCAGGCCATTGCAATTCTCATCCTCTCCCACCACTTCCTTAATCGCAGTCCCTCCACAGCTGTCAACGCCAGCCATGCGCCTCAACACCATCGCAGGCGCGGCTCTGACCGCCGCCTCGGCCGTCATGGCCAAGGAGCTGCCCAAGAACGAGGAGAAGGCCGCTGAGCTATACGACTCGGGCGTCATCCACGAGCAGATGATGGCCAAGAAGATGGCTTACTGGCACGCCGAGTTCGAGGCCGGTCTTCTGGAGTCCTCCCAGTGGCCTCGCCTGAACTACACAAAGTGTGTCAACGGCTACGCTGAGGCCATCAAGGGTGATCCCCTACACAAGTTCAAGTGCAAGAACGTGAGTACTGCCCTCGTGGACCTGTTTTGCCCCTCTTGCCGTACTGACAAAGGCAGATGGACCTGTACGACTTTATCAACCACAGCGAGCTCGGATCTCCCAACTCGGACGCCTCTTTCCGCACCGGCTCCTCCGCCTGGGGATGGACCGACCCCGAGTCCGGTCGCGAGTTCGTCACGAGCGGCATGTACGATGGTGCTGCTTTCCTTGAGGTTCTCCCTGAGGGTCGTCTCCTGCACCTCGGGTTCCTGCCTTCGTTCGCAAAGACCGGCCCCAACTCGCTGTGGAAGGAGATCCGCTCCTACAAGAACTACATGCTGATCGGGTCCGAGCTCCCGGGCCACGGCATTCAGATCTTTGACATGCGCAAGGTGAGCTTGGAGTATCTTAAAACTTCATTGCAGTGCCTCGCTAACAGATGCAGCTCCTCACCATCAAGGCCGAGGATGCCCCCGTTCGGTTCTCCAACGACAAGGATCTCACTGGCCACTTCGCCGACCTTCCTCTCGGCCGCACCCACAACGTCGTCATCAACGAGGAGGCCAACTACGGTGTTGCCGTCGGCGCTGCCCCCCGTACCGGCACCTGCAAGGCCGGTCTCATCTTCTTCGATCTGAAAGATCCCTCGAAGCCCACGAGGCTAGGATGCAACGGTGAGGACGGTTACGTCCATGACGCCCACTGCCTCATTTACCGTGGTCCCCACAAGAATTACGAGGGTCGCGACATCTGCTACGGCTACAATGAGGACACCCTCACTATCTACGACGTCACCGACAAGGCGAACTCCACGATCATCTCCATCACCTCGTACGAGGGCGCCACCTACACCCACCAAGGTTGGGTTCTGGATGTCAACAACCAGGAGTACCTGTTCCTCGACGATGAGATTGACGAGGTTTGTTTTCTGTTTCCATCACGTCTTGACAAGCTCGTGCTGACCCAACGCAGGAGGAGAGTGCTGGCCCCGCTGCTGACGGATACCCTGTCACTTACATCTTCGACATCCGCGACCTTGAGCACCCCAAGCAGACTGGTCTGTACAAGGCTTCCGTCCGGGGTATTGACCACAACCAGTACATTCACGACGGCCTGAACTACCAGTCTAACTACGGTGCCGGCGTCCGCGTGTACGATGTCAGCTCTGTGCCCCAGGACCCCACCGGCGACTCGGTCTGCGAGGTTGCCTACCTCGATATCTACCCCGAGGATGACGGTGAACCCGGTGGTGGCCACGTCGAGTACTCTGGCACCTGGGCCTCCTACGCCCAGTTCAAGTCGGGCTACATCTTCATCAACACCATTGAGCGCGGTGCCTTCCTTGCCAAGATGACCAAGCGTGAGAAGTGCAAGCCTAAGAGCTGCAACGCCGACAACTGCCTCCGTGCCCTCCGTGCCAGCTCGGTCGAGGGTCGTCTCGAGGAGAGCCAGGAGTTCTGTGCCGGGTTCCTCGATGGCTGGAGCGCCGAGGTCACCGCTGTGCCCGAGTACGCCCAGAAGGCCTGCCCTACCAACGTCATTTCGCGCGTCAGCTCGGCGTGCTCCTGCCTGCCTACCCCGACTCCCACGTCGGCTTAGACGGCTGTCATGAGCGGTCTGGTCTCAGCATCGACGTCGACTGACGAGTTCCTCGGTCTTCTCGGTGGGCCTGAGAGCCTTGTCGGTGTGTCAAGCAGTGCACCTCGGTCGACTGATGAGTGCGAGGCTCTGTAAAAGATGCCGTGGGATGAATGGACATGAGCGTTGGATGACTTCTACGAGTACGACTGCTTGGATGTTTCCGAGCTGATTCCTTCTGGGGTAGATGTAGATGAATGATGAATACGATATTTGAAGTCAGTCAGCTTTTTGACTTATAGATGCATGTGAAGGTCTCACGGTCTCGGCCTTCTTATGCAGGCGCCTGTCAGCTGCTTGCAGGTGTGCATCTCTGAAATGAGCTCGATGCATAATGGTCGGCGATGCATGCAGTAGTACTGTATTACATCGAAACAGTACAGGGACGAGGTCAGCAATTTTCGACGCGAGAACGACTTCATCTTCCAGCAGCTGTTCGAAGCCTCGAAGAAGCGCGGCAGGGCTGGCGATCCGCACGGCTTTTGGCTTGGGGACATGCTTTACCTACTCGAGACTAGCCACAATGATCTGCTTTTGGATACTGAGAAGACCAACGAGACCTCCTCCGCGGGCACATACAAGCACATGATTGAGACTTTTCAGGTTCAAATCTTGAAGGCAGCTGAAGGCTGCGAGTTCTTCCTCAACGAGAGACTAGTCGACTTCGAAGGCGATACTCAGTCTTGCTTGGAAACGCAAGTGACGACCACGGGGCCTCAACTAATTTGGATGACTACGGAGGATATCATCCAACTTGTGCTCCCCATCAGCCCTGGAGTCGTCGTCGTATTCTGCGACGCGTCGCGGTGCTGGGGGTGTCCCTGGGCCGAGGTCATGCATCAGCTCAAGATCCCGTATCCAAACAGCAGCCTCTTGAAGGACGCGCCGCATAAAGATATCGTAGACATACAGGTGCCGGCCGTGAAGAGACAACAGAAGTCGTACCCCACGACCACGGCCTGGCGGGTCAGTTTAGGTACTCTGTCGCAGCACCACCATCGCATCATCACGTCTTATTCGCTCAGCCATGCCCAGTCAGTGGTCGTCGCCCGAAATCGTGGAAAGCTAGAAAAGGCAAAGAGAGAACTCGAAAAGTTCGGCATGCAAAGGATACATTCGTGGAAAAGTCGCGGGATTCGATATGAAGAGCATGGTCCCAGCCCGCAGTAAGAGGGCGAACCCTCAGCTCCAACGAGTGGACTGGCCACCCCTGAGACAAACGTCGCCGTGTCTGCTTTTGCTATGCTGTTGAAACTTGTGCGGACCTTCAGCAGCGGCATACCATGGACCAAGGACATCTGCTGTGATGTTTTGATGGCGATCCGCATAATCAGGCTTTCTGTCATCCCCGGGATGACCCCGTTGAAATCCCCCCTGGATTTTCACATTTCCGCATCATGCACCCGGCTGTCAAAAGCGCGTTCGAGGCTTCGTTTCCCCCCCAACACCCACAACACAGAAATCTTGTCACCATTGACTTTTGGGAGTTTTGGAACCACGGCATGGGAGAAGAGACGTTCAAACGGCTATCTTTTAAGATCAGCAAGAAGATGAGAGAGCTTATCGTCGCCGAGACATTACCACCCACTTCAAAGCTGCCATGGATTTGCTTGGGTCTGAGAAAATTCCAGCGTCACACGAAACCGGCGGTATTCTCAAAGATAGTCCTGCCAACGAGGGGGATGATATCCTTGAGAGCCCCGCGTACAAGTCGATTAGCAGGGCGGCCGAAGGGTTTGACGTACTGAAATGGATGTTCGAGGAACGTCAGGATATTCTGGCAAGTTCGTTCAAGAGGTTTCGTCGCCACTGGAGAGTACGGAAGCCACACGTCTACGGGACTCGCATGTCTAGGGAGTGATGTTAGCTTACAGTATTGCCTTTGATTTGTCTATTCGTGCTTCAGTCACCATCTCTTTTCAACACGGAACATAGCACCCTATTCTTAGTCACACAGGGCATCGTGTAGTACCTCGCGTCACTGACTTATTCATGTCATCTTTTACTTCTGGACAAGGGAACAATGTCTGAAGCATGCCCCACGCCTAACCACCTCAGTCCAAAGGATAATCGAGTAGCAGCAAGCCTCAACGACATCATGCCTCGAACTCAGCATTGACGCACTCCTCTCCCTCAGCACAAACCTCGTACAAACTCAACCATCCCCCACCTCCGCAGATCTGCCCGCCGTCTCCTCCACAGGTTAGCCCGCACCCCGCTAGACTCTCAACCGTCGTCCCAGGCACCCTCGTCTCCGCCAGCGTGTTTCCGCACCAGCACTCCCTCCGATACTCCGAGCCCGCGTACCTGAAGCCACGTCCCGTGCAGAAGGCAACGCAGAGTTCGTTCGTAAGGAGGTCATCCGCGTACAGAGCCCCGTTCAACGTGCGGCCGAGCCCATCTCCGGCAGGGCCTTCTTCTGGCGCGCAGCCGACGAACCGCCAGCCCAACTCCGTGACGTCTTTGAACAAGCCGGGCGCTGCGGTGGAGGATGGCACAACTGGTCCAGCAGTCGTTGATGGCGCAGGCGGCACATCTCGGGTGAGGGCCAAGACGACTGGGATGCATGGCCGGGCGGGGTCATGCGCTGGGTTCTCCGGCGGGGAGTAGCGGAATTCATGCCTGTTGCCAGAAGCAAGGCGGACGCAGATATTTCCGCCGGGAGGGGAGGTCTGGCGTCCTGTGAAGGTGAGCTCGATCTGCGGGGCCGCGGTATCGGGGTTGCAGGCGTGGGTTGGCTGGAAAACGGCGCGAGGGTCGCCGCGCTCGGTGGTGAAGAGCTTGGTTGTGTTGTCCCATTCGGTGTACTGGGATAGTCAGCGGCGAGACACAGGGGGCAGAGGAAGGTAGAAGGGTGGATGGGTAGCATGACGGAGGTTAGGAGAAACATACCTCTCCCTGAATGACGGCAAAGAGGGGTCCCAGCTCAAGGATACCAGCGTCGAGAGTCAGAGTCGTGGCGGGGACGCCGGCAGGGCTGAGGTAGAGATGCTGGTCGCCGCCTCCGGACTCCCAGAGATAGAGGTAACGGTTATGGATCTCCGGGAAGGCCGGGTTCTGAACCTGGATGCCGAAGGGTTCGGTGATGGTTGTGGAGAGGGTCGTGTTCGGAAGAGTGCACTGGGCGGCCGCAGCCGCGGCGAAAAGCAAGAGAGACAGCATCACAAAGGCTTGGATAGGGCTATCGATCAGCACAACTGGGAAAGTATGAGCGTGAAGGCAGCACAAAAGCCATCATGATCGAGGTGCTTTATATTTCTCAAGGGACTCACTAGTGCTGTTATCCCGAGCGGAGCGAAGCGGAGCGAAGGGATTAACCGTAGGGAAAGAGCAAGCAACGCTCTCCGATTGGAATTCAAGTAATCAATTTAGCGCCCCTCTTGTTTTTCACGGCTAATTATTAGCCTATTTTTTTAGTATAAATGTGTTTTAACTAGTCGATATAAAAGGTACTTCCCTACTACCTAATTTAACTAGTAGAGGTTATAGCGCTAGTAGTAGGTAGCTTTATAATTGTCTTATAAAAATAGCTCTTAAGGCAGGACCTATAGCTAACTAGGGGAAGTAGCTACTAGCTACTATAGCGCCGTAGGCTAAAGTACTATAGGCAGCGCTATAGGTAGGGGGGGTCTAGGAGGTCCCCCCTAGGAACTAATAATAACGTATAAACTATAAAAATCTTTAAAACTATAATAGTAATAAACTATTTACCTTATTTAGGGTTTATAATAGCTTTATTTATCTGCCCGGGAGCCTAACTATAGAGTAACTATTATATAATAGCATTATTAATATAATATCTACCTATCTAGTAATTAGCTCTTAGTAATAGCTATTAACTATCTATACCCTAATAGCCTTAATTTATATATTCTACCTATTAGGGACTTCCTAATTAGTAATAGTAATTAAGTAAATATAGTAAGTAGAATATATACTAACTAGTTAACCGGTCTTACTTATCTACTACTATTTCCTAAGATAACCTACTACCCTATAGACTTTTTAATACGTCTTCCTCCTTTAGGTACCTTATCTAAATAAATACTCTTTTACTAACGTAACCTTTCGATTAACCTCTTTATTAACCTCTTTATTAACCTCTTTATTAACCTCTTTATTAACCTCTTTATTAACCTCTTTATTAACCTCTTTATTAACCTCTTTATTAACCTCTTTATTAACCTCCTTATTAACCTCCTTATTAACCTCTTTATTAGCCTCTCTACCTATTATACTTACTAACGCTATTAAGTAGTAACTACGATAGCTTTAGCTATTATAGGTCCTTATAGGGACCCTCCTAGCGGCCCTCCTAGTATTCTATAGTATTCTAATATACCCCCCGGTAAGCCCGATTAACCTAATAAGTTAACTATTATCTATATTCGTTACTATATAGCTAAGCCTCGCAGTAAATTCAGGAACCTTTAAAAGCCTAGCGCTATCGTAGATAGCTGCTTTAAATATTATAATAGATAGTTAGCTATTATAAGTATTTCTATCTATTAATAAGCCTTATACTAATAGCCTTCCTAGTATTAACGTAGTAGTAACGCTATTAATCGTATCTATAGTATAATATCTAATATAAGAGGCTCTAAGAGGGATATAAATACTAATAACCTCCTAGTACCTCCTAGCCGACTAGGCTTATAGCCTAATATACTCTAGCCTCTTCTTCCTTAAGGCTAGTAGTAGTAGTAGTATAGACCTCGAGCTATTACCCCTACTCCTATATCTATATTAAAGATTTAGCGTCTTTATTAGATTACTTAATAGCTATCTCGTATCTTCTACTATAGCTAGAGCTCTTAAGATCCCCCCGAGGTTATATTTACTCGTTATAAGCTTAATACTATTAAGCGTCGTTATCAGTTTAAAAGTTATACAGTCTCTCGCAGCTGAGTCTTAGTAAACCCTAACTTTAAAGATATTATAGCGAGGATATTCACTACTACTTTAAGTACTACTAAGAGTTTAGTTATAAGTACTACTATTAGAAGCTTTACTATAAGTACTACTACTAGAAGTAGCCTAGCTCCTACTTATAGTAACGATAACGAAGGTTATTATTTCTACTATAATAGCTTTAACCTACTATATAGTATCTAGTACTATATTACTAATTATATTAATCTCTATAATTACTATCGATATAGTACTATAGGCTAGGACTTTAAACGTAAATAGAAGTAGTATATTAGTAAGTATTATAAAACCTCCCGTACTAAGTTAATAGCTTTCCCTACTAGTAATAAAGAGTACGTTAACTATTAGCTCTATAGGGATAATTCTCTCCCCCCTACTAATAAGGATAAGTTCTATAATAGTAATCCTATTAGTAGTATTAGTACTTATAATATATCTTTAAGCCGTCCCCTAATAGTATCCTAGTATTTATAGGCTATACCGTAGTATAAATCCTAGCCTAGTTTACGTCGTAGCTTATAGGGCTCTATCGATACGAGTAAGTATTATATATAATGCGACCTTAGTATTTCTAACCCTCGCTTCGATAGCGACCTTACTACAGAGTTACTTACTACTATAGATAGGACCCTAGTCAAGCGTTTCTATTATAATATCAATAATAATATAATAGAGACGTACTCTCGATACTAGTAGCGTTAGTTCGGAATAGGCCTTAATTATAGTATCTACGGTTCGTATAACTATAAGGATAGCAGAGATTAGGCTATCCTATACCATACTACTACTAACTATCTAGACTTCGGAAGCGTACCCGATAATCTTCTCGAGCTTAGCCCTATCGAAGAGATGCTCATCGCCCGTATCTATAGCTATATAGAGATCTACTAGGTTCGTAGCATCTAGTTCTAGTATAAGGGCTATATTATAAGCTTCCTACGAGACGTAGCGAAGGTATATAACTAGCTCCCCTTACTACTACTAACCTAGAGATTATTATTGTTCGTCTAGTAAATACTAATACTAACCCTAGCCTGCGACGTCAATTCGGTTAAGGATTCTATATTCGTAAGAGTATAGCTATTACCTAGCTAAACTTCCTTATAGCTAACTATCCTACCTACTACGATATTACTATCTAGTAAGCTAATATCGACCTACTTCTAGATAACGACGTCGTTATTAACTAGCTGCCTATATAGGAGGTCGAGGCTATTATAGATAACTTCGATCCTAATAACCCCGACTTTAATTACGATAATATTAACGAAGTAGTAGTTCTAAACTTTATAGCGAATACTAATAACCTATAATAACTATATACTAAGCTCTAGCCTTAGTAGTATATTATAATACCTACTTATTACGACCCGACTATTTCTATAAGGGGGAATAGATAGTACTAAAGACGTAGGGTACTTAAAAGCAGAAGCTTAGGTTATAATAATAAGTAGAGGGTATCGTAAGGCGTTACGTACTCATTATAATATATATAAGGTAAGACTTAGATTAATTACTATTGTAAGAAAGACTATATCTATAAGTATAGGAATATCCCTCCCTATATATCTATTCCTCCTATTCTTATATTTAGGTAGGTAAGCCTATATTAGATAGCTTACTATTATATCGTAATCCTATTATATTCGATTATAGATTATAGTAATCTAACCTAGGCCGTAATCTTTCTAAAGGGATTACTAAAGCTAGTAATCCTATTATATAATCTAATAGTTCTTATTAGGCCTCTATATATATCCCTAGTTCCTTATCTTATCTATAGATATAATTATTAGTAATACAGAGCTATAACCTACTCGGTCGGCCTTTAGTTATTATACTACTCTACGTCTAACACCTATTAGCGACCTTAACTATAGTTAGCCCTTACTATTACTAGCTTTTCTAACCCTATATCCTTATAGCGAGGCTAATTTTATCTATCCCCGGGAACGTAGTATTAACTTCGCTCTATATATCTAGTATACCCTAAAGTAGTATAATAGTCAGTTCGTACGCTATCTTCGCTTCTGCTTCTTAGTATTTAATACCCTAATACGTATATAGGTAAATAAGCGTAGCACCTTCTTTACCCGTTAGAGCGATCGCCGTAATCTTAGCGCCGATAATATCAGAGCGGCCTTTAAAACTGATAGCCTTGAATCTTAATAGGTCCTAAACTCGATTATTCGTTATACGGATATCCTACGTAGTACTAGGCCTTTCTAGAATAGTAAATAGTATAATCTCGAGTCTATTATATACGCTCTTAGTATTCTAGCTACGTTCCTTATATTTAGTACTATAGACTATTACTAGTACTATCTCTATAAGGTATATAACCTAGATTACCTAGCTCTCCTCTAGTTATTATATAAATAGTTAAGTACCTAGTAAATATAAATATAGCTACCTAATAACTATTATATAAATAGTTTAGTACTTAGTAATTATAAATATAAGTACCTAATAACTATTATATAAATAATTAAGTACCTAGTAATTATAAATATAAGTACTTAATAACTATCCCTAAACTAGCTACCCTATAATTATTCTAATACTAAAATAGTATATACCCGGTTATTCCGATAACCTTCCTAAAGACTAGCGTATTTCCCTTACCCGTTATAATATACGTAATAATACCTATATCGTCGCCTAGTATTTCTATTATTACTTTAAGTTATTTAGAGATATCGTTCTAAAGGCTAAGTTTAACCTCGTTAATTACTAGGATCGGTATAAGTAATAGGTCCGCGGTAGTACTTATTATTATAGCCTATATTAGATAGATAGTATCCCTAATAGTAATATAGCTTCTAATAAATCCCGCCGCCTCTTTACCTACTTCTAGGGTATCTACGTTACTACTATTAACCCTAAACCTAGTAGAGTCTTCGATATCTAGGCCGAGGCTAATCCTCTATCTATTACTACTAACTCTATCTCTAGCGCTATCCCTATAGACTTTACCTCGCTATCGACTATTATTAATCGCGTATAGTAGTATAAGTATAGCTAGGTATACTACTAGTATAAGAATACCTATATAAGTATTATAGAATATTGCTTCTACTTCCCCTATAGATCTCGTAATATCCCTACTATAATAAAGGAGCTTAACCCTAGTTACTAGATCTTTACTAGTAAGTATAACGACCTACTACTTAACTAGTTTAACCCTATAATCTCTATTAGATAGTATATAAATACTAATATATTACCCTATACTAGTATATATACTATTATTAACTATATCGCTAAGTACTATAGTAAGGCCGAGACTAAGACGACGTAGTCTTATAAGGAGCTTACTTAGTAGATCCTCCCTCGTATTAACTCCTACTAGCCTATTTAGTCTCTAGCTACTAACCTAATAAATAAGCTCGTTACTTAACGAGACTAGCCTACTTAGGAGATCTATTATCTTCTACTTAACCCGCCTCTTAGCGAGAGTACCCGTATTATAATTATAGTTAGTTACTATCTCCTATAGCGTATTTATCGAATCGAGGCAGGCTAGGTATAGCCGTAACACACCCTTCTATAGAAGTACTTTTAGAGGCCCCCTAGTATAGAAGATATATCGTTCTTCTACTTTACTATCTGAGTTAATAGCGCTCCCCGTATACTAGTATACTAGCGTAAGTTCTCTTATACTAAGTATCGTATTCTTAATTACTTCCCTCGGTATAAGTCCTAGTAGGAGTAGTAGTACGAGGACTACTATTATATTAAGATAATACTATATTATCCTTTCCGTAACTATAGAATACTACTTAATTTTAAGAGTAAGTAGCGTAATACCTATACTTAGGCTTATACCCTCTATTAGGTACTATACTAGGGAATTTACGAATACGATTACTATAACTATCCTATAAAGCCTTAGTAGAACAAGCCCTATAACAAATTCGAGGATAAAGATATTAAGAAGTAGGTTATACGCAAAGCCTAGTATAAGCTAGCTAGTAAGCTTCCTAACTGCCCCCTCGAGGCTAATAACTTAGAACTTCTAAGTAATAGGGATATCGATACTATATACTCGTAGGCCGAGTATATTAGTCGATATTCTAAGGTTTATACTAACTTCTAGCCTTCTAAGAAGAAAGTATATTAGGAGGGCCGCCTTAGTACTGACTTAATATAGCTAGACTCTCCCTAATAGTAGGACGTCGATACCCTAAATCCTAAGTAGTAGTAGATGTATAATATAGTAACCAATTACTACTAAAAGGCCCTTAAAGGCTAGCCCCCTACCTAGCTCCTCTTATATATTAATAGCCGTAGTAGTATAAGTAAGTCCTATATTATCCGTATACTATATAGTACCCTATTCTTAATAATATCAAACTATAGCCTATACGACCCTATTTAGCTAGCTACTCCTACTAGACTTACTACGAATAGTATTTATAGTAATACTCTATATTTACTCTTTCGGCTTCCTATCTCCCGATCCCTCTTATACCCCCTTACTAATAGTAATAGTAGTCGTATATAGGCTAAGTAGTATTATATCCGCTACCTTATTATTAATAAGAAGTCTATAATCGTCCTACGTATATTCGGCTAGCTAGATAGTCGACTTCGTTAGCTCTTTCTAGATAATATAGACTCTATTTTTAGTAGTAATAGTAGCAGGAGCTAGAGCTAGAGCTAGAGGATAGCCCCGATATCGGGGAATTAATACTATAGGCGGGGCTAGACCCTAAGGCCGATTTATAAATACTATTATATAGTCTACTATTATATTTTTAGATAATTATACTACTAAGTTTTTACTACGAATTATATATTTTAGTATATTATAATATACGAGCGCAGCGAGCCCTAGGGGTTTGGGGGCTTGCCCCTATAAATAGCTATTAGAAGAGGCTCGCGATAACGTTGTTCCGGCAGCTATTCTATCGCTTACTCCGCTTAGGTCCCTCCGGTAAAGCTTGCTTCAGGGGTCGGGTATTTTCATATCTCCGATCCTGCAGTCTGACATTACCCCTGGTCCCAACTTCCCTCAGATGCGATACTAGCAAATATTGACAAAGGTCAGCGACCTCGTGCATTAAACTCCTACTTTTCCCGGTTTCCACCTACCGTAAACATCCCCAGCTGCAGTTTCCCCTCCTTTGGATCATCCTTTGGAGCAGATGCAAGACTTGAATACGAGGAAAGACTGGTTTCTCCTCTTCCGAACGCACCTCAGAATGCAATTAATATGGTCTGACGCATCTCAGCCTCGGCGGGGCATGGTTCCTGAGAGGAATTGTCCAATCCCGGGGCCATGCGGAAGCTTGGCAGAAGAGGGGTGCATGGTGCCGGCGGGGATCCCGTCGTGCCGTCCTGCAGGAAGATGAGCCATGGTGCTGGGGGTGGTGTGAGGTTGTATTCTTACGAGAACCCTGCATCCTGTTCGCCCGTGGGCTGTATCGGGTCATCTCCTCGTTTTCCCAAACTATTATTCGGGAAGAGAGGTTAAGAGGAAGCCTTCGTGGTTGGTGGGCAGCATCTACGTCCGATTGAAAGCGCAGTAGGTGGAAACCAATAATCAAGCATGCTGGCAACCTAAATCAATTGCAAGTAGGTATCACATTAGGGCCAATAGGGCTTGAACTGCAAGAACGAGACATGCAATAAAACCCTCCTCGAACTTTTGACATGAACTATTTGCTTCTGCATCAGTCTGGAAGCACCCTGCTCGCAGCTTCCTGACACAGGAGAGAAAAGAGTCGCCGAGAGCTGCATGCAACCCTACGAAGTGCATTTGACCTGTGACAGTGAAGCATTTGCTCGGTCGCCGAGGTTAGTGTCTCCTTGTAGCGTCGAGGATAGAGTATTATTTACATGCGCCTACTCCCAATCTCGTCCTGGAAAAGTGACTTTATCCCTAAGGGCAGCATATCTCAAGCGACTTGCGATGTTCATAGCTTTACTTTTCGCGCTGCAAAACTTTTCGGTTTATTATCCTTTCCCCAGCTGCAAAGCCTGTGGTCATCTCCAAAGCCTCATATCCATTAGGGCCAACAAGCCTTGCGTCATCTCACTGGTGATAGCCTTTTCGGGTTTCTTCACTTCTCTTTCGCTTGCGGCCTTGTTGCCATGACTGCTGCCTCAATTTCGCAATCCCAAGAGGTTGCTGCATTTGCGTCTGCGAGCCATGCTGTTGTCTTCTCCATTGGACATGTCCGTGACATCCACTCTGGACTCGCGCATGGTGATAGTAACGTCTTGAAGCCGAAACTGGAGTTGATTTGCGATTGGGCTGTTTTGGTTCAATGAAATTCTGCGGTGACATAGGGTCGGCAAAGCTTCTGACTCTATAGCTTCCGTCTGATTTCTGCGTTGTAATGCTCGGGGGGTTGGCAGGCGAGCATTGCACCTCGACTAAGCCGTACTCCTGGTTATCGATTCGAGCAAGATGCTTCGTTGCCGCAATCGCTGGCTGCTTCGTGACTTTTGCGATGTTGTTGATGTCGCTCTTCACTCTGTTCATAAAGTCGGCTTGAGTCAGTGAGAGTTCATTTGCTTCTCGCAGCTCTTTTCTGAGGTTAACACTCAAGAAATGAGCATTATTGGCCTTTCTCTTGCGAATTTTCAAACTCTGTACGAGCTGGTCGAGCTTGGACTTCCTCTTCTTCAGCTCTTGCTTCGTGCTAGCGAGCTCGATGTTCTTTTGTACTATCTCCTCGGCGGCGTGAGCGAGCTTCCCTGTCAGTTCTGTAACCTCTCTTTCCATTCTCTGCTACATGCCGGCCTTGTGAGAACGTTCCAATTCCCTCTCGAGCTTCGTGATGCGCTGTTGCTGGGACTTGGCTTCCTCCCGGAGCGCCCGGTTCTGATCAAGCAACGCCTGTTTCCCGTGGTCTTCATCGGACAGTTCTCTTCCTTCCGCTTTTAGGATCTCCACCCTCTTCTTCAGCTTGGAGTTCTTCTCGCGAAGCTTCCTGTTCTCCCGCTCAGACTCGGCGAGAAGTGCGTCGCTGCTTTTTGCCTGCTGTATTACAGCCATGAGCTCTTTGCTTTCGTTCCTCAGCATTATGACCTCCTGCTCAAGAATTTTGCTGACAATGCCCAGGCGTGTGGTGTCGTACATCTTCCACTTGGCCTCCTTGAATGGGCCGGCGCACTCAAGAACGCAGCAGTGTCCGCTTTTTTTTTGCCGCCCTCCGAGATTCGATACCAAGCTGGCTTCGCGTGATCGGCATCCTCATCGGGGCTGGCCTCGCGCTTGACGCTTCCGCTGGTGCTGGCGCTGCTGTGGACATTGCACGGACGAGCAATGACCCAGCCGGTACGTGCTTTGTCATTGTCGAGTTTCGAGATTAGGGTGATGTCGATAATGGCGACAATGATGTCTCCCTGGCGTATGGCGTCGAGAAACATCTTGTGTTGCTCCGTCTCGAGACGGAAGGTGCTGCCTTCTCCGCGAAAAATGCTCAGGTATCCATTGAGAGTCTCCAAAGTGCCCGCGGGAAACCCATGATTCTTGTGGAGGTCCTCGATCAAGGCGCCCCAGAAGTCCCAGCACTCGAGGGAGACCTTGACGAACGACGAGTCGGCGGTAATTGACCGCTGGCGGGAGGAGGGCATCGTGGTTGGCTGCTGGATGAGAGTCATCCAGTGAGGGGGGACTAATTGAACATTGAGGATGGGAAACCTCTTCAGATCGTACGGAGAGTGAACAAAGTTGTCTGCTCCAGTTGCGTCAGGATGGAGATTTTCGACAGATGGTTGGCCTGCGTCGATGGAGGTTGCAAGTTGGCGAGGAAGGCGCAAAAGGCAACGAAAGAGTCCGTCTAACATCACGCCCGGCCGCTTTGAGGGTCAAGGAAGAATAGCCAGGCAGCGAAGTGACTGGACTGTCTGGCTTTTGAGAAACATGATGCACTCTGTGCTTCCCGGCCCTACCCATTCAGTGCTTTCTAACTTTCCTTCATCATCATACCCTGTGTCGGTTGACCATTTCTTCATCGGCAATATTCTTTGTTCTGCAGTATTTACGAGCCTCATTGTAGGATCCGACTGCAAGCGACCTTGATTGTTCGATCACCTATTCAACCCTAACTCGTTTTTTTTTTCTTTGCGAGCAGGGTTCAAGTCTCTCGCGACGAAAACACCACGACCCGGACCACTTCGATCACCACTCCAATCCGACACACCCAAGCCGAAGAAAACAACCCGGCCCCTTTTTCTCCTCCGCCTCACTGTCCATCCCGTCTTTAAATCCCAGATCCCAGATCCCAGATCACCAATCCCACGGACGCACCCGAGGCGCACCACGCCACGGCCTGCATCGTTCAATGGCCCCACCATCAGGCCACCCTCATCGCGAACTCGAGCCATGGCCCTTGACCTCGACATCAGCTCACCCTTCATCGCGTCCCGACGGCGCCCAATCCCTCATCCGACATTTCTCACCCCAGTGACGTCGCTTCGTGGACGCAATGGTTCTTAAACCGTGCCCCGCCAGCGTCGTATGCCGTGCATCAGACAGCACAGCCAAGCTGACAACCGCAAAACCCAACGATTGACCGAGACGACGGCACACGAAAAGCCCTCGGCATCGCATCGCAGCCCATTCCCAACGAAGACCACTCACTCACCATGGCCGCCAGAATAGCAGCCCCCAGGATGGTCGTCCACGTCGACCGCGAAGACCTCTACATAGACCTCGAAGCCCGCATCCGCTACCTCCACTCCTTTCTCGACTTCAGCAGCAGTGCGTCCTTGGCTCTCGCCCCTCCCCTCCTCTCAAGCACCGCTAACAAACCCCCCAGAGGACATCGAAGCCCTAACAACCGGCGCAAAATACATCAAAGCCCTCATCCCAGCAATAGTAAACATAGTCTACAAGAAACTCCTGCAATACGACATCACAGCCCGCGCCTTCACAACCCGCTCAACCTCCTACTCCGGCCCCGTCGACGCCTCCGCCGAGCAGCTGTCCGAAGACTCCCCCCAGATCCTCCACAGGAAACACTTCCTCCGCGCCTACCTCGCCAAGCTGTGCTCTGATCCCTCGCGCATGGACTTTTGGGCCTACCTCGACAAGGTGGGCATGATGCATGTCGGGCTCGGGAGGAAGCACCCTCTTCATGTGGAGTATGTGCATCTGGGGGTATGTCTTGCTTTCATCCAGGATGTCATGACGGAAGCTATACTATCGCATCCGAGGCTGCATATCCAGAGGAAGATTGCGCTGGTAAAGGCCCTGGGCAAGGTCATCTGGATTCAGAACGATCTCATGGCCAAGTGGCATGTGCGCGATGGCGATGAGTTCAGGGCAGAGGGCGAGGAGGAGATTGTCATCGAGAAGGAGGGGTATCTCAACGGAAAGAAGATTCTCGAGGGGAGCGATGATGAGGATGGGGAGGACGGTCAGGCGCAGGGGTCGCCGTCGAGGTTACCGAGGCCCACGAGCGCTGGTGCCGGTTCTGGTGCCGCGCCGACATGTCCGTTCGCTAGCATGGCGGCTGGCATGGACGACATCAGCATCGGAGGGAAGCCGGCTGGTCACAAGACGGCTCCGGTACACGCATCCAAGGACTCCCAAGAGACGGCCGCATAGCACATCATAGCATAGTCCAGAACAGCATAGCATGGTGTTCTTTGAGATTCATTACGTAACCTAGGTATTCTGTATAATACACTCCAAGAGAAACGTCCGTTGTGGACATGTCAGCGCTCCAAATCAGATTCGCCCGCAGTACATCATGACGCCGACCGATTCGACCAAAACTCAACTAAGAAGGTTCATCACCCACATGGCGCCAAGCATCATCGCCACGCGCACCCGCAGGTCATTCGCCCACGTCTGCATGGCCGGCATCAACGGCCGTACCCGCGCTAGGACGAGCTCGTCAAACTTGGAGTTGGCGCTCCACAGCTTTTCCGACTCGTCTGCCGCCTCCTCGCCCACGGTGCCGTCCGTCACCAGCTTGACCAACGCTCCGGTTGCCTCAGCCAGGCGACTGCTGATCCACAGGAAAATAGGCACGATGAAGACAAGGTCCCGCCACCTGTCGTTGAACAGGGTGCTGTCTCCGGAGAAGGCGCCCAGCCGGAGCACACCCTTAGTGTCTGCCGCCAGGAAGAGGTGGAACTGCAGCGTGAAGGTCTCTAGCGAGCACTTGCCAAGCCATGCAGCCGCCCTCGAGGTGAAGAATTGGGCGGGGCCAGACACGTTGCGGACGGCGATGAAACCAAGGATGGGAACCCATGAGATGTATGGGTGCCACGAGTTGTAGATCTCTTTGGTTGGGAAGTACTCTTCACAGTAGTGGTAGTAACCGTACATGGCCGCGAACCCCACGGCAGCACCAACGTACGAGCCCATGGCCCAGGCACTCGCGTTAGGGTAGCGTACGTGCGCGATGGCGGTCAGCATGCCGACAAACACGATGAAGGCATCGAGACCCACGCGGAAGGTCCACTCATGGAGGTCCCAGTTGATGTTGCAGAGTAGTCGGAGGATGGTGAAGCACCATTCGGGAATGGGCGATCCCATCATGATGAGAGATGTAGCAGCGGCCGAAATGGCGATCTTTCCAAGCAGAGCACCCAGATTGTCGTTATGCTGGCGGCCGATTGCGAGAGTGGCGTAAACGACCATGAACCAGAAGCTGACGAGAGGGGCAAAATAATAAAACATGTAGTCTGTGCCCATGACGAATGGAAGAGCACAGCTGAGTAGGTTCAGGCGCAACATGGTGGCGGCAATACGCTTGAAACCAAAGTCCTTCTTCTTGAGGAAGAACACAGTATGTCCGTATCCCGTTTGGAAGAGGTACGAGGCCACAAGAAGTCGCACAAATATGTAGATGCCAAGATCTTTGGAGGCGCCAGTCCAGTGGTAAACAAGAATGACGGCCTGCATCCAGCCCTTCCACTCCTCAGTCTGGTCACGGGGGAGGAGAATGCTCGCTTCAGCAGCCTTTTGCGGAGCTATGGCATCGGGTTGGGGAGCGGCTCGCGAGCGGCGGATCGTGAAGAGGAATATGAGCGCGCAAATGGCGGTCAAGACAGTAAACTCATCGTACACAAACATCTTGGAGGCCTTGGCGAGGAACTGCGTGCGGTCGGAGTGGTAGCAGACCAATAGAGCGGTGACGAACAGACCCGTCTCCATATCGAAGGGAGCGCGGCGGCCCACACGAACCTTGAGGATTCCATAGCTCTCGTAAATGACACAGGCCAGAACATAGCAGGTGCCGAAGAACAGGAACATGAGCTGGATGAAAGATGGGCCGCCATAGTTGGTGCAGCAGGTCCGGTTGTGGGGGTAGCCGTCCAAGGCATCGAGCTTGGCGTTGCAGCGGGCGTTCAGCAAAATGGTGGCCTTCGTCTCTGCGACCGAGTCAATCACATGGAAGCCCGTCTCGTGGCGATCGACCATGGCGGCGGGTTCGGTGCGGGAGAGAGCGGGGAAGGCCCAGAGCAGATTGAGGCTGCGTTCATCGCGGATGCTGTCGAGGTAGTCGTCCATAGATTCAACCTCGCCGACGTGGAGACCCTTGGGACCCTTGCGCTTATTGGGGAGGTCGTCGTAGTACGGAGGGGCGATTGGGGCGATGAAGACCTCGCTGCCGACACCATCACCAGGGACCATGGGCCGTTGGCCGAATTTGGGGTAGTCCTGCTGGCGGAGAATTGCGGTAACATTGTCAATGGCCGAGGTGAATTGCTTCACAGACTCCTCCTCGAAGAAGCGGAGCGCCCACCAGCTGCCAAAACCGATCATGGTCAGAGCGGCGCTCTTCTGCTCTGAAACGGGAACGGGGTTCTCGCGCTCGTGGCGGTAGAGCTCGATTTCCTTCTTCAATTCAACGCCGTCGTTGTCAAGGTCCATGAAGGGGTTCCAGATCTGTCGCATGCGAACGCCACCGAACTCCATGTCGTATGCGGCGTGCGTCGCCGACTCGCGGCGAGTCTTGTTGGCGAGTTCCCTGTCCAGCTGGTCCTGTTAGCGGGGGAAGCAAGATGACTGGGAAAGTAGGACTGAACATACCAGGCGGGCCATTCCCCAGAAGACCTGACGGGTGGTTGAGTCGCCGGAGAAGACCATGTGGCGGCCCTCCATGCAACGGTGGATGTCGTCGCTGGTGTACTTGCGCATCATGCAGCCGTCGGGTTGCCATGTGTTATAGGGACGGCGGGTGCCGTTGACGTCGACAGGGTCGATCCATTGGCCATCGCCGATAAGGGCGCCGCAGCGGTAGGGGTCCTCGGAGAAGATGCTGTTGAGGAAGATGGCGGCGAGGAAGATAGCGGAGAAAAGAACGGTTGCCACGCGGGGCCAACTGGAGAGGGACGCCATGTCGTGCGGAATGTCTCGGGCGGTTCCAGTGGCTTGGAGGGAGGTATGTGATCGATTTGAGGTTCTGATATGAACTTGGAGTGATTCGAGTCGTTAATGAGCGTTTTCCAAGGAAAAAAAATGTCGTCAAAATGGCATTCGAGAGTTGCCTGTAAAGATGAAGTGATCTGGGTCACAGAAGGAGGAGCTCGCTGCTCAGTGTCGGTCGGGTCGGATTGGTCCGAAAAAGATGCGCTGTCTGGATGTACAGACGGGTAGAAAAGGCACAGCTGGCAGAGTATCACACCCAGCCACGACGTGAACGAACGAAAGGAGCAGAAAAGACAGGTTCGACACAACGACGGACAGTAAGAAAAGCTGGCCAGTCAGTCGGAGGATCAATCCGTCAAAAAGGTGTGCGGTCGAAGTTCAGTTCAGTTGAGCAAGTTGAGCAGGGGCGATCAGGACCTTTAACAGGCCAAGCACATGCAGGCCGGGGCATCATCGCCTGGGCAGGCTGGGCGCTCAGCGCTGGGCAGTGACTTCTTTGGCTTCATCAGCTGGGACCACTAGAACCGCTTTGAGGCAGCTGCAAGGATGGCGGCTGCTGGGATAAGGGGCTCTCGGGCCTGCCAAGCAGAGAACGAGCGTGGTGATTCGGAGGGGCAGGTTCCTCGGCGGGGACAGAAGGCAGAGAAAAGAGTGGACAAAGAGTGGGAGGGGCGTCGGCAGCAGCTTGGTCGAAACACCGGGTCCCCACCCCCTGAATGCTTGTTGAGTTGCAGTTGCTACACCTGGAAGACCTTGTACCCATCATCAAGGTGAGGAAGGACGGACCAGCCACACTTTACTTGAACGGGCAAGGGCACACGGGCACAGGCAGGCAGGGCAGGGCACCCACGATGACACCGAGGCCAGCGCGACCAACAACCAATGCAAGCACGGGCTGAAAACCCCAAGAGGACACTGCTTGGACTGCCAACAACCAGTAGGCACGTGCGGTGGGTGATGTTGGCGGGTACAAGCCCCTATTGTCCACCTCGCCATCGTCCTTGGGGGGCCTGTCTTTTGCTCCGGCTCCCCGGCCTTCAGACCACTTACGTTGTCCAGACCCTCGAAAAACAAGGGTCAGGGCGACCTTAATCATGTTTAACAGCACCGCTACAATTACACTAATCAAGCAGACCCGCTTGCCCTCTCCATAAATCCCACAGAATGGCTGTATCAGATTGTTCATCACTGCCTTGTCCGGTGCTCGCTGCGTAAACAGTGACCTGCGACGTCCAAGTTCCAAGGTTGGCCAATTCGCAAGCTTATCGATACAACTCTGGTGACTTGCAAGGAACATCAGGAAACATCAGGCAATCATCTCAAGACATGTGCCGCCCGATGCTTCCCTCAGAGTGACCATCATCTTAACATGGAACGACCACTAGCCGAGAGCCGGCAAAGGCCACCCGCCTGCTGCCACAGCAGAGACAGCGCCAACGAGGTCTCACGCTCCTTTCTGCATCAGCACCCCCTCCCACTTGCTCACCAGCCACTCTTCACCTTCACAGCAACTCGCTCATCCGTAGGATGAAGATCACGGCGATCAAACAAAGCAATGAAAGACCGCCGCGTCACGCACCCAAGAGGCCTTCCCGGCCGGATCTCCATCTCTCTTATCTCACGCGTCTCCTGTTATCCCGACGATCATGTCCATCTCAATATCGCCCTGCCAGGCTACTCCTCGGCCTCTTCCAGGCTTTGTACCTTAGGTCCCGCACATCCCCACCCCGCGACGCCAGGAAATCCCCCCCGCGGCCGACCGAACGCTATTCCCCCCCCTTGGCCTCTATTCCCTCTGTCGAGATGAAGGGGCGCTCATTCTGCTCCGCCACAACCCACGCCGCACGCCCGCTGTGATGCAATCTGATCCGAGTGCAGAGAGCAAATATTACCTACCTTCCAATCATTTCCGAAACCCGAACACCCATCTGATTGAAGTGGGAAGATGTTTTCTGTCAGCAGCATTTCAGTCCAGTTCTGCGCCCACATGCACCCAGCCTCACATTTCGGCGTTTCAAGAAAGCTTACCCCCGTCAAGCGTCCTTGCAGTACCAAGCCGCGGATCTGAACCCGGCCATGCTGTGCTGACGTGAACGAGATCGCATCGTGACAATAATCGCCCGTCCTGATCGACGTGATGGACCGTCGGGTAGGTTTCAAGACCCCCGCTGCCAAGGACCGTTCCGTCGATGAGCCTTCGGGGCCAGGGCTGTGGAATGTGGCGATGGGCTGTGGCAAGGGTGGTTAATGTCAGTTCTTAGAACAATATGATTGTGACCGGCGTTGGATTAGAACGGCGAACCTGCGCATCACTTCTATGTTTAGATGTCGTCAGCTCGGGGCGACTCGGCTGGCGTGTGGCCTTTTGTCTGTGGCTGGTTGCGTACCCGAGCTGATCGAGCTGTTGCGTTCGTGAGCTGACATGTTGCCATTCAGGTGATGATACCTCGACTGTGACCTCTGGTGGAAGTCTTTGATGGAGCTCGGCCAGGCAGGGAACAGGTTTGCAGTAGCACTCCCAACTGCACTGCCTCGGCGTGGTCGCCAGCTGGTCGGTCATCTTGACAATTATGCAACCGTGCATCACGTCTCGTCAAATGATCGTGCAAGTCAAAGAAAGCCAGGTCACATTGAACCAAGATGAGCTCGAAAAATGGGGTCACTTCGCGCACTCAGGCTCCAGCTTCATCGCGACGGATGGAGAGTCCCTATAACGCCTGAGTCTATCCTACAAATTGCTATATAATACATCCATTAAATCCATCCATTACGTGAATATCATCGTTGGCTCAATGACGCCGCGAATTGTATCTACAAAAAAAGTTTAGCATCACGCCATAATTCAGCTCAACGCAGGTTCACTTACCTCGCATGCCCCCCAGGGCCTCAAAAGCCGTAGCATAGTTCTCCAAAGTCCCCGAAATGGACCTCAGCCCCGTCTGAAGCCTAACAATGAGGCTTTCGACCATGGGCCCCGCCATCCCGGGCTCCGGATACATTGCTCTCGTCTTCTGATGGACCATGAGCAATGCATACGCGCACTGCATCGCGCAGCACGCAAAGGCCGGCATCGTCCGCGGCGCAACAATGCTCGAGGTCGGCGAGAGGGTGCACGGCGGCAGGCAGAGCTGTCCGTAGGCGTTGGGATATGGAAGGTCGTCGAAGGACTGGGCGATGCTGAGGGCCGCCTTGAGGCAGATCTTGGCGGACTGATGGCTTGTGAAGGGGAACGAATTGGAGGTGCAGCCGTGGCCGTCGGAGGAGTGTGGGGAGGATCGCGGCGGGGAGATGGAACCGGTAGAGGAGGAGTTGGTCGGGGATGTCGTCGTCGGGAGGGCCAGTAGGCTACTGCAGGAGCAGGAGGGCCACTGCCGGAGTTCCTGGGTAGCTTCGGCCTCTTCTGACTTCGAGCGGAGGTCGCAGTGCTTTGTTGTGAAGAGAGCGACGTCGGAGAAAGCACAGTAGCGGTGGCACTTTATCCTTGCGCTGTTGAGCTTGATGCGGGCCATGCAGCGTAGGGTCCGCGAAACGACCTCTTCGGAAGGGTCGAGCGGCGATGTCGTAGACGACTGTAGCAGCCAGGCATCGGCTAGCGTTGTCAGCGGTTCAAGGTAGGATTCAAGCTTCTTCATTCGCTCATAGATTGGCGACATGTCGCCGTTGACTGCAGTCGTCTTCTTGAGGTCTGTGACGAACTGAGTTGACGCGAGGATAGCCTGCTGAGACTGAATCATGAGAGGGAAGGCCTGTCATCGTCAGCAGTGGCCGCGTCTAGTCATGGCAGGGCACCAACATCAGGGTCGCACTTCAGTGTGGGATATTTCGTCGTAAAAGTATGCGCGAATACCGCGAAGCTTGGTTCCTGGGCGCTGTCAGGTGTGACGATCCTTGGGGCAAAAGCGTGGCTTACTACGTTGTTGACGATCGCGCCTTGACTGACACAGACGTACTAGTTTTTGTCAGACTCGTTGCGTTTCCGTTAATCAGCAAGAGACCTACCGTCATCCACCAGACCCTGCGTCGGACTTCGGTGTACTCGTCTTCGATGGTAGAGTTGTGCAGGGACATTTCCATAGCCGCCACGAGTGCCTGGCCCGCCCGCCTCTGCATCTTCTTGAGGTTGCCTCGCTGCGCATACTCGTAGACGCTGAGGATGTCCAAGGCGATGATGCACTCATACTCGATTGGAAGCCCTGGGTGAAACGGGGCTCTGCCGTTGTTGTTCGGTGAGCCATTCAGCGCTTTCGGCGGCTCCATCGACGACTCGGGGATCTCGGCCTCCGTCTCGATGGCCTCAATAGCCGATTGCGCCAGGTACTGTGCGTACTTGCGCCGGAAGACGACGGCATCGTGGGAGGTGGGGTTGATGTCGTTGGCGCAGGGAATGAGGGCCAGGACAGCACATATCGCAAGGGTAATAGGCGTCGATGGCTCAAAGCCGGTCTCGAATGCCTCAGCGTTGTTCTGAAAGTGAGGGACGGGCTGGTCGATAGGGATAGCCGTGGGCGGCGGCAGGACAGGGAAATACTGGTGAAGGAAAACGTAGTACGCATCAAGGCTTGACGCTGAGTGTTAGGGGTCGATACGTATCAAGGCGCGGTAAGGAGCTTACATGTCTCGGTCATTCTTGTACGTCCTCACCATGGGGACGGTGAGGCTGGTGAAGCCGAGTGAGGCCTCGGAGGTGCTGTCGCCGCTCGTCTCCTCCGGCATGCCCATGAACAAGCTGTCAAAGATAAAGTCGCTATCGGGGAAGACATCCTGGAGCTGCTTGAGCCCAGCACCGGGGTCAATGTAGTCTTCAATCATAATGGCTATGGCAGGGAATCAGCGACGGTGTCTTGTAGGGTGCGACGACATGCTTACGCTGCGAAGGAATCTCCTCTTGCGGTTGCTCCAGGGAGAAGAGCTCAGCTTGCTGCGCCAGCTCATCGCATGTCTTCTGCTTCTTCCTGATGCGGGCACCCCCGCGCCGGCTGGGCCGATACAGGCATTCGCGGGATCGGCTCTGACACTGCGCAACAGTCAGATCGGGTTTTCACATGAATGGCGTCCGGGTCTTCATGTTTGGTCCTCACGTACGCTCGCACACGGCTTGCCGCCATCGCATCGTGTTCTAGAGGCGCGGCTTTATCACGTCAGCCAATTGAATGTCGTATGACCGCCGTCTATCACTATGGGGCGAGCGGGAGGGGGAGCGGAGGATCCTCCGCGGGGTCTGCCGGCCGTTCGTGACATCAATCTGTCTGGGGTCTGCGGCCAAGAAGGGCATTCCCATGGCGGGAGGGGGCGTGGGTGCATTCTTACCATGCCAGACAAGCAATTTTGACAGGAGGTGTCGCAAACTTTTTCTTTGCGGCTGCCGAGGGAACAGCAGCAGCCTGCGCTACGGTTTCGGTGATTGCGCTCATCTGAAAGTCGAGCCGACAGAGGGTTGGAGTGGAGGTTACTGGGGTTGGAGGGGTGCTCGTTTCGCTACCCGGTGAGTCGGACTGAGGAGATTGGTACGACGTCGAAGCAAAAGGGTCGGCAAGACGTCAGCGACAGGTGAAGATGAGGCCAAGGGCAGCTTTCGATGTTTTCTTGTGAGATGAGTAACAGACGTGATCGCCTCATGATGGAGACCCGGATCGATGAGTGCCGGGCCTCGCCTTTCTCAAAGTGGCTTAGGTAAGCTGGAGCAAGTTGATTTTGCCAAGTCACGTGGGGTCACCACCTGGTAAGGTGCCAATGGGAGGCCGTCAATTGGTCGTTGTTGGAGCCTTCCATCTTTGTGAGGAACAACCCCGCCGACCCCTCCCTCCATCTTCTGTTTTGTGACCAGTGATCACTTACTCGTGGTTAGCATCATCAGTCGTCCTTCCATCAAAACAAGGCAAAGGCATCATCAATACTGTGGCTTTCGGTACCGTCATCGCCAGCCGGCTTGATGGCTCATCGACCTGATATCTGTCAAGACTTCCCCTTCCCCGTTTCCGGCAAATTGTCTGGCGTCGCGAGGTACCACGACAGATACTTTCGCCGCCATCACTCAGCGCACAACTCTGCGGGAGCTGTTCACATCAGTCGAGTGACTATTTTTATGCTACTGACGCTGCCTAGGAAAGTATCACATCAGCCTTGAAGGCTTGACGGGGCTAGGCACTCCACTGCCGCCCGACAGCCAGCGACTCGACTGTCGTGCTAAACGTCTGCCATTGACGCTGCTGACCGACGGGGTCGCCACGATGATTTGTTATGGATGACAGCAAACTTTCCCTCGGATTCCGTTCGCTGTGTGCAAGCTGAGGCGCAGCGGAAGATTACGAGCAGCGGAAGACGATCGGCCATCTGGCATGCAGGAAATCTCTCTTGGATGGTAACTCTGGTCAAACCGTGCTCAAGAACCAAGAACCAGCAAACATGCAGGAAGAGATGACAACATCTACATCATTGTGGCGCGCAAGCGAAGCCGCCTCCTCGCCGTTTAAACTTCGCGTTGACCTGTCAGTCATGCAAGATTCTGCAGGACGAGCGGACATAAACCCTGTGCCGACAAACTCCACCGATGCGGCTTTCGCTGTCCCGTAAGACCGACCCAAACTCGACCGTATCGTCGCTTCATTTCCGACAAATGCACAAGCTCCACGATGAGCTCCGACTCAGCCCGAAGGAATCAGCCCAGCAGCGCCAACGCAAGAAGGCCCGTTCAGGTCAGCAACACCGCCGCCTTGCCCACGTCAGCAACTCGCCTGGACCAGTCGCTGCCTTACCATTGCATCCGTTTTAGCCTGATGTTTCGACAACAACCCAAAGTCAACAATCCGGCCAAACAATAAAGTAGACAGTGCTTGAACTTGTCGATAGAAGTACCAAATGAAGCGACTCGCAATTTGTGTTCAGATGTGGCGCCAACTAACAAATTGTCAGCCCTACCACTGCCGAGCCGAACTGGCAGTATTATCGCCAGCGCCGGCACGTCGCCCGACTGGCAGACCATCAAACTGACGTGAGCCGCTTGGAACAACACAACCAACTTCATGGCGATCCACTCTCGGACATACGAGCGGGCGTGCCCACATGCTGCCGTTACGGGTGCGGGTTACGACTTACCTATTCGGGCATGACTACCTCTTCAGGCTTATACCCATCAATGACACTCGTACTGAGTACGCGGAGGCCGGCTTGGAAGCACGGATCTGCATCAGATCCACGTGCTGCGGCCTTTGCCTGGGATGTCACCGATGCTGGTCGACATTAGCAACAAGGACAGTTCGATGTAACATGTCGGTCTTGGTCTCTCAACAATTGAGGTATAAAAGCAGACGTGCCATCCACGCTCGTGATCAGGAACAGTGTTCATCAACGAGTATCTGCCACTTTGACCCCCGGTTCAATCACCAGTCAGACGCAACCATCCCTGAAAACTCCTCCCCTCATCCAGTAAATACACCACATCCACCATGTCCGCCGACGGTATGCTCGCCTACGCCGCGCCTTCCCTGTTCCAGCCTCATCGCGCGCGTGATGCTATTCGTGACGCGCACAAGGGCAAGATCCCCCCCATGCTCTGCTACTACGCCGGTCTCTCCTCACTCCCCGTCACCCGCTTTCTCGCGCCTTTTGGCTTTGACGCCGTCTGGATCGACTGGGAACACTCGTCCTGCAATGTTGAGACCATGACGAGCATGGTCCACGAGGCCATCTTCATGAGCCAGGGCCGCACCATCCCCTGGGTTCGCGTACCCGGACACGACCACGCCGCCATTGGCTATGCCTTGGATGCGGGTGCCAGCATCGTAGTCCCTCAAGTCGATACGGTAGAGCAGGCCAAGCACGTCATCTCGGCCGCCAAGTTCGGCACCAAGCAGAATGGCTCGCGCTCTGCCCCGCCGTTCCGCCTGATCCCCTTCGTCACAGATCAGGCATATGACGGCCAAGGCGACATTCACAAGGCTCTCAACAACCAGGCTGCTATCATGATCCAGATTGAGTCCCTAGAGGGTGAGCACAACTTGCCTCATCTGCTTGTCAGATGAACACTAACGGAATAGGCATCAACAACCTCGACGACATCCTCACAGCCTGTCCCGATATCGACATTGTCTGGCTAGGTACCCTCGACGCCCGCATCAGCATGAACCTCCCCGGAAACAGCGGCCTCGGCGGCGCGGAGCCCGAATGGACGACAGCCGTCGACAAGTTCCGCGCTGTGCTCGACAAGCACGACAAGCCTTACGCCGGGTTCGCCATTCCTTTGGCGCCGTACGGGTCGCCAGAAAAGTTCAAGGAGGCATCGAAGCGCATGTCCTTTATGACTTTTACGGCAGATGTCATGCATTTGATGGCGCTGGGCCAAGATCTGCAGAACGCCAGAGGCTACCTTGCTGAGGCGAGGGCCGAGAAGGAGGCCAAGACCAGCAATGGCGAGACCAAGGCAAGCAACGGAGAGACGAAGGTGGTGGTTAACGGGCACGGAGAGAACGGCGAGACGGTCGTCAGCGCTTAAGTTCTGATGACAAGACGATGCCATGTGTACCAGCTGATGTGTACACGATAGACTATAAGCGAGTCAAATACATAGTGATGAGACCACGTCACCAATCCTTCGCTGCTGACTCTCGTCTCCCTTCCACCAACCGGGAAGCATAACTGAACCTATGTTTGATGAGCAACCCAGTAGTACATCCAGCCATGTCTTTCGAGCCACATCAGGTACACTGCGAATAGTAAGGCGGCGACACGGCCTTGCACGTAAACGGAGACTAACACACGTCAGTACCAGCCCATCCTCTCAGCTCACGGCATCTCTATCACGGCACCGGAATGGAAAACACTCACCGCGCAGACGGTACACCCCTTGTAATCCTGCCCGCCGCACTGCTGATACTGCGGCACCGAACATCCCGAAGGCGGCGCACCCCCCGTCGGCGCCGGCGGCGCAACAACCGTGCCCGTCGCCCCCGACCCAGGCTTGCACGTCACCTCACAACCGCTCTTACACCCCTGTCCCCCGACGATCGTCCTCCCGCCACTGATGACCGCCGGCCCGGGAATCTTGTAACCCGTCGTAGGCTGATGAATGTTAAACAGCACGCCGGGATCATTCGCAGAGTACGCGCCGGGGAACTTGACCGTAGCAGGCTTGTTGGTTCCCGTTCCACCAGAGATGGTAATCTGGTAACAACTCATGTAAAACTGCGCCCCCTTCGGCTGTCCCGCGACGTGCAGGGCGATGACCTCGGCACGCAGGAGGTAATCGCCGCTTTCAATGTCGGCGGGGACCCGCACGTCCATGCGGCCGCAGCAGGCGTTTAGGTCCTTGACGCCCCAGTTGTCGTCGTTTGCGCTGGAGGAGCCGGACTTGGCGGACCAGCCGATCTCGTGAATCTTGAACCAGCCCGTTGAGCCGTCGGCGGTGGAGGAGTCGGAGACCTTGGACAGGTAGACTACGACGGGACCGTAGTGGGCGCCGCCTATGGCTTCGTTGGCGCAGTTGCGGTCGCCGTTTTGCTGGATTTTGTGAGCGTTGGGACTTCTTCTGCGGACATTGAACGGTATATCATGGAGAATAGCTTCAGGGGTAGATGTAGAGAAGATGGTGAGCAAGGCATAGAAACGAGCTGTCAACAGAGAAAAAAGGGTGGTCAAGAAGAACAGGCCAGAGGACGGAGACATACGGCGTGCATCTCAACGGTGACAGTACCGCCAGCCTTGACAGGACACTTGCCACTCTTACCACTGGTGCCTCCGACATTGCAGACAATGTTTGTGCTGGTCACATCTTCGACAGGGCTGTTACTAGGTGGAAGGCGGGCACACTGTGACCCGTAGTGATGGTCAGCGAGCGTCAGATAAGAGAGACGGAAGGGCACGTATATAGTCAACACCATCGACCCAGAGCTGCTGGAAAGTCGAATGGGCGGCGGCTTGGCTCAACAGGGCGGCCAAAGTAATGAGGATGTGGCACTTCATGATGAGGCTTGGCGGTGATCAGCTGATCAGAAGAATGAAAAGCTTGTACTTGAAGATCTTATTCCCTCGCTCAGTAGAAGACGAGGCATCCAAAACAGGAGATCACTCACATATGTACTCAGAGACGGCCTCACGGCACAGTCAGGTGGCATCAAGATGACCAAACATGACCAAGACATCTCCCACGTCCACACCTCGTCCCACCGTTGACCAACTTTTATCACCCTAGTTCATCTATCGAGCGGCCTTCGGCGCCACTAAGAACATCCAGAAACCTCGTGATATTGGCAGCAACCACTTCACTCCACAGCCCGTGGTTGCAGTGCATCCCCAACGGCGACCACGCGACCCGGTAGATGTCTCGCTCCACCAACCGGCGTGCTTAGGCGACGGTACCCCAGACTTGGCGCGGCTTCGGCTGAATGGGCGCATGGGGGGACAAGAATTACTGCAGTGCTGTTAAGAGGCTGCCGCTGTTCGCGGTGCAATATATTTGGGACGTCGGGTGAGGTCTTGCGGTTGGTAGGGCTCCGTGGCCAGAAGCGGCGGGATATGGCGGGTGGTGTCACTATGTTCATACTGTGTCAATTAACTGAATATATCGTCTGACCTCATTGTAAGACAAGCAAGATGTAGTAATACTTGACTTGATATGTGGATTTTCCATCTGTATATTCCGACTCGCCGGTTCTCTTAGGAGTCGGGAGCGTTTTCATCAGAGCAGAGGGTAAAGTGCCTCGATACTATTGCTGTAGCGAGCATCAGCACATATGTGAGTAATGGTATTGATTCGCATAGCTGTAGCTCCCATCCTTCCATCCGGAAGAGGAAGCTGCCTACACCGTGAAGTTTAGCTGCTTAGAATCATAGGCTCGGAAGGACCGGATTGCTATGCAGTAGTTCTCGCAGAGTGTGTGAGACCAATTTGAGAGGGTTCATCCCATTCACTCTTGCCATTTCCGCCTGTCATTCAAATTTCTTCTCGACATAAATGAAATTTGTCTCAAAGTGCCAGACAACACACCTCGCACTACCCCCAAACCAGCTCGATTACCCCTGAGTCATCAACTCGGTCAAGGCCTCTCAGTAAAGAGCCTGTCCGCCTGTAGCACTAATCACCTGGCCCGTAATCCACCCCGCCTCCGGCCTGCAAACCCACGCGACGACAGCCGCAAACTCCTCCGGCGTGCCAACCCTGTGTTCAAGCGGCGTGTTCTTGCATATCCCCTCCACCAATCCCGGGATCAGCCTCTCCGTCTCCCTGAGCAGCTCGCTCTCGACCGTCCCTGGCGCAACGCAGTTGACCGTTGTCCCGTCACCGCCGAGCTCGTGCGCGAGGTGCCGCGTTACGGCCTCGAGTCCGGCTTTGCTGGCGCCGTAGACGGTCAGGCCGCGGAAGGTCTGGCGGGCGGCGATGGAAGAGATGTTGACGATGCGGGCTTTGGCGGGCAGGTGGGGGTGTGCAGCATGGATCATGAGCAGGGGCCCCTGGAGGTTCGTGGCCAGGACGGATGTGATGTGCGAGGGGGTTACGTCGGGGAGGACGGCGGGTGGCGCGATGCCAGCGTTATTGATGAGGATGTCAATTACGAGGGGGGAAGGAGAGCGCCAGGCTTGGAGGGCGGTGATGATCTCGCTAGGTCCGGTGGGCGAGGAGATATCGGCGCGGGTGATGAAGACCGAGGGGCCGTGTGGCAATTCACGGATACGCTCAGTGAGGCTGAAGGCACGGTCGCTGCTGGATTCCGTCAGGTGGTGGATGATGATCTGGGCAATGTCAGCGACGAGGGTCCCATCAGATAGTGACGGCTTGAAGTGGTCTGATCCGGGTAGCTAACATACATCCGCTCCCTCGCTCGCAAGCTTCCAAGCGATAGCGGAACCTATGCCGCGGGCTGATCCGGTGACCAGAGCAGTCTTGCCGAGCAGCGGCAGCGTTGGGACACCGTCCGCCATTGTAAAATACGTTAATGTCGGTATCGGGACTTGGCGTAGTCAGCGGATGCAGGATTGACGAAGTATGTCAAGACAGAAGCACGTTGAAAGAACTAGACCAGATGCTCAAAGGAAGATTGAGGGACCCCAGGGATAGATATGGTCGTCAAAGACGTCCATTTAGCTTCTCTCACGTCGTGGCATGCATCATGCAGCAATGCCTTGTGCGACCTAGACATAGGTGTCGGGCATGGTGATGCTGGCCGGACCATGGTCGATGAATGGCAATAAATATGCAGTGTCCCCTCGTGCCACCCACTTCATCGCCCGAATGAGAGGGCTGAAGCTGATGAGCGATGGACTGCGTTAGAGGTGCTGGGCCCATCATATATCCATCACCCTCATCGTCGTTGCTGTCGGGATGGAGATATTGACATGTCGGGCCGAACGGAAGGCTTCGAGAAAGATGCTTCCAAGCAAACTTTAATGAAGATCTGCCAACCTGGTCATTGTCAACGCATGTATGGCGTGTTCGTTGATCAGGCTGCGGTGGTAGTGGTGGTGTTAAGGAAGTGGGTGTGGGGATGGTGGCAGAAGGCAGGCTCCAGGTCCAGTACCACAAATCAACAAGCACAGTGATGTGGCCACCTTCGCAGCCCAGTCCACTTCTACTTGTACGACATGATATGAGGTACGATGTCATTTCTGGTTCATTGATTCAAAAAAGAACTCATGAGTTGACAATGTTGGTCGTCATGGCAAAAAGTTAATTGATGAGGACGAGACTCGAACTCGCGCGGGTTGCCCCACCAGGAAATCTAGTTAAGGTAGACCTTAACCTGGCGCCATAACCAACTCGGCCACCTCACCGATTGATGAAAGACTTTCAATAAACAAGGCAAGATGTCGACAGCACCTCAACCCTGGCTAGCCCTACCCGCCTGTCAACCACGTCACTATCCACATTTTGCTCCTCGGCTTGGATCCTGTTTGGATTTCCAGTGCTCATATTGGCAGATCCTGCCATAATCTCTCAAGTTCCTCCCTGGACTTTTGCTCATCCTGCTGTTTACGCGTTGTGGCTGGCATAACCACCGCGGCTCAGACCCTTGATCGTGTGCTTGTAGATGGACTAATGCCGTGTTTGACCTCATGGTCAGGGTCAATGGACGCACTTTGTGTACTGGCCGTCGAAAGTTCTCCTGCTCAAGCCGACAAATACATCAACATACGATCGCGGGGACTGGGGATGCTTACAACCCCCGGATTGCCGAACGTCTCCCAAGTCTTGAACGGCATGAGATGATTTCTCAGGAAATATCAAGCCTACGCCGATTATGCTGTGTCCTGGCCGTCGTCTTCAAAAGCTCGGCGCACCTTTGTATCTCGGCATGAAACCGTCCGAAGGCCCGATGACCACCTGCCGCCTCGCACCCTTTATTGCGTGGCAGCCCAGTTGAGTACCATGTTCAAGGCTACATCAAGGCTGCGAGGCAGCATTCTATCACTGCTCGAAGAGGTACAACTCTACAGACTCCTGTCGCCCGCCCATGATTTGCAAGGACAAAACGTCCTGTTCAGCCACCGTCCAGCCTCCCTGGGTCATCAGATCGAATAACGCCTTCTCAGACTCATGTCGCGGCTTCGTCGCCAGCAAAACACGCGTCGAGCAAGCTTCTGTTGCTGACAAGTACCTCCTGTTGGCTTCGTGCAACGCCGTCAGAGTACCGACCAATACCGGCAGCATGTCGACATTGTAAGTGCAGTCACTCAGTACGATAAGGTGCCAGGGTCGCTCTCGCACACGCGGCCCAAAATTGCCTTGTCGCCCGTCCTCCCAGTCGAGACTTTCAAATGAGGGCTTTGTCTGAGCTCCGCTGGGTAATGTCAAGGCGAGGCAATCAATGTTCGCCTGCGTCCTGTCCTCGGCTTCGGGCAGGTCTGTCAACAGGAGCTGCGCCACCTGCCGTTGCGACCCGGACAGCAGCGCTGCTATGCCGAGGCCAAGGATTCCCACGCCGCAGCCGAGCTCTAGAACGTTGATAGGTCCATCCGAGGTCAGGATTTCGGTCAGCTTGGGAAGTGCTCCATCAGCGACGGGAGCTGTGCCGCGTTCGAGAAGAACAGATGTCGCGACCACGCCGGCATCCCAAATATGCCGCGCGATACTCTCCCCAATGTCCTCTTCAACCTGAACATAAGCTGGCGCCTCCTCTCTCCCGATGCGCAGCCTTCGGAACGAGACGTGAGGCGCTTCCATACCGGGGTAGTGGACGTCCGCCCAGACAGGCAGAATGCGTCCGCGGTCATCCGGTCGAAGAGACGACACGACGTCCCAGGTGCTGCCGGCCCATGCCTGTGCTGTGGGGAAGACGAAAACACGGAGGTTGGTGCTGGAGCAGATGCCCAAAGGCAGGTCCGTCTTCAAGACCCTCGTTCCTGGCCGCCAGTCGAGGATCTGGGAGGCTTTAATGTCTGATGGTTGAGGTTTCCGGCCATCGGCATCGACTGAGGCTTCGTAAATGCCTGTTTTTAACTTGATGGGGGCTTCTGGTTTGAGGAATGAGTCGCCCAGGTCGGTGGTGATGGTCAGGACAACATGAACCGACGATGCCCCCCGTCGGTCTGTGGAGAAGGACGGCGGGCGCAGGAGGCGGATATAGTGCATTGTATGGGTGCTATGGCGGAGAGAGACATTCGAAGTGTACTCAGGGGTCAATTGGAGCACCTCGATGCAGTCGTGACGTTTGAAATTGGAACACGCCCATATTTGCAATGAGGTTGTTAGCGTCGAGCTCAAAGCCGACACTGCGACGATGTGGATTGTGGTTGTGGATTGTGAATGACACACCTCGATTAGTCACTACTTTTTGCAGGGAAGGCACCTGTCGTCCAGGGTCTTTCCGCATCTTGGCCGCGATGCTCCATGGTGCCTTTTTCCCCCTCAACATCCAAAGACCCTGAGCTGCAACAACTAGAGCAACCACCGCATCGACGGTCTCAAAGCACCCCACGGCCAAGTGCGATATCGCATGCAAGCGCATCGAAAACCGCCATGGAAATCGGAGGTCGCCGTTATCAGCTTTCAGCCACCAGTGATGACCCCGCGGGCAGCCCCGATAAGGATGCCGCCGGGCTGAACAGTCGTGGCCGCGAATGCCATATAATCACTGCCATTGCTCCAGCGGAGCTTGACTAACAGCTGATTTCACAGCAAAGTCACATAGAGTATCACGCAAACCTCCGGACTACCGCCAACATGCCGTCCCATACCTCCAAGGACCTGCTCGCCGCCCTCCTCCGAACAACCGAAGCCGACATCATCCCCCTGACCCGCCAGGGCGTCACCTCCGGCAGCAAAGTCTTCGGAGCCGCAATCCTCTCCTCAGCCTCCCTAGCCCCCTTCACCGTCGCCACAAACGACGAGCGCGCCTCTCCACTCCTCCACGGCGAGATCAACTGCATCCAGAAGTTCTACACCGTCTCTCACCCGGACCCCGCCACCAGGCCCAACCCCCGCGACGACTGCGTCTTCTTCGCCACCCACGAGCCCTGCAGTCTCTGCCTCAGCGGTATCACCTGGTCCGGCTTCAAGGAGCTGTATTTCCTCTTCACCTACGAGGACAGCAGGGACCGCTTCGCCATTCCCTACGATCTCGAGATTCTGGAGGAGGTGTTCCGGGTCAAGGCTGAGGGTGAGACGGACGACGCGCTCGACAAGCGCGCGCTGTACAACAAGAGCAACAAGTTCTTCAAGGCGAGGAGCCTGGCGGATTTGGTGGATGATTTGGAGGACGCGGCGGAGAGAGAGCACTGGGCAGCTGAAGTCGAGCGCGTGAAGAGTCTCTACGACGGGCTGAGCGAGGCATACCAGGAGGGGAAGAAGGCTGGGACCGCGACGTCGAGCACGTGGAAGTAGAGTGCCGCCGACTGCCCAGCGGTGTCTCAGGCCTCGAGAGACGCTGTTGCTCGCCGCGAGGCTACCGCCGAAGGATCCTTCGTCAAGGCTACCGGACGAGTGTACTTGTACGAGGGTGTCTGAATAGAGAGCCTTTTATCCTTTGCAATTAGCCCCCCCAGTCCAGCGCACTGTGTCGTCGCGCAAGGCTCGTCACCAGCCTGCCGTATTACGGCCACCACGGCCTCTCACCCCGCAGGCCTACGCGTTCATGCATACGTGCAGCGCAGCAGAGCACGTTGCAACCACACGATTATCACAGGCTGTACTCGGGTCTGCGCGGTCGCCGTCGGCCTTTGAGGAAGAAAGGGGCACCTGGCCGGCGCGTGGGAGCCAGGGCGCAGGAGCTGAAGGAGGGTTGCGGAACGTGGGACGCACGATCAGCTTCCCACGACAGGACAGGCGAGTGGTTCGAGTCTCAATATATCCGTGTTGTACGAGGCAGCGTGTGGTCTAATGGGGACGTCGTCGGTCATTGTGGGCGTGGGACGAGAATGCTGTGCAGTGATGCACCCCGATCAAATCTAATAAGTCAAATCATTAAACAACTAAACAAATAACCCATTTTCCTATAGTCAAATAGCCAAATACATGGATTTACAATGTTTAGATATTTAGCAAACGTTTAAATAGATATCGAGACTCGAGACCTATAAAAAAAGAGTAACTAAGCTAATTAAAACTTTATATTGCCTATTATAAATAGAAGTTTATAATAGGTAATATAAACGCTAATACTAGGGATCGAGCCTAGACCCTCTATAATAAAGTAGAGACCCTAACTAAGTAGGCTATTAACTACTATTACTAATAGGGGAAAAGACCTATATATATTAATCTACTAAATAGCTAGTTTTATTTCCTACCCTAAAAATTACTGAGGCGTAAATCCCCTACTAAAGTAGTAATTCTACTAATAGAACTATCTATAACGTTACCTACCTATAACGTTACTATAATACTACCTACGCTATTAAAGCTATTACTACTACTACTACTATTATCGATATATCTATAACGGTCTTTAGGGCGCGTCTACTAGACTTAATTCGAACCTAACTTTCACGCCTAACGCAGTCTAATTCCGACCTCCCTATAGCGATTTACTATAGCCGGCGCTTTACTCTCGACGCGATTATTACGAGGAAGGGCTCTAGAGGCTATATAAGCTAGATCAGGGATTATAGGATCTTTATAACTAAGCTACTTAATATAGTAAATACCGCTAGCGATAGCTTCTAGGTCTATAGTCTCTATAATAAGAGACGAGATCTAACGCTCTTTAAGGCCTCTATTACGACCTCTACGGGTCTTTATCTTAGGAAGAAGTATAGGATATTCGAGAATTCTTCTATTAAAGACTCCTCTCTAAGCTTATCTAATATACCTCTCCCTCTATAATAGCGTTCTATTACTATTCTAAGAGCTTAGTTAGAGGTACTCGAAGAGCTCGCTCTTAGCTTCGTTATTACTATAAACTAGGCGTTTAATATATTTAATAACCCGTTTATACGTCGATTACTCTCGAAGCTAAATCCTTAAGTATCTGATAACCTACTCTAGAGTCGGAATAGTCTATAAAAGAGACTAAGTAGCGTCTTCGTTAGTAAGAAGAGATATATATAGGCTAAGCTACGAGTATCTCTTATAAAGATTTACTTCTCCTATAACTACTAGACCTCTCTAAATCGAATTACGATCCTCGTAGTATCTATATACTATATTAACGAACGTAGATAACTATAATAACGCCTTCTTATACTCTACGAGTAACCTAGTACCTATATAAGTAATATTACGGCTAATACTATTATAGAGGTTATAAGAGATTAGGATATCGTCGACCTCGTTAGTATTATAGTATCCGATAATACGTTAATAAACGATATATATTCCTACGACCTCTTCTAACTTCTATAACCTAAGCTATACTACGAGGATATTACTAAGTAGTAGATACGCTACTATAATTATATCTTAAACCTTATTAGTCGCGTATTCTTATATAGTAATAATAGCGAGACTTTTAAATAAGAGTCTTAGTCTCTCGATAATATAGATAATCTTAATAGTATTCTTTAACTCTAATAGAAGAAGGGACCTATTAGAAAGCTTTATAATATTATTTAGTAAGTAAGATCTTCTCTATAGCGAAGCTAGTACTTCTAATATATTATAATAGAAGTAGCTTAAGAAGGAGACTTTCTCCTTTATTAATAAATAGCGATAGAACTTAAGTTAATACTTAATAACGATACTTAATAGAATTCGATATACCTTATACTTAATCGAGCTCTAAAGAAGAAGGGCGATATCTAAAGCTTTCTTATACGGAATATAGGCGAAGTCGATCTATATAAGCGAGTTCCTATCGAAGACTACCTCTAACCCGAAGATTAGCGCCTCCTAACGGAACTCTATATTACCCTTAAACCCCTCTATCGATAAATAATAAGGACGTAAGGATAGAGTAAGTAGGGGAGCTACGGCGCGCTCTAGGAAGTTCTTATTAGGATAGAGTATATCCTCGAGAGAATAGAGGAGTAGAAGACGTTCTTCGACGATATAGATAATAGTAGTTAATAGTAGAGAAGCTAAGACTCTTCGAGGTCTCGCTAGTATATATAAAGGTAGCGGAATTACTTCTATCTATTTAAGTACTTCTAGACTATATCTATAGCGAATATACTAATATCCTATAATATATTAACGCTTTTAGTAAAGACTTACGCTACTACTTCCGTCTCTCTATTACTAACGTATAGTAGAAGCTTAACTAATACTATATAAAGCTTAGAGAGTCTCCTCTCTATATAGCTACTATTATCCTCTACCCTAGCCTCGGTATCTAGTAGCTTAAAGCATAGTAGTCGAGCCCTAAATAGCTTATTTAGGTTTAGGACGCACGTATAGGCTTATATTATTAATAGGAATACTAATATCGCTATTCTTCTACTTCCGCTTTATTAGATTACCCCTAAGGTTAAGAATATAACGGATTTAACTAGCTCCGAATACTTTAACCTATAACGCCTTTATTAAATTTCGACGACTAGGTATAGAGTAGGCGTTAGAGAGCTATAATACCTAACTCTAAGCTCGATTAATACCTTTAACTCGATCTATTATAAGAGTCTAGCGTTAAGGATCCTATTACTTAGTAGAACGGGCGCTAGGAGACGTATCCTACTATTAGTAAGCTCGCTCTCGATATCTTAGTAATACCTGTAATATCGGTAGACTGCGAGAGGGCGTTTAGTCTCGCGAAGTTAACGATAACGTTATAGAGGGCTAGAATAGCTCTAGAGACGTTAGAAGAGCTTTAGTACCTTAATAACTAGCTTCGTCGAGGGGCTATTTAATTAGGAGGGCTATATTAGGGTATTAACGGCGTTAATACTAACGATTCTAGGTAATAGGTAAGTCCCTGACTATTATAAGGGCTTTATTATCTAATAAATAAGTTAAATATTTATAAATAGAGTTAAATAAATAAATACGTCGATTTCAGCGAGCTAAATAGTTAAATACGAACGCTGTATTTAACTTATTTGATCGGGGTGCAACACTAATGCTGTGTGAGGGGACGAGGAGCCTTATAGTAAGCAGTGCCGGGTCATCCTGGCCTCCGGTATATAGTTTAAGTATTTAATTACTCTCTGTGTCACGAGCTTAGTGCTTAGTCTCTTCACATATGGAATCCTTGACGACAGGCTGCCCGATAACTGGTAGTGTTTGACAGCGGTCCTGTCAAATTTGGCCAAACCTTCCAAGTGACTCACCTCAAGAAATCTCAATCTCTATGGTTCTTCTCAAAGAATTATGTCCAGTATCAGACTTATTATTTGTCAGAGAGGTTGAATCTTCACACAATTGGCACCAGCTTCAAGCACGGCCCCTGACATCTAAAGCCTGACAACCTGTTTTGAAGTATTAGCATTGCCGACTGCTTTCACGTGCACATATACGAGTTGTTAATCCAGTAAAATCATCCATGTTTTTTGGAGAAACTATTCTACTATACTTTTAAATTTATTAGATGGAAATCACACAACAAACGATATTGCTGTCAACGAGGAGGCATTGAATGAGTGTTCCATGTACGCAGCGCCTTGAGAAAAACTCTCGTTCACCTTTTATAATGACTCAGATTGTTCGTTCATCTCCGATATACTGATGCAAAGCAGGCTTTTCGTCACGACTTGGTTGATAGAGACTCTCCTGGATATGCCTGGATCGGTAGCGCTCCAGCACATAGTAGAACCCCGAACGCTAATGGCGAGTATCTTCGTCTGACAGTCATCAACGGTAACGTTAGAGAAGGTTTCATGGGCCTGATGTTTGGGCCATATTCCATGGACTATTTCTCCATCACAGTGACGTCCCACGCAGCAACCAGAGTCAAGCCGCACAACCCTCAATTCTCACAGATACGTCTTTCCCTCCCAGCATCCCACTAGCCTAGTAGGCCAAGAACAAAGCAAACCCCCAAGGCAGAGCGTAAGAAACCCCTCAGGGACGATTCAGGCCTCGGAGAAATATCGCAGCCTTGCCCTCATCCCTGACGCACGGTAGGGGGAGGTAAACCTTACCTATGCTATCTGTTCTGGAGAATGTCCATTTTATTCCTTAAGCCACCATGAGCGCCTTCACAAGTTGGTGGTGACTTACAGCGCTCAAGGATACCTTTGCTGGTGGAACGCCATGTGATCTGTGTGGCTGTCCTCTCTCGGTGAGAGCCAAGTGTGGTCGAAGGCGTTCCGTCCTGGCCGTTTTGGTGAAGATTATATGTTCAGGATTGTGACAGCCCATATGCGGTGTGAGGTGCGGAGTGAGTATTTACACGTGCAGTATGGAGTTGACTTCTTGAGAAAGGTAGGGGAGCTAGGAGGTAGCATGGAACGGCAGAGCACCCAGCAAGAGCGTTGAGAATCTATCTTTCTTCGTGAGCCTCATGTCAACCGATGGGGCTTCCATCTGGTTCACGAAACGGTTGCCTCGTAGATTCATACATAATTGAGACAGAAGAGTGTGCTAGATCAGACGATTTTACGAACACTCAAAACCAGTATCCAAGGGACTCATCAGAAGGTGAGATCAGGCGTTACCCAGTCTATCGAGGCGCGGGAGCGCCCCTCCAGTGCAGGCCACCTCTGGCTCCTGAACCTCTCACCTTTCCAGTCGTGAATCATGTCACCGTTCAAGGCTTATCTCAACGGCAGCACAAACCTCGCCAGCAGCATGAATGCCACTAATTTGCCGTTCACCGCCGCAAAATCTTCACGATCATGCCGACGACGTTCACCTTGCGCACACCGACTCCCATCGCCATAAACTCATCACACCAAACATCCTCTCGCCCTAAAAGGACCACCCCAGCATGGCGCCCTCAAAGGGAGGGGGAGTGTGCATACCGGGTCCCCTCCTCTGCTGGGTCCCCCCCCAAGGTCAGTCCGCATTGGCCAACAGGCTCCCAGGCGGATGACGTTGGTGCGTGGCCCGCAAAGAGCAGCATGCATGGCCCCCCCTCCTCCGAGTACAATACAGGAACTTGGGATGCATGGCACATACAGGACCAAGTGCGTTCCAGGAATATCAAATTGCGCATGTGGCGCCTGTTTGTGGTGCGTGAAGGAGGTGTGGCAGCATCGGTGGGCAGACAGACACGCGCACAGTTATTCGCTCATTCGAGGCAGGTTCGGCGTGATGAGTTGTGTTGTGAGCGACTCTTTTGCCTTGTTCGGGGGGTACGCTGGCGCTTAATGTGCCCATGATGCGGGATCATGTGCTTCGCTCGCAAGCTGGGCAGGGTTCGGAACGGAAGTGAATGACATAACGGGCGTTGGACTTTAGAACCAAGATGGACTCGAGAACAAGAATCTGGGAGGGGGGATGGCTTGGCCCTCGAGAATTACCCCTCAACACAAGACGACACAAGACGACACGACACGACACGTTGGCCCTGCCACTCCAGCTCATGAGAGGGGCATTGACAGAGAAAGAGGGGCTTCCTGCGGCCTGTGGGCGGCGGGGCGTGCAGCAAGGCGAGCACGAGGGGCCGCAGGAGACAGCGGTGATCTCCATTCCATTCACTGGGGATGGATGGGATGGGAAGTTGGCTGTGTGGCACGACTCGAGGGGGCTCGGAGGACTGGCAGCAGCGCAGGGGACGGATGTGCGGACGGGCGCTTGTAGGCCCCGCCGCGGTCCGGAAGGGTATGCAGGTCTCCCGGCGGGCGGAGCGTCGTTTGGGCTACCAGCCAAGGGAGAGAGGACACATTGTCATGCTCGAGATGATCGTCTGGACAATAGAGGGCATGTTCTTTGTTGAGGAAACCGGCAGGGCCATCGCAAAGAATAGAACACTGCGGATATGACTGTTCGACTCAGCCTGCTCTCAGCCTGCTCTCAGCCAGCTGCTTATTTGGAACAAGGGCCAACTTCAACCACACCTCTCTAAGGCAGGGAAACCCAACGTATGCAGGTCATCGTCGTGAAGGGTGAAAGGGGGTGCGACTAAGGCTACCCAACCGCCAGCGACATCATCTCACTCGCAGCATCACATCAGCTTCAGCCCTCACCGGTCGATCCAACCAACGAATAGCCCTAGGAGCACACAAACTCTCAGCACAAAACGGGGAAACAAACATTCAGCCTCCATCCTCATAATCATGAGATTCCAAAGACAATGCCACCCACTTCCCAACCACTGCGACACACACACACACACACACACACTAATAAATCCCATGTCATCACACGTGGGCATTACAAGTGCTGACCGCCAACTGCCGACCCACCGCCAATTGGCCCCCGAACCGCCCCAAAACGCCCCCTAACGTTCCCTGACGCTCCCCAACGCTCCCTAAGGTAACCCCCCTATGGGCTCCAAAATACAGCGCCATGCCGCCCGTGTCTCGCCCGCCCCGGGGCCAGATCCCAGATCCCTCCACTGAGCCACCCCAGCCTCCCTCTCCCTGGAGGCCCTAGGGAAGTGGTAGCCTCCCGTCAGCCTGGTGCCTCCTGTCTCTACCTACCTAGCCGCCGCGGCGCCGGTCGACGGATCCCCCGCACGGCAGGATTAAGAGAGCCACGGCTGGGAGAAAAGTGCCCCAGAGCGAAATCCTCCTTTCTTTTGCGGCGCCGGCCATGAGACATGCAGATCCGGGACGCGGGCGCGCGAGACAGGCGCTCGGCAGACGAGTGAGTGCAACATGCTGCAAGCCCCCTTCACCTGACCTGCGCTTCACCCTGCCTTGTCTCTGTGAGGGATCTAGTCTCGGTGAGGGAAGCAGCCGGCATGGTTCCGGCTGCGTTTCGACGTTGCTTGTGCTGCCTTTGCCTTGCTTGTCTGCTTCAAGGGAGAGATCAAACCTGTCGGGAGGGTGTGCTCATGCCTCTCAGACGCAACCCTACCTACATCACCAATTTTTTCTTTTCCATGGCTGTCCATTCGGGGTCTTGAGGGAAGCCCGCGTTCGTCCCAACGACCTCTCTGCCCCTCGCATTAAGCTCGTGGAACCCAACAAGTGTCCAAACATCCATCACAGCCCCCTCGGCACCTTGACTCTACGTCCAAGCGGCCACGAGGGGGTGTCAAGGCCGCATAAGGCCAGGCACAGCGGATACAGCGTCGTCCGCCGGCCCTGATCCGTGGGTGCAGCAGCCGATCCGAGACCAGCTCAACAAGAAGAAAAGCACGTTTACCAAAGAAATGGCTTCGATTCACTCACAATCTGATATTTTTTCCTATTTACAATCTGCCTGTGCGAGCACAATTCCATTCTTGGCAACCACATACCTCCCTGCCCCCTTCAAACCGTCTCGCATATCGCCAAGACCAGGCCAAAAAAAAAAAATGGCGTGCCTTCCACCACTATCACAATCACTCGTTTCTTTTGCCATTATGGGTAGGGTGTGGCGAAAAGGACTGACCGAGGCAGAAATGAGTTGAAAACTCTTCACCGAGACATGTCCGTTTCACGTGTGTCCTGGATTGCCCATTCAGACAAGGAGAGGGCCCGTTGCGCCGGAGAGTGCCCATTCCAGTCTTGACGGTGTCTCTTTGGCGGAAACGAATGGCAGCAACGGGAATGTATGTGTCTTCGATGATATGCAGCCCTGTGGAGTGAGACCTGGGACTAATCTAGTCGCATTGTCTGCGTCGCGTTGCCCTTGGATCATTCTACCATGTTCAGGGACCCAGACGAACATCGTGAACCACATGGCTGCATCGCCGCGAAGGTTCACCGCGAACAACACCACACGATACACCATCATGATACTCAAGAATCAAAATCCAATCTCCATGGAATCTGTCGCAATTCAATCTAGTCCATCTTCGTACTCAATCCTAGCCCAATACATCCTTCCACCCCACGACCTCCCGCGCCCATGCATCATCCCACGCCCAGCCATCCCGCGCCATACCCAAAACCCATTCCCCCCTTCCCTTGCACTCCCCTTGCCCGATCGTCCCCTGCTCCCCGATGTACTGCGCGTCATGAGACGCGACGCAATGCACGATAGCTTCCGAAATGGCGTCAAGGGTTCATCCGTCGAAACAGGCATCGCGGGATTTCTGATCACGACGTCACGACCTGCTCCTAAGGAGGGTTGCATTGACGACAGGCATCATCGACCGACGATCAAGCCGATATTTCCCCATCACGAGACCCCCCCCTCCTTCATCCGAAGTCAAGACATGGGAAAGAATCAAGACAGGCAAATAGAAAACACCAGGCGAAGCAATAGGTTCGAATTCAACTTGGGGCTACCGCACTCTGACGTTCAACTTCCGCCTCAGTAACGAAAGGAAGGGTATATCCATGCCGGCACACACATCTCCACTTCTCTCCTCTCCCCCTTCGAACGGAAAAAGCAATAACTCAAAAGTGTCCGGCTCCATAGCCTCGGGCTCGGTAAACGGACTCCAGTGCGAGCGAAATAATAGGAAATCAAGAAAGCCAATCCCATCTCCCAAATTCTATCCTTGTCGCAAGGCAGCGCCCGAAGCGAGATCCCATGTCCCTGTGGTGGAAATATAAGCAAATAAAGCACAAAATTCCTGCCTTCATGGCCTCTCTGCGCGTTCTTTTCCTTCCCCTACCGCGCGAAAAAAGCGGCGTCCAAATATTGCGTGGAAAATTGCATCCATGCTTCGTATATCGATTCGTGTCGTGAGCCCCTCGAGGGACAGTCGGCATCGTTCGTTTGTGGTGTGGGTATCGCAAAGGAAATTCCTCTCAAAGTATCCCGATCCAAATGGTAAGCTTGCGCCTGATTATGTTTAAGTTGATGGAGTGTGAGAAATCCGAAATCCCGTGGTATGTAGAGATGAAAGAAATCCCCTCCTGGTGGCAGTCCGGAAAACAGTCCTAGTGGTACAGTCCATCCGCGTGGGTCCCGGCAGACGGAAACAATGAAGAAAACTCCTCGGTCCGAAAGAAAAGAAAGTCCTGGCAGTTGCGGCCATGTCCTGGTTCGTCCGGCGGAAGAAGACAAAAAAGGAGACCAGGCTTTATTTCGTTGGGTTCCGGAGAATGTCCTCACAGTTGGCGTCGAAACGAAGGTTGAAGAGACGTACGCCCTGCATGAAGCGCTCCGTCTTGTCGAGCTCGCGCTCACGGCCAAAGAGGGTCTCGACAAATTCGACACCGGCATTCTTGCCGAGTGAGCTCTTCTTCGAGCTGGCCTTGAGCATGGGCTGCTCACATGTCTTCAGCAGCTTGCGCAGCTTATCCTGCAGGCGCTCACCAGAGTCGATAAAGTCCTCGACCAGATCTTTGTTCTCGGCGCTGCGGATACGCTCGACAACCTCCTCGGCGCGCTTGACCTTGCCAGCAAGCTGGATCAGGAGAAGCCAGAGCTCGCCGGCCATGTCCGAGATGGGCGTCGCCGTACCGTGATGATAAACTGTCCAGTCATAGATCCACTTGCCCAGAGAGTTAGCGTCGAAAACACTTCCGAGAAGCAGGATCGGCTCCTCGGAGGGGTCCCAATTCTTCAATGAGTAGCCAGGAGGGATGCGGTGACGCTTGGCATCAGCCTCCGTGGCTTTGGGCGCAGCGGCGGGAGCGGCGGGCTTCTTGTGCGAGCTAGCCGGACGAGTTGTGGCCGGGCGCTGCGGCACCGAAGCTGAAGACCTGCGGGCGTGGGTGTTGGCTGTCGGGCGAGGGCGCGGCTGGGGGGTGGACTGAGGCTCATAGGCAGCGTCGCGGTCATGGAACGAGTATCCTCCCTGCGTGTAGTAGTGGGAATCAGTGGGGTGTCCTCGAGCCGTATCAAAGTAAGAATCCTTGAAAAGCCTCCTCCCCTCTGTCTGCTGACGCTGGGCCGAGATGACATATGTGCGACCGTCGATCTCGATGATCTCGTCCTCGTCGGATTCTCCATGGGGAGTGGATGACCGGACGTGAATGTAAGAGCTGCGACGCTCGTTCTTGGGACGTGTGGGTGTAGCCCACGACGCCTTGCGCGAATGATGACCACTACTCACATTGGCTGTGGCATAGTAGCCATCGCTCGTGTACCGAGGCGATGCCGTCGGGGGACGAGGACTGTAATCATTGTACCCTGTGCTGGCATTACGGAAATGCGCGCGTGTTGCCGGTCGCTGAGGCGTGGTAGAGCCACCAGAGGCGTAGTAGGAGTTCCCCCTGGGGGAAGGTGTTGGTGTCGCGGATTGGAACCGCTCCCGGGCGTAGTAGTACTCCTCGCCGGGAGTGGATCCGGTGTATGGTGAATAGTTGGCCATTTCTTCCTGAACTCTTGCGATGTCCCTACGACATCCACTTTCTTATTCCTCCCCAAAATGCTATCCTTGCGCTGTGGCGGACTTGTTGTGTTGTTGCTGTGTGTGCGGTTGCACCGGGCTTCGAGTCCAGTCCGGGCGGTGCGCGCCGATGTCGAGACGCGGGAGATTGTGACACCAGTCACCTTGGTATGTGGTCGGAAGAGGGAGGGATGATAAAAAACCGTCTTCTGTAGGCGAACATGTCCAGGCTGTGTGTATATATCCTCAGTGGAGTTGACAACGTCGGCAACACCAAGTCGTGACCTGGTGTTATGGAAGATGCTGGTTGCTTCGAGGAGCGGCCAGCAAAGGGATACTGTTTGGTTGGAAATCGAGTTCTGCGAAATCGCCTCGGCGATTCGGTTGTCTGGCTGGTGCGGTGGTTGGAAAATGGGGTTGTTTGGTTGGCAAAAGCCAAAAGTGTCGGAAAGGAGGCAAAAGACTGGAGGCTGGGCGATGGTGACGCCCTTTAATATTCTCTCGCCTGTTTTGTGCGAGTGGAAGGCGGCGCGGCTCTCCTCCTGAGATGACCAGGATGCCAGAGGAGTTGGAGCAAGGATGTGCCCGAACAGAGTCAGGGATGGGAGAGACAAGAGACAGGGGGCAAAAGGCCAGGGTGTGGCTCGAGAGGCCCGCCCAACTAGAGCCAAGGCACGGAACTCAACCCAATGGAGACGAGGCTCCCGCTAGCCCAACGGAAAAGGGTGTGCCCCTATATGCCAGTCCTCGTTGCACTCGGATTACCCACAGCTGTCGAGGTGAGCACTGTATGGGGAGGATGATGGGCACGGCCTGGTTGTTTGTAGGCTGTGGACAACTGTGATCGACGGTGGTGTTTTGTTGAGTGCTGCTCGACGCAGTCGTCTGCGTTGTAACTTTCAACACTGGTCCCTCGACGTAGTGAGAATGTGTTCTGACTCGCTGGGAAAAGCACGGTCGAAGAAGACTGAGGGTGAAGTAACAAGGGCATGAGCTGGTCGTGCTTATCGTGTCACACCCAAATTCAGAGTGCCATTGCGAAATGACCAATTCGCGTACTCTCGGTGGCTTCGACCTCGGTCAACCCTTGGGTCCTGGGGGTTTCGGTCTGACTTGAAGCGTCCGTGGAGAGAGTTAGGGGAGGGAGCCTGACTGGGAATTCCAGAGAGTTCTGACAGCACCAGCTTTTGGCCCAATTGCCCCAGTCGTTACTTCGAGTCGTGTAATTGACCATCCACCCGTCGCGGTAAGCGAAATGATGGCGGGCGCGGCGTGCTGGGAATGGCGCCCCGTCGTCGTCCTGGTCCAACGGCGCCGCAGCGGGATCTCAGTTCCCAGTGCCGCGTGAAAATTTTTCTCCAGGGGCGTTCCAGGAGTCCCAGGGGCAGAACGTGGCTTTTGATCGCCGCACTGGCGTTCACACACGGGGAGTCCTTGTCTGGGTTGGAGGCTCTCTGCCCGGTACGCAAGGAGGCGATGGGTATTTGTTGGGATTCCCCGGGGATGTTCCTCGATTCACCGAGAATGGGCGACGAGCACAAACCAACAGGCAGGGGTGAATAGAATTGCGAACAGCAGATATGCAAGGGATTTGACGGGTTTGGGATGGGATTCCTTCGCCAGTGGTACTCGAATACGAGAGATGAGCCCAACGAGGCTGGGATTCCGGCCGGTTGATATGAATACCTGACCGGGCCTTTGTTGGATTGTTCGGTAGTGAAGAGAACGTCCTCGTGTCGCTTGTTACTACCAAGTAGAGCAATCCCACAATGAGAATCGATTATTGCAGTGACGGACTCTCCAGAGCGAAAAGTCAGGGCGGACAGAACGCTGGCTGTCGCCTCTTGTCTTGGCTCTTTTCAGAGGGAAACCAGAGCCAGTCGATGGGCGACCGGTGTGTAAGAGCGTCGGACGTGATGAAAGATGTAGGAGCACTGATTCGGTCGTTCTTCCTTCGGTCACCGACGGACGTGTACGACGTGGGACGCCAGTCGCAGGATCAGGCCAGAACGGCAGTGTCAGCAATCCTGGCTCTGGTGGCTGGAGGAGGACAATTTTTGCGAGATGAAGGGCCGGGATATATAGCACGGACGGACTCGGCTGTTTGATAGCCAGGGAAGGCGAGGTAGAGCTGGTGAGTCAACGGCATGCAGCCTTGTCTGTCGTTGTCATGGTTGTTGTTGTGGGAATCGTGTCGCCCTGGTGCCTTTTTGTGCTGTTGCGTGACCGAGGACGAAGATTACTAGTTTGGCACGTGCATATGGTGTTTGCGTGATCGCTGGAAGGCAATCGATATAGGCAGGAGAGGCCGGGGCCAGCCCAGGCAAACGCGATGACGAAGATGGCAAGAGTACGGGGAGTCGGGAACCAGAAGGCTCGATGGAGGGGTCGTGGCAAGTTTAAGCTTGCCCAGACAGAGGAGTAATGTGCAGTTGGCGCAGCCTTCCTTCTTCCTGGTCTTGCGGGCGGCATCTGCACTCGGGTGTGACTTCCTACTTGCACGATGGGATGAAGCGGCGTGATGGATGCTACAGCTGCGCTGGCTGTCGTAGATCGTTGGCTGTGGTGGATCGTTTTCACTCCAGCTTTATGCCAGCATCACATCACGCCTCCATTCCAGGCCCCCCATCCCGACGACGCATCCTCACGCACGCACGATGCCTTGCCTCAAATTCGATGTACGATCAAACGTCCTGCAGCCGACCACAAGTAGGACAGCCTCTGAACAGTGACAGTCACCAAGCACACCTGTCAGCGTAGGTTAGATATCCTCCAGCTGACCTCACACCAGCCAGATCCACTGGAATGCACCACGGTCGTCTGCCGTCAAGTGACCAAAACCACGCCTCCCCAGACACTTGTAATCGCCCAGTTCGCGCCCTGAGTGGAGGGCGTTCGCTCGTCACATGCACCCTTGTGCGGGGTGACAGTGGTCTGGGATCCTGCAGCGGCAGCGGCAGCGGCAGCGGCAGAAACACCAGCGGCGGCAGGTGGAAAGCGCCCAGAAACCGCGAGTGAGTGTGAAGTTCAGAACCACGCTACGAAGTCTTGATGTGCATCAAGCAGACGTCCATTGAACCATCTTCTCGCCACCCCACGGACCCCGACCCCAACTTGGTCCAACCACCCACCGATCGACCATTCGTCAACCACCTTGGTCGTCGAATTCGTACCAGCTCCCCACGAACGCGCACCGTCGACTCGGCTACTCGCAGCTCGGGCCTGGGCCCCTGCATTAGAGTGCAGCTTTTACGATTCATTTACGGATCGCGACAAGACAAGAGCAGCACAGCAGCGGGTTGTGCTTGGGTTGCGTTCGTCGTGTCTCGATCAGAAGTTCCCGAACCTGACGGCCCCGATTTTGAATCCAGAACTTGATCCATGCCCAGCCCAGCTCCCCAGCCCCCAATTCGTCATGCCAGCAGCATCCATCCAGCTTCTGTGCATTGCCGGCCGGCGGGGGAGACTGGGGGATGGGGCCGATAGCTGGACGCGCTAGGGGCAAAGAGGAATCTGGCATCGTTGATGGAAGGCCCAGTCCAATGTGTGGATTTGTGGGGACGTTCTTCCAGCTTCTGTCTGTCTCTGCTGACTTGGTCGAATAGGAATGATTCCAGTGCCCTGCCCGCCGACCCCTCCCCCCGGGTCGCGCTCTATCTTTCGGTGAGACCAGTCTGCTTATTATCCAAGCGAGCGCTGCCAGCCTGCCATCGGGCGCCTACTAAACACTTCTTCCACCCACCCGGAACATCAGCCTGGGTGCCAGTGACCGACCGTTGAGAGGACCAGCCATTAATCGGAACAGGATGTTGTCCTGATTCAGTGAACCTCTGGTCGACGAGGGCTCGACATCTCCCAAATGTTGCTCGATCACCGAGACCCGGAATCACGTGTCCAACGCCGAAGCGCCCGACGACTTCGTGGCTCGTATTCGCAATGCTGAATCGTCGCGCAACCCAAATTTCCTGGCCTTTACAGCTTGGGTCTGAAAAGGCAGACAGACCCTGGAGCTGGTGGCGAGGTTCTCACATTCGCCCCTGAAGAACAGGCCTCCGACGCGCAATGCTGCACCTCCTTCAGACCTGTCGTATCCCGTGGCAGCACACCACCAGCTAATACAGACCCTGAATGAATCGATGGTACAGCGCTTCTACAGGGACGAACGCACCAAGGACAACAGCAAAACAGATCTTCTTGAATGGCCCCTGCCAATGCAGCCCTCGCTCATCGCATGGGTCATTTCCTGTCAGTGTCATCTAGCTGGAATGTCTCCTGGTCAGGATGACGAACAATGCACAGCATTTAGCTGCTGCTGCCTCTGGAGACCTGGTCTTCGATACCGTTATGGGCATAGAAGCACCATCTACCATACAGTATGACAAGTCGCGCACGACAGGCTTCAACCCCCCTGGGCCGTCTTTTGCGTTAGGCCAGGAAATTACACCCACTGCCACGGGTCGAATCACCACACCCCCCCTGGTCACAACAAAGCAAAGCTTCACCCCTCTCCCTGCAGAGATAGCGACACTAAAGGTGCCCGCACCTGTCGCACCGGAGCGTCGTTTTCCAGAAGGTCCTTGGGGCCGCTGGGACGCCCCTTCCCGTCCGCCGCGCCCCTCACCCCCTGAACACGGCGTAATTCCTAAAATTTCCCAGCCGTCGTCGCGCATTTCCTTTCCCATGTCAAATTCGGCAACATGGTGTCAGTCTTCCGCTGGCCTAAATTGCTCTCCTTTCCTTTCGATGGTGAAATTTTCACAAGCAAGGCCACCGACACGACACTGCCCTGGTTGCTGGCTAGTATGCGCCTGCTAACCGGCAGGCTTCTCCTATGACTCACCTTTTGTTCATCTTGAGGGGAGTAGAGGCAACATGTCTTTCGTCCCAATGACATGCGACTATGGCTGCATCGCTGTCCAACGCAACCCATGGCCAGCGCGCTCAGCCAGGCAGGGCCGACAAATCGGGCCTGCAAACAAGACGTCCGCCAGTCCCGATTGGACCAGCCGAAGGCCACTTGAACACGTAGCACCGCGTGCGAAGCCAGTCACAGCCCGCAACACGATGCCGCTACTGCTCCGTAGCCGTAGAAGCCGCTGTGAGCCCCGGTCTTCTGCGTGGCTAGCCTAAGGTAGCTGAAGGAACAGGACTTATCTCGGAGCAGGGCGTGAGGGAGGCCCGTACGCTCACCACAAGCCCACGGTATATCGCTGTCAACCCAGGCGTTGCAGCATCGGATCGTGCAGGCGGGACACAGCACCCAGCGCCGCACAAAAGGAGGGGCAGCTTCTAAGTCAACGCCCTCCCAACTCATCCCCACTCACCGAGATACAAGGAGATGTCTTCCCTCGAGTGACGACCACAAGCCTCTTCCTGTTGGTATTGCCTCGTGTCTGCGCTGATCGCGATACACCTGCGGTAGGATCTTCAGCTCAAGATAGGAACACCAGAAGAGTCCTGCCGCCCCGCAGACTGTCCTCGCCTCCCGGCCTCTGCTCCTCCAGACCGCATTCACAATATCGGAGTGGCCTCACCGACTCTTCGCGTCCATGGCAACCATCCGCCCGCGAGGCGCTCCCGGGGCCCTCTGCATGGCGGATTGGCGTCGCAGGCTTGCAGCTGCAGCTCCGCAAGGGGTCCTTGTATTATGCGCAATTGCCCGTTGCCCTGTCTGGCTGCGCTGCGACTTCAGATGAGACGCCTTGTCACCAGCTCCGCAGCGGATTGGGCAACGGTGTTTAGGGCTCAGTGACGTAGCGGACGCACATGTCGAGAATGCGGCTCGTAAGATGAGCATCGCAGAAGAACCCCTCGGTGCGAGACTCACAGGGTTGCAGAGAGCAAGTCCTGCCTCCAAAGCAGCTTGGTGCTCGTGATTGAAAAGAGTCCGGAGAATTCAACGACAAACGCACGCGTCGCATCAAACATGGCCAAGCAGGACGTCAAGAAACCATAGTGCGGAGGCGGGAACTTACGCTCGACGCCGTTTCCCGACCCAGATCAAACGGCGTGCGGGCTGAGAAACGCACTGGCATTACGGCTACACGATTCCACGTCCACCCTGATGCCCACAATCAGCGTTTGGTCATTGGCCACCAGGCGCGGTCTCAACTTTAGCGGCCGATATTGATGGATCGCCTGTCGATACAGGTACACCACGATCAAAAAACATGACGCTCCAGCAAGTCGAGTTGACTCGCCAGGAAACGTCGCCGGCCACGACATACCAGGGTAGGGCGTGTCCGCCAACCTCGAGGAGACGGGGTTTGATATTCCGGACAACGCAACATATTCACATGGAGGCGCCTCTATTTGGTGGAAGCCAGCTCAAGCGAGCTCCACGTCCATGGTTGATCATGGGTTGCCCTCAGGCAGTCCATTAGCGAGCCAAAGATGACACGACCTGCGAATTTAAAGCATGCTTTTCGACCACATCTTTGTGCGCTCTTCACTGAATAGTGGCCCTCTGGCCCTGGGATGGATTGGTGGCTCGGTTCACCGACCCTGCTGCCCGCCACCGACTTTGTAAAAAGCAACCACATCGGTTGCTTCACCTGACAGCCAACCAGGGCCACTGGTATTGCGCTTTCCGCCCGAGCCAGCTGGGTTCACCCTCGTTTCTGGTCTACCTCAACTTCTGCTCCTTGCATCCTCTTCCGTCCCTTCTTCGCCATTGTTTCATTCGGCCATTCAGTTTAACCAAGGCGCACTGTGCGACCAAGTAGCCAAGCGGTGGACTCTGATGTGACTCAATGCCTTGCATGTTGTGTGTCGCCAGTGCCACACCCCAGCAAGTAGAACACATGCCAGAAACATTGATCTGGTCGCGATGCACACGGATGAGCACCGCAGCCTCGGCCCTGATCGACGTTGCTGTCACGGCGCCCCTGAGTGTGGCTGAGGCCCCACGTGATATCGCCACCGCCAGCGCCCAACCTTGAAGCGACTTCACATCCCGTTCTCGCCCTTCCGCTGACTTCCATCTGGTTACAAATGGACGATAGAATGGCTCACTTTGGCACACGATGCTATTTCTTCACGCGATGCAGTCCATGCGCGTCTATAACGACACCCCAGGACCAGGGCCTGCTTCTTTTCCTTCTGTGCCGCACCTTCGGACGAAATGACGCATGCGGCAACGCTGGGCGCACTGGTCGGGCATCAAGGCGAGGGATTGGATATTGGACCGTTCTCGCCCGCCAGAAAGGCAGCATTCTCGACAGCAGGCCATCATGCAACCATGGAGCAGGATAATAAAATCACCATGTTGATGGTTTGATTCGTTGCGTGTTTTACTTGCCGTAACATTGTGAGTCACTGCTTGCGACCCATTTTGCGCTGCTGTCCAGCACGGAATCACTCCAGGCCTACCTTGGCTGGCTGTTGGCTCGAACGGCTTTGTGAGCCGACGACTCAGGACAGCATTGCCACCATCGGATGCCTCTGTGGCGTCCGAGTGGCAGACGACGTCACGTAGGTCTTGGATGCAGGATAGAGTTTCTGGGACGAGACTGAGTCTGCGCGTCGCGCATTGTGCACCGCTCACGATCCGAGACGCCGGCGCAGGCAGCAGCCATAGGATCGAGTGAGAATTTGATTGGATATCGACAACATGAGTTGACCTGCGCCCCCTTTTCTCGTCTGCGTTTGTGTTGATGGGTCTTAGAGAGGGCGATTGCCGCTCCCATGACGGCAAAGTGCTGCGCACGTCTTGTCCCGATAATTTGGTCTCATGATGGCCCGTGACGCGTGGAAGGGAGTCTTAGCATGGGACGCCATGGGTTGTCAGGTTGAAGCACTTGCGCCCTGCGATCCGATGCATTGGCTGGTCGTTCGGCTCTGCGGCGGCCATTCTTCAAAATAGATTGACGGACGTCTTCCTCGAGGGGCCATACGTCGGTTGAGAAAGCTCGTCGATCCAGTAGTTTCTAGCATCACACCGACCAGGAGCTGTTGTAGAGTGTGGTGATGCCGTGTGATGATCCCGGGTGTTGGGTGGGGTTCTCTGAATGGCTGGCTATACGCCATCGTCACCGTTCGGCTTAGAGGCGCTGGCCAGTGGTCGACGAGAGGATCCGAGCTGACATTTGACTGGATAGTCATCACCGGGTTGCCTCCTGACCGGATATACCTAGTTTCTGCACAATGACTTGCTTCAGGGCTTATACCAGGGCAGATATAGATTCCCTCGGTCTCGTGATGGTTAGATCTACAATCATATCTGGTGTTGCTTTGATTCTGTCACAGACTTTGATTTGTGACCGTGGATGTGGGCGTTTCCTTTGGATGTAGCGTGCACGGAAATACATCCAGCTAGTTCTCGGACTCTCTTTCCCTCCGCATGTTGCCAATCAATGTAAAAATCGTAAATTGGTCATCATTGAATTCCGTGGGCTCGACGGGTAGACTCAAAATCCGCCCTCCACGATGGTTGCAGTGTTTACTCTTCTCACTTTACCGATACACGGAAGGGGGGATAGCGCAAGGGCTGGCTGGCTCCATGAACTTACTTGCGGTTTTCGTAAGATCTTGACTGGGTAGCCTGCTCGCACCGCCGATTTAGCTTTGAGCCAACACAAGACCTGATGGAGTGCACTCCGTCATCTTTCCATAAGATGAACGACAATTCAAAGGCCGAGTTCACATCGACTTGGTGGCTGTTATGTCGTGGGCACAGTTGTTCTCAATCACGAATATGCTTCGTTGTTCAAGATACGGTACCTTACTTTGTTACAGCCAATATCAGTCAGCAGCTGGCAAGGTTACCATGTTCGGGCTGAAATTGCCAGCCTCTATTGCCGTGAGATGAGGCATTATCCCAAGACGTAAACTTCTCATGGGCAATTAAGGCGAGCGCGGCTTTCAGAGGAATAGGTGCAGACGTGCGGGTTGAGACCCCATGGCACTCGAAGATGGACGACGTCCGGTGTTGCGTGTTGGGCCCATACATAGGCCTCATGACCCTTAATTGATACTCCTTCGACCTGAAAGAAGAGTCCGGCCGCTACATGATCTCGAGTCCATTCATGGATAAACTTAAATGCGGAATCATACACGAAGGCCAGAATCTGGGGACAAACAACATGATCAGCCGTGAGAAGAACATTGGACGGCAACGTAACGTCTGAAACACGAATGAGGCCGGCACTCGCACACTTCAGATGCGAAATGACCACCCTTTGCCTCGAGTGCTTGTTTGAAAAGATAGATGCCTGAATTCAAGGTATCAAGAATAAAATATTATGTACAACGTGATTCAATAATTACAGCTGAAGAGCGGCGCAAGATGCTCTCCTCTAGAGCTCCAGCGAGTTTAATTCAGGTCATAAGAGATGAAACTTCTTCCCAGACGGCCTTCCCTGCAGCCCCCTAAGAGCACTGAGAGTACCACTGGTTGGAGACCTTGCAAGATCCCGTAGAGCAGCAGGTAGGTCCAGTCCAACCCTGACCACCGCACTGTCCGTAAGCAGGGGCGCAGGTGGCGCCAGTCGCGGGCTTGGTGGTAGCGGCAGGCTTGGTGGTAGTGGCAGGCTTGGGGGCGGCAGTAGTGGCCGCGGGCTTGGGAGCGGCAGTCGTCGTGGCAGCGGGCTTGGGGCCGGCGGCGGTAGACAGCGAGACGCTGTATCCGGAGGTGTCAAACTTGGCGTTGGTGCCGACGAAGGGCTCGGTGCCGGCGCCGATGCTGTAAAGGCACTGAGAGCCGGGGAGGCCCTGGGAGGCGGACAGGTACTTGATGAAGTCGGCAATGTCGCCGTTGTAGTTGGTCTGCTGCTTGGTCGCGACGAAGGAGAAGACGGTCATCTGCGAGTGGGCACCCTTGTACAGCTGCCAGGAGACGCCGCCGATGGTAATGGTGGCGATGGGCGAGCCGGTGGAGCTGATGGGGCCGGCGCCGCCGAGGGCCGCGAGCCAGATCATGACTTCATACTCGGGCTTGGTGCCACAGTCGCTGTTTGTGAAGAGGTCGTAGGCGACGTTGGCGACGACGCCGGTGCCGGTGTAGCTGGTCGATGTTAGTACGGTGCTGTGTCAATGAAAGAGCTGAGGAGTGAATCACGTACCTCCACTGCCACTTGGAAGGGATGCTGGAGACAGCAGAAACACGCGCGGCAGGGGCCTGGAGCACTGCGTTGGGGTAGGACTTGACATGGAGGTTGCCGCCAGTCCAGGACCAGGTGCTGGACCACTTGACAAGGTTGTTGGTGATGCCATCAACGATGGTGCACTGGGAGCCGCTGGTGGCCTGGTCGCGTCCCCAGAGGTTGTTGTAGATAATGTAAGATCCGACCTTCAGGTTGTCCCACTGTCCGCAGAGGTTCGTCGCGCGCTTGTCGAGGGACTGGGTCCTGGTAGGCTCAACGGCCGGGGCGGCGGCGACCAGCGCCGCCATGGAAGTGAGGACTGTAATGAACTTCATGTTGCTTTATGGTGTAAGCGAATGGACGAATGAACGACTGAACGACTAAATGAATGAATGAATGAATGAATGACAGGTAAGACACGTAGGGACGCCATCGTGGCGTTGAAAGTCCAGCCAAGCAAGCAATACTTATACGGCCCATCAAAATTCAAACGGATCACTATCGCCCTGACTGCGCTCCCAGATGGGAATTGTGGTATCGGAAAGATGGACGGTTGTGGTAAGCCTCTGCGGGGTTACGAGCTTGTCATGTCATTCCGTCAGGCGCTTGCCCCTTTCATTTCATTTTCGCATTGGTGGATTCGATCGAGTCTTTCCCCAGGTTGTGCTTGTCTGATGCAAGCCTGCTTCTAAGTTGCGGCCTAATCGGCAAGTGTCGTTCGGTTTCTGTGATTCGTAGGAGTGCCTTATCGCAGAACCGCATTTCTATATGCTGTGAAGATGAACAATCGGCAGGTTGCAAGGATGACCTACCATAGAGGCCACCAAGTTTCCGGGCTGTTCTTTCGCAGCATTACCCCCTTTGAGACAGAAGTGGCTGGCGCTGACGTATTCTGCGCAATGATCTAGACCGACCGGGAGGGGACATCCTTGCTCCTCGTGGGAGCTTGTCAAGGATCGATGGGGTGGGGTTGTCGGTTGCTTCCCGAACGACCTCGTCAACATGGGACGAACAGTTGACGATGTTTCTTTCTCAGTCCATGAGCCCTTTCAACTGGGTCAGTTATTTTGTGTCGCTACATCAGCGAACAGGTTCCCAGCTAGTGTCTTTACGATGGTAATCCCCCCTTTTCATTCTCTAGTCATGACTAGCAGATCAAGAATCGGGGAAGAGGCGCCGTCGCGAATCCGGGAGTTCCGCTCCACAATTCGAGCTGATTATGCCCAGCTCGCTCGGTTTTGTGGACATGAGGCCCGGCCTTCATATGAGTGCTCTGACAGCCCTGGCTCTCTAGGTCCACGCCTTGCCGGCGTGCCGGGTCACTAGTCTGTATCGTTGCCGAACGCGACGGTCTGGCCAGGCAGGACATCTTTATCTCAAACAATCTGCTCTGCAGCAGGCGAATTGTACCCCGCTACCTATAGGCAACGCGGTGGCGCTCCATCTCCCTCCGATTGACTCTCGCCGAAAGGGGCAAGATAGGGCCACGTGTGAGCCCAGAAGTTCTGCGGTGTTTGCTGCGTCTGTTTCGAGAACGAGCCGTCGGCGCAAGATACTGATTGATGAGTGACGAGACAGTTGATGATTATGCCTATCCAGTGATTTTCTGTTGTACGCTCTTCATCACGGGATCTTGACTCAAGACTCCCTTGAGGCTTTAATGCAAATGCGGCTCTTGTGACTATCGGTTTCTGGCCGTGTTTGATTGGATGCTCGACCTGGATTCTGGCCACAAGGAGTGGATTGAGAGAATTACTCGTCTTGTGAAGAAGAGGCGAAAGACAATGAGATACATGGTTGCCAGCAACGCACGTCTGAGGTCGGACTTGCGCCAAGATCGCAGGCAAACCAGAGTGGGCTTAACATAGTGACGCAAAATCCCAGACGTCACAGAGAAAAGGTGTAATAAGCAGGTGAGTGGTTCTATCCTGATGTGAAGACTGACATGGAACTGCAGGCAATGTTGAGTAAGGTAGCGATAGCCCTGTCTTTGTCACAAGCACGGCTGGCAAGCTGACTACCATACTGATAAGGGAGAACAAAATTATTGTCCTTTTCTAAGATCGAGAATTTACCTTTCTTATGAATGAGTTTTGACAGCAAATTAACATCAATGACCCGTCACACAAGTCATATCAGCTGGGATGATTTGATCTGGCAGAAGTAGGAACCGACATTCGTTGCTTCGGATTAATACGGAATTAAGGACTTCCTCCTAGGTATCTTCAGGGAGGGGAATGACCAAAATTCAGGGTCCAAGATGTTAGATTCTCATACAGATCAAAAGTACTAATAACGAGCCAAGTAAGCCTGCAAAGACAAGGGGCCAAGTCAACGTCAAGCTTCCTGTGGCGCCTGCTTGTGACGATCGATGCTGTTAGTGCATCCGGAAGGGGCAGGTAAGCGGCTGAGACACTGGAGAGAGCATCGGTAGGCGGGCCGGGGGGGGAGGGGGGGGCGGTGGGTGTGCGGGGTTGACAGCGCCCAGCTTCTGAACATCCAACAACGAACGTGACATCATTTCGCTAGCATTCCTCCCGTCCTCCTCCTCCTCTTCCACTCTCCTCCATCAATAGCCAGCATCGGTTGATGGCTCAATTGTCCTTCCATCAACAGACCAACAGCACCATCAAAGCTCTCGCTTCCACATCCCTATCACCTCACCTGTGAGCGGCCGAGCGAAACCTCGAACCCCCCAGCTTCCCTACTTCTCGGTCCCTCATGCGGGGCACAGCACTCATAACCATGGCAACTCTTGCCTTGGCTCATCTCTCCCTGGCTCGCCATGCGAATCAAAAGATCATCGCGTCCGACAACCATGACATGACCGAAGTTCACGAAGCGTAGGGTCCCTTTTCCCCGAGAGGATGTCGTCGCTAATGAGTGCAAGCCTCGTGCAAGCTGGCATCATTCCCAACGTCATTTCCGAGTTCCAGCCCGTCCTCGGCCTCTCAGCGTCGTGGTCCAAAGACGCATCAGCCTCCCTTGGCAACACCCTCGACCCCTCCGCGCTCTCTTCACCCCCATCCGTCCATCTCGAGAAGACCAGTCCCGCGTTCGGCCCCGCGACTGCCAAATCCTACGTCCTCACCCTCACGGACCCCGACGCCCCCTCGCGCGACAATCCTAAATGGGGCGAGTTCTGCCACTGGATCGCGACCGGCCTGTCGATCTCCACCTCGACCAGCAGCCTCGAGGACGTGCTCGAGTACAAGCCTCCCGCGCCGCCGGAGAAGACCGGGCCCCATCGCTACGTCTTGATTGCCTTTGTGCCCGCGAACGGAACGACGGAGAAGTTGAACCTCTCGAAGCCAGGGGACCGGAAGCACTGGGGCGCGAGTTCGCCGGGGCATGGGGTTAAGGACTGGGCGCATGCTAATGGGCTCGTGCCGATCGGTGAGTGATGTGTCGACGGGGATGCGGGCTATGCTGACCGAACTGTTGCAGCTGCGAACTTTATCTACGCGCAGAACAAGAAGCAGTGAGGTCTCAAAGTGTGCGGCCGTCGAGGAGCAGGCTGGGGGAATACTATGTCGGGGAAGAAGGCTTGATGGACTACGACTGCGAGCCGTCGAGGCGAATAATGGCTGCTGGGGGCGATACTTGGACATAATGCAATCCGAAGGGGGTTTTCGGTGACATCACTCTTGATGCCATCTTTTGTTACGTCTTGCGAATGGGCCAATCCATCTCGGCGTGACGGCTGGAAAAGTATCGAGTCTAATTTAACTACATACCTATTGTACTACAGCAGCAAGTCAGGCCCATCGTACCATATCAGATGACACGGCTGATGGCTGGTACGGTACAAATATTTCATGACAACAACGAGATAAAATGGTATGGGAAGAACGGTATCAATGACACACTGCCAATCATTTTGAAAAGGTTGTCAGGACACGAGTACAAGTTCCTACAGGCAACAAGCTTCGGGCGAATGCTGCAACCTGGTTGGAACAGATGAGCACTGACGGTGATTCAAGGCGGGATATATCACGAGCACAAGTAAAAGCGACCGATTGAGATAGCTACATGACCTTTGACTGATGACTTTAATTGACTGAGTCGTGCTATGATGATCTTCGAGCGAATCGTGGTTCCCTTCCGTTTCCTTCTGTCTTGCCTTCCCTGACCCGGCTTCTTACTGCCCGATTGATTACTGTTCATCCACCAGCTCCTTCTTTGGAACATCCGTCGCGTCTGACTCTTTTGGGACCACTGGTGTTAGCTTCCGTCTCTTGCTGACTCTCGTCACAGCTTCAGTGGATGCACTCTCGGGAGGTGGCTCCCGCTTCTTACTCGAAGTCTCTGTCGCGACTGACTCAGGACGACGACTATCAGGAAGACGCTTGCGCTCTTTCTTCTGATTAGTAGCGGTTTCCGGCCTGGGTCGACTCGTGGGAAGAGGCGTCCGTTTCATGCAAGCCTTCTTGACAGGCAGACCATCTACCGGCGCCGTCGGCGCTTCTGATTCTGCTCGGCTGGTGGAAGTGTCGCATTATAATCAGCCTGTGCTTGCGCGATCACCTCCTCAATTTCCTCTGGGGCTTCAACACTCGGTTCCAAGGCCATGGCCATGGCCTTCGCGGAACTTTTGGGGGCTGGTGGCGGACTGCGCTTCAGACCCTTGGTAGGTTCTTTCTGAGGGACGCGTTTTGAGGGGTCCAAGGGCTCAGACCTGGCAGACACAAAGCTACACTGTTCCTTGAGGCCGCTACACGAGGCACAGGCAGAATATCGATTTTCTGGGTCGATGAAGCATTTGTGTGTGCCATTTGTCTTTTTGGCACACCTTTGGCACTTGGACTCTGCCTCGCAGTTGAGGGCCGTGATGCGGTCTTGCTTAGCTTTGGCCGACTCGGTTTTCGTGCAGGGCTTCTTGGTCTTGCGGGTCTTGTCGGTCTTGCTGGCCTTGGTGTCCTTGCCCGTCTTCGTCATTTTGTCTGGTTGCTCGGCTGCGTCGTCCCTGGCGTCGCCGTCGCCGTCGCCGTCACCGTCCCCGTCCGGTGCCGTCTCTTTAACTGCCGTGGTATTGTCCTTGGCATCCTGCGGGGACCCTGTCGGCACCTGGTCCTCCTTGCTTTTGGACATCTGTAGCAATATTTGAACCGCATCATGGGCTTCCGTTTGTATTTCGGTCATGACGAAGGGTACGCCTTTATAAACCCGGTATGGATCCTGATATATCGACATTGAAATCAAATCTTGGGCGGTGCGGATATCTTCCTGGCTGTACCTTTCTCGAAGATCTTCTTGCGGCAGAGTATAATCTTTGTTTGCCATGTTATCAGGTATGAATGGAATCGATGGCTTTGTGATGATTACCGATTGCAGGCTTAGCTAGGTTGCAGAAACAACAGCTTGTGATCGAAAGCCAGGGGATCCAGTCTCATGAATGTCGGATGAGATGGAGCTGATGATGGTGATTATGGTGCCAAGTTGAAGAAGACGGAAGCGATATGGACGTGAAACAGGAAAAACGGGACGGACTGGAGAGCCGGGGTATATATGCTCTGCTCTGTAAATTAGCAGAGCTGTCGGAGAAAGATGGACGAAGTCTGAGTGTGGCTTCCGTAAACTTAGGACATCAAGCTCATTGAACGCTAAAATCTAAGGAAAGTGCTACATGGACACCAAACCCAGCAAAGTTGACTACAGGTGAGAAGGGTCCCTCTTGGCATGGTTGATTACCAGTAGGCCATTCCACCGCAGGGGATTGGGTTGAAGACTTCTTCATTTGCGGTCGATCATATTTGAACGCTACATACGCCTTGATCTTCCTGCGAATGTCGTTCTGGGGCTTTTATATTTCGCGTAGTGACGGGGGTGCCAGGTGAGTTCACCTTAGAGCATAACGAAATCTATGATGAATGTTTCATGACGTCTGAAGCGCACATCCAGAGAAGAAAGTCCCAAGTTTCAAATTACTTCAATGTATGGTGCTACCAGCAGTCGCACCTCCTAGATGCGTTTGCCAAACTCCTTAGGGACGAACACGTGAACCTTCACGAGTTCCCGTTTATCAGCCAGATTCATCGCGACTGCCCGCCCACGAAGTGAAGCATATAGTCTTCTGGAAGTCTCACTCGACCCATGTGACTCGATCATTGCCAGACAATACATGGCTCATGCTACATGGCTCTACGGCCTTCGAAACTTGCTGACAGAGGGAGGGGCCACCTGTGAGCACTGTACCTGATTTACCTTGCTGGCTCTGTCAAGATGAAGGTTCCCTGAAGTGATGCTTGCTGCCGGAGAAAGCTTCCAAGCGATTCCGTTTGGTACCTATCCGGCAAGGCATGTGCCCTGCGAATGCATGGGCGATATTTGAGCTTGATATCTCGTCCCCTTCTTGTGTCCCGGCTCTCGTAGTGGTCGACTACTAGAGAGTTAAAAGCCCCAATATTCCATTCATCATCATCATCATTCTAAGAGCAAGGTATGCTGGAGCTTCCGCAAGCCGGGTAGGAGTCACATCGGAAGGGCAAGCACGACCGTGATGGTGGACTGACAGTGTGAAGACAGTGCATAGACCCGGACACCATGGTACGTACAAACGACTCGTTCTCCCAGATCGCAAACAAGCCTTTTCTCCAAAACCCATCCACTGTCAACTTCATTCCATCTCCCAGTCCATCGCAGAAGTCATGGAGAGGCGGACAGAGAACCCTGTATCCTTACCAGTATCGAACCCAACCACAAGCTACTGGCAGGATCCCCTCGACGACATTGCCAACCATCGATCTGCCGACTTGCCTACGATCGCGGACGTGGTCATCATCGGCAGTGGCATTACGGGCGCAGCCATCGCCTGGAGACTTTTGAATGAGCCTGGAACTCCCTTTTCGACTGATGCGCCCGAAAATTGTCGGCTGCCCACGGTTGTCATGCTGGAAGCCCGGCAGACCTGCTCCGGCGCCACAGGGCGCAACGGAGGGCACACAAAGGCTGCCTCCTACCGGTCCTTTCTCGACAACGCCCAGCGGCTAGGCACCGATGTCGCCTGTCAGATTGCCCGGCTGGAGCTCGAAAACATTCGATCTGTGCATGAATTCGCGAGAGAGCACAGTATTAGCTGCGAGAGCAACCCATGCCAGACTGTCGACGCTATCTACGATGCAGCCCAATGGATGCAGGCGAACGCCGCTATTGAAGCCATGCGTAGGGCCATGCCTGGCGAGGATGCTTCGAAATATCATATTCACACTGCAGACGAGCTTCGAAAGTCGTGTTTCGTCCACGGCGACAATCTTCACGGCGGAGTCGAGTACGAAGCAGGCAGCATCTCTGCCTATCGCTTCACTGCCGGTCTCTTGAAGCTGTGCCTTGCCCAGGGCCTCAACCTGCAGACCAACACGCCTGCGACTGCAATATCCCGGACGGCAGAAGCGGGGATACCGGCACCATGGCTCGTCGAGACCCCCAATGGAAAGATCTGGACCAGCAAATTGGTTCTGGCCACAAATGGCTACACCTCTTTCCTCCACTCAAGGTTGCATCGTGTCATTGTGCCCGTGAGGGGTCATGTCACAGCCCAGCGCCCTGGCTTGAACATGCCAAAGGAGGGTTTGGCGACTACATACAGCTTCATCTATTCGAACGGGTTTGAGTACATGATTCCCAGACCTCCGCCCGCCCGATATGCAGGCGACATTGTGATGGGGGGCGGGTTGGATGAATATGGCACAACCGACGATGCAGCCTGCAATCCCGCCATCACCAGCTACCTGCATAATACAACTCCCCAGTATTTTGGCACGAATTGGGGCCTTGACCACCAAGCTGGAAGGATCCGCGAAGCATGGACCGGCATCATGGGTTTCAGTCCCGATGGCTTCCCGTTTGTGGGCGAAATGCCGGGCGAGGAAGGTTTGTTTGTGGCAGCTGCTTTCCAAGGACATGGGATGGCTCTGTGTTGGCTGTGCGCCCAGGCTCTGACGGAGATGATGGGTGACCGTGATGGTCGGGAGCTGCAGGCCTGGTTCCCCGACGCTTTTCGAATCAGCCAAGAGAGGCTACAACAGCGCTTCAAGGGTGTCTCTCACGAAGCTCCTTTCGACGACAGGCTCCACTGAAAGCCATGACCATTATTGTTATGTCAGACGCAGTTTTGTCACATTGATCAAGCACACTCACCCACCCACCCAACCTGCTGGAATGAGGCGCCCGCAATGGACCGAGCTCGGAAATCTGTCGCGGCGTGCATCTCCCGGCCCACGAGTTTGGGATATGGGACGCACATGTCGCGCCATTTCCCCTCCCTGGGCCCTTCCAGCGGGCCACACCAAACTACGAGGCAACACTTGAGCATAACGTTGCATGGACTTCTTATGGAGAGTGCGGGTGAACCCGGCCACATACTGCAGCAGGGCCGAAATGGTGCTTCGACGGCGACCCCTCATCCACAATCTTGTCACAATCGCGATATCTGTTCCCCTCAGATCAGCCCATACTTGCTGTCATCTATGAGGGCGGAAGCCTACTGGAGAGTCATCTGCGCGCGCCTTGCAGGGTCATTTCAGAGATGACGTCCACGACCATGCAACGTTCTTTGAAATGGATCCAAATGCATTGAGTGAAAGTCTCTCGTTCAGCGAATGTTGCCCGGACCTCTACGGCAAAGGCTTCACCGTGTCTGAGATATATTGGTTTGGCTCATGGCCCGGAAAAGCTGTGGCTGAACAGAGATCTACCATGCCGCCCGGATCTCGACTTTCTCGTGCTCTTGACTCGCGGGCCATGGCCCAACTATCCGGGTCGCCAGCTTAGGCCGAACTTAGCGCTGAATACCGGTAGGTGAGATGGCCCCCGGCAGTGGCGAACGGTCAGCGGGAGCCCTGGTCCACGCTTGCCACGGTCTACGGCGTGCTTTGGCCCATGATTTCCGCGAGCCACACGGGATCGCGTCCCCACCTCGATCCTTATGACGGCGGCACGATCGGCGGCGCTAGATGATTCGAGTACGACCGAGAGAACCAGCAGCCGGAATGGCCAGGCCGCAAAAGGGAGTAAATCCCATCATGTGCTATGGGAGGTCGAAACACGCTGCTGCCTGCACCGTGGTTGCCTCGTCCAATGTCGGCTTGGTTCGTGGGTTCATGGCTGGACCGATCGATTCTGGATCGCAACGACAACATCAGCCCGCTATCAATCGATGCGTTCTGCTTGGTCATTGTCCGAAAGGGCGTTGGGCGCGTATAGGAGAACCATGGGGGCCATACAGGGGGGACCGGCAAGGGTGATGGGAAGACCTCGGGCCTCATCACCGACGACGGGGGCATGGGACGGCGGTTGGTCCGCTGCGCATCCATGAGGTGCATCAACGCAGTACACGATGCAACCCTCATCAGCGTCTAACAGCCAACCTGCCAGGGCTTGCAGCACATCGCCCCAGGCTTGGAAGGTCACCGAGTCAATAATGACTCTCACGTGCATTCGTGGTCAGAGAGCGGAATGGCATCAAGTTGGAGGGGGTTCATTTGCCAAGTGCCGCTTTCTCGCAGCCATAGGTAGCCTCGATAACCGCATGCTACTAGTGGTAGGGTTCGCCTGTTGCTCGCCGCACCACATACAATTCACCGCAACGTACCTGATGTGACCGCCCGCCTCGTGCAATACACGATGGCCGAGCGACGGGTACAAGTTTCAGATCGACTTGACAGGAATAAGCAACACCGCGCCGTGCCACGCTGGCCATACGAACTCCAGCAGCTTATATCGGGCGACCTTCATGAACCAGAGACCTGGCGTTAACCCAGCCAGGCAATTTAGACCGAGCAGCTGACCGCGAGAAACCACAACAACGCTCAGTCTGAAGTCTTGGGAGCAAAAGCGGCACGAGTCGAGATGTGCCATCAGCTCAGCGCCTTGCTGTCGTGCACTCTACCCAGCGACTGGGCATCTCCTTGTGGTCGTGCTAATAAACCGCTGGAAATGCCCGTGTGCCCCGGTAGGTCATCACCGAGAGAGCAGCAAAGGACAGGACTGGCTTCCCAGAGCCCTGGACCTGCCCCCCCCCCCCAATATCCTGGGCTCCCGTGCCGCCCCTTTTCCGAGCGTGTACTGACCGGAGCTGTAGCTGGAAAAGCAAACCCCACCGACAGCCAGGCTCCACTGGCATTGGCCAAGGTGCATTGTGATGCTACGCAAAGCAGCCCAGCCCAGCGGAAGACAGGCACCCCCTCTTTTCTCGCCGAGGCAATCAATGTTAAGGCATCCAGGCGCATCGAGCGACCTGGCAGCGCAAGAGGAAACCGAGAGCACGCGGCAGGGGCGGGAAATGATCAAATGAACAGACACCGGAGAAACCACAAACCAAGAGTGAGGATTATTACTGTGGTGTTTTCATTGTGCCAGAGGGCTTCATTGGGTCTCACTCGCGCTTCTGATTGACATCACACCTAGTGGCATGAAATGTCTCGCTTCAGACGCCGTCAGCGAGCAAAAGCAAGCGGATTCGGTGGTCATCTCGAAACGAACGAACAAAAGGTCCTCAACCCACCGACCTGAATCTTGCACACTTCTTGAGCCAAACCCTTGTAGTTGGGTCTTCCAGCGGACTGGAACCATTCGGAAGCTCCCTCGTAACCAAGATATCCTGTTAGGCGAGCTGCCTCGATAGCGCCATCTCGCCGACAGTGTCTTCTCCTCGTTGTTCCGCCCTCTGCTGAGCCCTCCCCCAGACACTCATCTGAGTCCCATGGACCTGGGCGCGCGGCATCGCACCCTAAAAGCTGTCATGCAGCTTCATCCGAAAGTGTTGAGTTGTCATCTCTCGGATCCTGCAGCTCATCGACCCCCGCCCGCCTTGTCGGTCGCCCGCTGGAACTGCTGGGACTCCCCCCTCACGGCGCCTGTTCTCTCTGGTTCGCCGGCTGATCTCTGCACCGTCGCAACCCTAGGCCAAGCCACGTCTGCCAACACATCATCGGTTCTCCCCCTTTCCCGCCATGGGACCCCCTTCCTGGTCCCAATCACCGTGCCGCCCGGACGCCCTCGTTCCCCTCGCTCGGGTCGCCAACCTAACAAGTGTCTGACCCGACAGTTCGTCTGCAGGAATCGCTTCCTTAGAGACATGCACATCTCATGGCGCGCTCGTGCTGGAGCACCCTACTCCACCGTCAGAAAACCTGTGCAACAGTGGCTTCTGCCAGGCCAGCCAGGGTCGCTCCACGCTACTTCCAAACATGAGCAAGGGCGCAGGCAACGCTGCTGCAACGACCCGCGAGAAAGTACACTCTGAGGCGACGCTAGGAGCAGCCCGCCTTTGGGGCCCTGGCGACAAGCAAGTTGGCAACCAGGATATATGAAGCGGAAGACTTCCGGGTCATCGATGGGAACAGAGGTTAAGCTATTCGACACGCTCTAGCGCAGTTTCTTCTCTCTTTTGCCTCGAAACCCCCCCCTTGGTCGTTTTTCGGTTGCGTCTCAACACCGAACCCCTTTTGCGTTGCCTTCGAATCGACGCTCAACCGCTTACCATCACGAACCAACCATACACAAGTCCAGCAAGATTCTATACTTGGACTAGCCAGCGAACTTCCGCCGTATCCAGGTGCCACAGCCATTTCGTTGACAAGGCCAACCGATTACCACCATATCGTCTTGTCTAGTCACTCTCGAAACACTACTAAAGTGCCGCCTCCATGTCACCAGCGGATTGATCTCAAAATGAACTCACCTCCAAGTTCGACTGGCAGCACACGAGGAAGTCGATCACCAACAATGAGTAGTCGGCCTCTCGCCCATCGGTCCATTCTCATCAGGTCCGGCATGCCCCATGCCGAGTTCCCCGAAAAACGCCGTAGGATGGACCCGCCGTCGCCCGCCGAGTCCTCTGTGCAAGAGAAATCAACCTCCCCCCCTATCGCCGTTGCTGATCGTGTCATCATGGACGAACCTGGTGATACCGCCAGTCTGACCGATAGTGCCAAAGCTCATTGTTACGAGAATGGGCTTCGTTATCATGGGTACCGGCCAGGGATCTACGCGTTCCCCAACGACGAGACAGAGCAGGAGCGGGATCAGCTGGCCCACCGGCTCAGCTACGAGATGTGTGATGAGAGGTATTTCCTAGCTCCCGTAGAGCAATGGCTGGAAAAGGGTGCAGAAGTGCTCGACTTGGGTATGTTGAGCCTCTCCTGGCCCATTGCCTTCCGTGCTGCCCAATCGCCACCTATGCCGGCACTTGCTGTCGCCACTTTCGACGTCTCGCTAATATCTCAACCAGGAACCGGCATCGGCATTTGGTGTGAAGAACGTGAGTGACTTTTCAAGTCTATCCTGACCTCCTTCCTGTCCACAAGCCACCCCTCGAACTGGGCGACCTCGACGCCCAATCATTGCTTTTCCTACGTCGTGCAGCTGCCCCCTCCACCGTCACACCGGGTATTTGCTGACACGAGTCTTTGCTGCACGTAGTGGCCGACAAGTATCCGCGTTCCTCTTTTGAAGGAATTGACCTGTCACCCATCCAATCAAGCGAGGTACCGCCCAATGTGCGCTTTTATGTGGACGACATGGAGCACGAGCAGGGTTGGGACTTTGACGGACGCACTTTTGATTTCATCCATCTCCGACACACGTTGCACTCAGTCCACAACCGACCGGAGCTGTTGAGCAGAGTTTTCGAGTGAGTACACCACTTCGGTGCGTATGCAGCAGCCCACTGACTGTTCTCAGCCACCTCAAGCCCGGCGGCTATTTCGAAGTCCAGGAGATCGAGTGCACCCTCCGTTGTGACGACAAAACATGCCCCGCGGATAACGACTACGCCCTTCGCGAATGGTTTGGCCATCTCGCCAGCGGCCTCTCTGCCCGCGGTGCGGATCTCCACGGAATCGCCCACGTTGCCGCCGAGATGCGCGTCGCCGGCTTCACTTCCGTGACAGAGCACTCGCGCAAGTGCCCTGTGGGCTCGTGGCCCGCGGACGAGAACCTGCGATTCTGCGGCGGGCTGCTCAGGGAGAGCCTGCTCGCCGGCTTGAGGGGCCTAAGTGCCCGCCCCTTCGCCGCACTGGAGTGGGAGAGGCCGCGGCTAGAGGTTTTCCTACTGCGGGTGAGAGAGTCGATCAAGACAACGGGGTTTCATGCGTACTTGCCTTTTCGAACGGTCTGGGCACGGAAGCCCTTGTAGGGTGAGGGCTGTATGGTGTAGAGGCCACCAGCTCGAGTAGTCGCTTTTTCCACTTTTGTATTGACGACGAACACGCATGGATATGGGAACGCCGGGGCTTCCTGGCAGGCGAGCTCGGTATTTGTGTCAAAAGGATAGGGGGGTATGCATAGCATTGTTTTGGATTAGGCCGTGCTGAAATGACGGGTGATACATCGTCTGGAGGCCCCCGAGCGCCACAGGGCAAGACTCGGGGGAGGGAGGCATTGTCAATAAATACTATGATCATGACATTGGTCGGTTGTACAGTGTGCTTTGGTCTCGGCTCATATGAGATTGCTGAGTGAAGTGGTGCTTGAAGGGGTCAATGGACATAAGATGGGTGATTTTAGCGCGCCTCGAGAGGTTGTGCCCACTCAACCACCTCTAGAGTATCAGCCAGGACCAGAACAACTCGTTCATTTTAAGCGTTTCGATTCTGACATACAAGTAAAGAAGAATGGACTGTGTCACGATATAATCATGTTAATCTACAGGAGATACGTATTGATCACCAGGCAACACAGTGGTTACAGTGAGGCGATGAAGAGCTCGATACTAAATTCTTAATTTGATTCGTCTAGCGACCGACCTTACTACCCAAAAACGCACGACTGATTCATTGTCGACCCCTCTCGAGTAATTACCTGAACATTTACCTAGATGTCAACTTCTTGTGACGGCCCAACGCCTCGGTAGTTATCATAGCATCCGCTACGCTTGATTCGCTCATAACCACATGATCTTGGCCCTCAAACAAAACTACCGGTCGCACTCATGACCCGGATAGTATTTGGTAAAAGTCCGCCATCTATAGTCCCAACACGTCTTTCCAAAGATTCAGTGCGTGTTTTAGCTCCACCAACTCAAAAGTCAGGAAATCTGATGAGAACAGTCCGTTATGACTGGATAACATCGCCATAAGTTGCACATACAAAAACGTGGGCAAGTCGCATGGAGAGAAGACCAGCCTCGATCACTTTTCCTCCCTTCCCCTTTGGGATGCTTCTCGGTGGACGAAAGGGGACGACAGGGCTTGCCGACAGGACTGTCACCGCGAATAGCGGCCGTCCGTTGGCGATGTGGGCGAATGAAAGCCTGGCTTGATGAGAGCCTGCGAGTCTGCCCCGCGCCGAGATTGGTGGAAACGGATATGGCTGCAACCTCAATCACACCTGAACCTATGGATAGATGCGTTATAGACACCGTCTCAGTGAAGGACTGTCGAATACGACATGTCGGCGGTGGATGCGCTGTCTCTTGGACGAATGTGCCTCCTTTGGATCGAGACCGGCCAGTCATGGTCCGGCTGGTCGCGCTCTTCATCGAACATTGGACAATTGGTTCAATGTAACCCAAAGATTTTGTCCGTTTAAGAAGCATACCCCGTGCTAATGCCGGCGTGCCAGTCGTGTCGATTCAACAAATTTCCATAACATCATGGCAGAAACCCTGGGCCTCGTTGTTGCGGCCCCAGCCATCATCACCATGGGAACCCAAGCTGTGAAGCTTGTCAGCGCCTTGCGTTCTTTCTCGAAGGATCGGGATAACGTTCGGAAAGATTTTGAATTGCATATTGCCCAGATCAAAACGTTCGGCGACGTAACGAAACTCAGTTTTGATGAGCTGGAGTCTCTCTACGAACGACGGCCTAACCTCTCGGTTTTCCAATATGTCCACTCGAAGGGGACTTTTGAGAGTGTCAAGCTGGAAGCCACCCTAATCGAGGAGCGTCTCATTCAAGCCGAGGGCGAACTGCGAAGACTTCGTGGCCGGTCCGAGCGACTAGGCCCCAGAGTTGCTGGACCCTTTTCTCTCTTTCTTTGGCGTGCGAAGAAAGACTCCATTTTGGAAGCCTTCCCACATATGCAGCATATCGTGGCGAACCTGAATCTGATTGTTGGCACTGCAAATTTGGCCATTACGCGTGAGCATTTGGACAGACTACCACCTGAATCGCATAAGATTGCGAAATACGAGCGCAAATTGTAAGTCATGCTTTCCTAGAAACAATACGGAGTCAATGAATGTCTACTGACCCGTCTGCTGGACCACTGCAGGAAGACTCTCAAGAACAAAGTCAAGCTATACACCAAGACAGTACAGCATCTTAGTGAAAGCTTTGACGCATTCCAAAAACGGCATGATGCTATTGAACCTGATTCCTCGTCTCCTTCAGCGTATGCTGCTCCAGGTGCACTGGTCGAATTAGGTCAAAGCATGTACCGTACAGGTCACGTTCCTGCTTCTTTCGCTGTGCATCTATCGCCCTCGATTCGGTCGGAACCCCGCTCTCAATCAAGCAATTCCGAGCCATCAAAGAGGACGAGTCGTTCTAGCGGCGTATGTTCATTCTGGGTTAGCTTGCCGCCTCGTTAATTACCAACTAAGCCCTATAAGCAGTCGCCGACCACTCCTCCGACTAGACAGTCCAGCGTTGGAACTATAGAGACCAAAGCGGAAGAAGTCGACCAAGTTGAAGTTCCACTGTATCGTTCGGAAAAGGAGGACAGGGTAGTCAACTACAAATGCATCGACACATCCAAAATGGACCTCGCCTGGCAAACTACCATCTATCCAGGTCCTGATTCAGACGCCGAACCTCAAATTGTTATCGCAAAGATAAGTAAGGATGTTGAGATCAACATTATCACGCTCGCCGAAGTTACAAGAATGGGTCTCGTGCTCGAAAAACTAAAGGATGGACCTGAGATTTGGCTTTGCTTCAATGATACGGATGCTCAAAAGGTTATCGGGACAGTCCGTGCTACTTGCACCACGGACCGGATCTCGGGAACACGGATACCGTGGGTTACGTTTGAGTGTCAGGTTATAGAAGAGTTTGACACACCTCTGGCGCTTGGTAAGGAATGCTATGATGTTCTCAATTCGCCGAGACCCATCGATGGCGCCTAGACAGGCTACGTAGTGTTGATTATTCGAGCCCAGTTGACTCATGCTCAATATCCTGGACGAACCTGAAAAGTATTTCAACAAATCATACCCCCGGCATTGGGCACTCGTGTACAATCTAAACCCACATGTATCCAAGTTTGCCGACATAATTGATATCAACCTCACGACAAAGAGCCTGCATGAGATGTTCTCAGCACTTCTCCACCTCGCCCGTACCATCGCCATAACAATATTGTTTCTGATGCCACAAGACGTAATTTACAGGGATCTCTCCCTTTTTCCCACTAAAACAGGCTCAATCTGGCCGCTAGACTGCGAACTGATCGCCGCAACGTCGCAGAGCGCGCGGCAGCAGCAGACCCATATTTCGCCACACTGCGCAGCTTATTATTGCCAGCCTCCGAGGTTGCTTCTGCGTTGAATCAATGCGTCAAAGTGATGGAGTAACGTAAGTCTGATGGCATGTGATAGACGAAATCGCAGTTTGAAGCTTTTGATTTGTCTCGCGCAGATGCCTTAGGACTACCGTGATCTTCTTCTTCTGCTTCATAAAGTCGGTTTGAGATCTTGGGCGTATCATATTCCTGTCTACACCGGACCATGAGGGAAAGTTCATGATGAAGCTCTTAGACTACCACAACACACTCGGGTGGCCAGTAATATGATGTGGATGGTGATCTTCGGTAACGTCGGCCAAATAGTGTCGTCTAGGGGGTTCGTGGAGTACGGATTAATGATCTGGGGAAGACATGATGTTACGAAGACTTTCCCAACATCGCGCCGACGACGCGATATTGTAGTTTGATAACACTAGGCACAGTTAAGTACCTTATTATTCAATCGGAATCATCTGAGGATGGTACCAATCAGCCTCCAAAACCTCGCCCTGCATGAGGCCATGCACATAGGTTGGACCAACAAAACGGAAGCTCTTCCCCTCCTCACGAACAACAAAGAGATGACGACCTCCATGAAACATACAGATGTGATCCCCAACTTTACTCGTAACCGGAACAGCTCCCAGATACCCTCTCTCTGTCCTCGCCAGGGCGCGGCTTCGTGACTTGCGTCGCGCAGCGTCGACGAATCGTCGGGCTTTGTCTTTTATATCAGCCGAAGAGTCCTCTTGAAAGTTCGAATGCGCTTCGAAAAAGGCTCGATATCCATCAGTGGCCGGCTCCTCCTTGTCGGTCAGGTCGGCAATGAGTGTCCTCCAGAGAACATCGATCAGGTCTGTCTTCCCCGCATAAAGTCCAAGACGCTTGATGAACTCCTCCTGCTCCCGAAGCCACTGATTTCTATCTGCGCTCGAACCAGTTTTGAAGTAGTGTGGCCCTATTGGCGTCGACAGACTGGTTATTCGGGTGATGAGACAGCCAGATACCTCGATCTTTCTCCCATGCACCTCAACTCGAGGCTCGGTCACGCCAGCGGCCTTGTAATACCAGTCTCGATTGACGTATTCCGTGCCGAAAGTCCAGGTCGACCAATCCGGAACCCAGGAAGGAAGGTCCAGCGTTTTTGAAACTAGGTTGTTTGAGAGAAAGTTGACATCTGGATGCAGCGTGAGAATCCTGCTGGCAACTGAAATGTACAGCTCCTCGGTCGTCTGAGTGTAATCAACCGTAATCCCAAGTGCTTCCCGATCAGCTGCGAGCCCAAGGACGGAATAGATCTTGTCTTTCGGATCTGTCGCCTGAAAGGCATGAAACTGAGGCAGTAAGTTTGACAGATAAAAATGCGCATTTTTGTTCAGAATGGCGCGACGAATTCCGCCCAGATAAAAGAGACACTCTCCAATGGCTAGAGGATCTTGTCCGGACGCAGGCAGAATGTGTGCCGGGAGATGTCTGGAGAAGACGAGGCGCACAAGCTTGGAGAAGAGCTCCCAGTCGCGTAGCTCAGTTCTTCCGCACATCACCGTTAGGTTCTTGTTCAGGAGGAACTCTTGGCCACACCAGCATCGCGTGATCTACAAAGTCAGCAATGCGAGGGGAAATGGCCGTGTAAAAGGTGTCAATCCTCACCCATGTCCTCGTGAGAAGCCTCCGAAGAGCTTGCCAACGTGGGTCGGCTATCGAAGGAAGGCGGATGTTAGGGAGTTCCTCGGGGACGTGTATCCGCGGATCCGGCTTGTTGTAACGCGACACGGCATACCGGACCAAGTCAGCCGCAAACGGAATCGCGATAGGGCTACCATCTGCCTCGGGGCCAATATAAGTGAGGACGCGGCTTGCATTCTTGTAGATGTCTCCCATCATCGTAACTTGTTGGGCACGTTCGTTAAGGTCATCTTGGTTGATGCAGATGCCATCAGCCCATACTGTCCGGACAACTGTGTCTCTTCGAAGGTCCCGCAAAGCCTGATGCAGCGAAGTCGTTATTGGGATCGATCCGTTTTCAACATGAAAATGACAGACACGATCGGGTGAGCCCCATTCGTAGGACAGCGCTTCGTAGGATACTTGACCTACGAATACCGTCTCGATTCTACCAGACAGAGTATCTTCGTGAGATCCCGGTGCCAAGTGAACGACTCTGGTTTGGCGCGGCTGACTGAGCGGGATGTACTTCGACATGGTGCTGTTAATGTGCAACGTGGGACTCGGGAGAGAAGAAGCATATCTACTGAGTGAGGGGAACAATCGCGATGCCCAAATGTAGCGCATGTGTGCTTGACCAATAACCGTCTCGCACGTAGCATTGCCCCGAAGCTGACCCCTTGGCCTTCAACAGGTAGATACATATGTGAATGATGAGGATGAGGGTGAAAATGACTGAGACGTCCCGGGCATTATTTATTTTAGGAAGGTGTTTATCGACAGTGTCTTGCACCGGCTTAATGCGGCCCGTTGCGTCTTCTAATCACCGGTGACTCGGAACTCACAATTGGGTGCACATTGCTTTTTGAGAGTGTATACTTTTCATCTGGCAGTTAATGGGAGCTGAAAAACACAAGGCGGCTCCTACGTGGTCTGACTAGATATTTACGTCCCCTCGTTGACCAATCTTCATGCTTCAATGAAACCTCCGGAAACAGTGACCAATCGTATGTGCAGCGAAGCCATGCATAGTATGGTCTTAAGACAACCTATAAGACTGAAATTAATTAAGCGCCGGCCCCGGAAGTAAGCACGGAGGAACATTGAGCAAGTTGAGCTGAAGTCCACCAAATATTGAACGGCGCGGGGCCGATCCTCCGGCCTTAAACGGCAACCACCCGTTCCGCCCCCGCACGAAAACGCTGTGCAGTAGCAGCAGGCGGCGCAGGCGACCAATAACGACTAGGGAGGGTCGCATTGGGAACTCTGACTTGTCTATCAAAGGGAGGAGCTGAAGATCCTTGAGTTTATTCTGGTACATGTTACCCGAGCTCAACGTCATATCTCAGGGGCGAGTTTCAACTCGAGGCGGCATAGGACTGAATCCTTCCTCTAGATGAGGGACCTTCTACTGCACGAGCGAGACATCGATGATCGTCTCAGCTGGTCGACCTGATGGTTGATGATCGTTGCTCATTCGACCAACATACGAGGAGTACGGGGCTCAAGTAGGCTGATGACGGTTTCCAAACTCGTATTTGGTCAACTCATACTATATGGTTTGTCAATGCGTAGGCAGGTCATAGTCTTGACGCCTTTTTGGTTGGTCAACTGTCTGCACAACCGTCGTACGCGAATGCTACGTTGTTGCAGATGTTTTTCCTCACTAAGTAAGCATCGGGGATTCTTCAACCGCCGTACGATCCTTCTGTAACCTCAAGCCTATGAACTTGGTTGTATCGATTGCACATGAAGCAACATGGTGAGAGGGGCTCGAAAATATAAAGAGCCCGGCTTCCTGCCTCGATCACAACACTCAATCCTCAGTCACAACATCATCCTTCTTCAAGCCAATCATCAAACACACAAACCTTTACCCAAAGCTTCTTTCGTCGAGTCGTCAAGATGAAGACCTCCTTCGCCATTATCCTCACCGCCCTTACCGCTGCCCTCGCCGCCCCTGCTCTCGAAGACAACGCTCCCGTGGAGATTCGCCAGGACAACTGCTTCCACAAAAGCTCGTGCTCGGCCACCTGGGGAGGCAAATGCGGCCAATACTGCGGCACTCGCGGTTTCTCGCACATGAGCGGCGACACCTGCGGTATCTTCAAGAAGCGCTGCTGCTGCATCAAGGCCTAAGGTCTGGCCGTCACATAAGGCTCATGGAAGGGGCTCTGGTGGCAGTTTGTCGAAGCATCAGGGAAGCGCATTGAGCATTGACATGGGTTTTGAATCGGGGCACTCAAGCTTGAATCATGTACAGGGGTCCAAGCTGTTGCAGTTAATCATTCGGGTCGCCCGACCAAGCAATCAAAAGAGCCGGCACCACGCCCTCGGCTACTCCGATTCTACAGGGCAGCCGAGTCAGGTCAATAGATGTCCAGGTCCCAGAATGTCTCAATTCGCAATCCAGGTGAACGTCCGAGTGAATTGCATGAACCCCGCAATCACGCTGACCTCCACTTGCCGAATTGAGGTCGCAACGCCGTGTGCCTGTCCCTTGACAGTGAATTGAATCCACGCATTCAGCGCCAAGCAATCAATACATGCACGTGTCGACAATGACCAACAAGTATTAAAGAAGGGAAGGGAAGCAGAATCACAGGATATTTTTACCCTTACGTCAGTGATCGTCATCGTACAGATCTATCGTCCTTGTTACATCTGAACCGGTCACCCTTTCGCCAAGATGAAGTTGTCAACAGTCATCGCGCCCCTGGCGCTTCTCCTCAACGCGGCAACCATATCTGCTCAGAGTACGCAAGCCGTTCGCACCGCCACCTTCAACATTCGCTACGACGCTGGCTCTCGCCAGGAAGGCGAAAAGCCCTGGTGGGATATCTTGTGTTGGGCCTCCACATCCCGCTGCCGCCACCCCCATGTCGTCAACCAGCTTTCCCAGATCGCAGCCGGTGCCCCCTCCGGAGCTGTCACAGTCATCGGTCTCCAGGAGGTCCTCAACAACCAACTGAATGACATCAAAAGCGGCCTCGGCTCGAGTTGGTCGCACATTGGCGTCGCGCGTGACGATGGCCGCGCCAACGGCGAGTACTCGCCCATCTTGTACCAGCCTGCCCAACTACGCGTGCTCTTCTCCGAAACAAAATGGCTTTCGCCGACCCCGGATGTCGTCTCATTTGGATGGGGTGCCGGTTCTAGACGCGTTGTCACCCTTGCAGTCTTCGAGTCCGTCGCCACGGGCAAGCGCTTCATCCACGCCAATACGCACCTCGACAACGTAAGCTCGCAGGCTCGCAGCGAGGGAATCCGAGTTGTTCTTGCGAGGATCCAGCAGGCCCAGCTTGCTTGGGGTCCACTTGGTGTTTCTATCACGGGAGACTTCAACTCGCAGCCGGGTGGTGACGCCTATCAAACGCTCCTCAACAGCGGATACGCCCAAGATCTGTACAATCTGGCGACTCCGGCCCAAAGGATCGGGCCTTACGGCAACACATTCACGGGCTTCACCTCCGGCGCGCCCACAAGTCGAATTGACTTCATCTGGTTTGGGCCCGTGGCTGATAGGAGATACTCGGTGCAGCGATACGAGATTCTGAGCAACGAAGCCAGCGGCATGTTTTTTAGCGACCACAGGGCTGTTGTGGGAGACGTCACGCTTCTTTAGTGGGATAAGGGGATAATTTAATACCAAGCCAATGATTTACTGCTATCAAGTCGAACTTGTTTTCCAATGCTTTCATGCGCGCCGCACTAATGATATCCGATCGGTTTAAAATCTGGGCTCTGCCACTTTACGATCACCCGCATGATGCCCAGCCGCCCGCGCATAGAATGTTTGGATAGATACAGCTCTCACGCGGGGCTTTGTCGGCTGCAGATGGTGTGATAAACCCCGCTTCTTTACTTTTTTGCCTACCGTGCATGTCTGCCTTCAAAGATCAGCATTGAACAACCAGGATCCTACCAGTACGGAAATACAGCCGGTTGCATCCCCCGATGATGCGCGTCTCTGGCAGTTACCGACTGCCTTGATAGGGAAGCAGGCAGATAAAAGATACGTGATGTCCTCAGTAGGAAAACAAAATGACGGGCTTGTTGTCGAGAATGCCGACGATATAACAGGCATAAGGTGCTTCAACTCAGGGCGCAGTATCTGCCGCTCAGGTGCGTCTTTCGCCTTTCACTAGCAGTAACTATATACTAGAACAGGCGGCATCGCCGTTTAATTTAGCTAGTATAGCTGAGCTGACTAAATCCCCGGTGATCTCCGCCCAAATCACTGCCCTAATAGTCGTTGAAGACTTTGAGTAAGTCGTGGGAATACCTATCCGTGTCAGGAACTTCCAGAAGCTATAGCCTTAGAACCACCTTATGACTACGCAGTTCCCCAACTAGATAAGTTCATATTTATTGTTCACGCGCAGTCGTCCTTTGAGAACGAAGTCCGAAGGGTGAGACCACATACCTGAGAAAGCCTCTGGAATGCAGAGGCCTTGTGACTTTGGGGGCAATCGAAGGGCCCCGATGGCTTGCATCAGACCTTAATCGCCTCAATTCCCACGATTATTCACGAGGACCACGTCACGAATCAAGCAGCTTCGATCTCAGAAGTGACAACGGCAAAAGCAAAAGTCAAACTTCCGATCGGGGAATTGAACCCCGGTCCCCGGCGAATCTTTGGATCACGATGGTCCTGATGACAAGCCGATATCCTAACCACTAGACTAATCGGAATGAGCGATATTTTCAGCGCATGGTGGAGCGCACTCTGAGGGCTGGGGCTTTGCCCTGTTGTGGACGGGCCCTGAAATTACCAGTCCCGGTAGAAGTGGGCTACTTGGGTGCTGGAGTCAATTATCTTTGATCATATTTCGTAGCAACGGGAATTCTCCAAGTATGTGTGGTGTGATTGGGACCAAAATCGGTCGGAATGAATCCTGCCTTACATGCAAAGCTAGCGTGACTGAATTCTATTCAGGGAGAGGTGATTTGAAAAGTCTCACAGTTCCAACTTTCACCTGATTAATGAACCAGAACACATCGAAATCAGGCGTTACAGGACTCAAAAAATGGTAGAGAAAACTGTATCGCTTAAGACTTGTCGATCAAGAGCAGCACTGTACCATTATACTTTCCTTTTCACCTACGGCGCTCGAAGACAGAACCGTCATGTCGCCTACTGACACGAAGGCAGTGACAACGATCATTCGATGTGCATGGCTGTTCGCCACTCTGGCAGATACAGTGCGACTGAAGTCCTTGTCAACAACGCACTCCCTTCTAGCCAGAGAGTTGCCACTTTGACCGATGAGAACAGTGACATATTCTCTCGCAATGACCAAAGATGCTGGCCTTTGGTTATCTTCGCCATGGAGCCCTGGCGGCTCTGTCCTCCAAATTCAGCAACCAACCCCGAGTATCCAGCTGACGTGCAATGCTACTCATCCAGTTTGTCCTACACGAATAGTTTGGTAGGGACATGCATTCTTATTGCCCGTCTTCCAGGCATTGCTCGTACTCTAGGTCTTGTGTAGCAGTACTAGAGAATACGGCCAGATCCGAATCATGACAGGCTGCCAGGCCGTCAGGGTGACTTGGCAGCGAAGCAGTGGCTGCCTACGGCTGTCTTGGGCTGTTGTGCTGGTAAAAAACGGGAACAGGAGAGAGACAAGGTGGCTACTTTGTAAAGTTTCAAGACATTCGAGATCCTTACCTAGTACACGCTACTGCATTGCTATAATTACTTGGCTACTCCTTCGAAGACTGCCATTACCGAACGATGTGTGATATGTAAAACTTGCAATGAATTTTCTGTGGTCATCCTACAACCCAATACATGAATGACCCTTGACTCAGATCTCGCAAATCAAGGTTGGCATCGATCATGGCTCTCGTTTCTTACTCGAGGTGGACGGACAGTCAACTATGCAAGCCTGTTATGAAACAATAATTAGCAGACCAGCGTTGAGTCCGTCAACTCCCCGACTGACCATCAATCATCTGTGGATTGTGTTTGGGGGATTCAAGCGAGGCTTCGAACCCCACACTGCAGGGCGAAGCATGATTGAAAAGAAGAAATGCACAGCAAAGATCGAGGTTACGAAACACCGAATCACGATCCAAGACCAAAACCTGAAAAACCCGTACACAGAGTGAATTGAATAGCTTTTTCTTGTACAGACTGACGGTAAAACCTCATAAACGGCTCTCTCGATGGAGACCACGAAGAGGGGCACAGGTCCCGCTTTCCCCGGATTTACCCCAGAGTCGAAGCGACGCCTGCAGCGATAAGAGATAAGGAGGCCCCGCCCGGATACGGATCCGGCGGGAGTGGCCCCACGTGACGTCCCTGCGTAGCTTCCCGCACGCATTCCCATCTCGGACCCCAACGTCACGCGATCGTCTGGCGAGCTTGTCATGGAGTGGCATGATTGGCCTGTGCATCAACTACCCCGCCCGGTGTGACGAAAGCGTAATTGGATCGCTGACACGACTGGTGCAGTGAGGGAAGCAAGAGGAGCACAAGGTCACCTCATGCTCAGACGCTGGGAGTGGCATGACGGGGTGGGGCGTTTGCAGGGCCCCGGCAGTGGCAGCTCCCCCCTGAAGGTGGAGAGAAAGGTCCAGCTTGGGGGCAGTGAGCTAACGACGTCAGGTACCATCTCACTGGGGTGGTGCGCGGTCGTGACTTCATCGATGTCTGGTGACCTCTCCAACTCGTACCGGCGATGAGCAGCTAGAGGAGAGGGGAAAGGGCAGGAGCACCTCAGCTCGGAAACGGATCAGCGTAACAAAGCAAAGCATCAGCCACGGGCGCGCAGGAGCTACCCCTCCCTCTCTGCCTTCGTACCCTCCTGCTTTCCCGCCTTCCTGCCTTCTGTCAAAGTCACCAGTCTTGGGATTGATGGTCACTCTTCCTCATCTCGGACAGACATCGGCATGGACGGCGAATGAAACGAGGACGACTCATCTTGCCCTGTGGCCACGGGCTGTAACTCATGAATCCTCCTCAGGAGATTGTGTGCCTGGCCCGGCGATGGGACGAAGGGAGCAGCAGCGACATGGAGCATTGCATTGCGTCTTGTGACCTGACCTGACTTGACTTGACCCATCCCCATCCCGTCCGTCCCCCATTCCGTAGATCAGCCCCCGGTTACGTACCTTCCTCGTTCCATCAGCTTCCCCTCCCCTCACCCATCAAAACCAGCTCTCTTCCCCTCTCCATCTTTCTTCCAAACTCACCCCTCATCATCAACACTTACAGCTCCCATTCCCACTTATCAGACAAAAGGTAGCCCTCAACCATCACGCTCTCACGCCGCCCACGACAGCCTCGAGCATCACGCGAGCCATTGAGCTGACAGCCAGCTCACAGAACGCTACTCGCATCGCTAGCTTGCATTGCCTCTCCCGCACTCAAGCAGCCAAACCAACCGCAAATCACCATCATGACTGAACCACTTTCCAAGGTCGACTCCGCCGTCGAAGGTCTCTCAGGATCGCCACCCAAGGACAAGGCAAAGCGTAGAGCGAGTTCCCACGTGCCCGGCGTTTACAACATCCTTGACCTCGGTACGTGACCTCTTCCCCCCCTTCCGGATGACCCGGATAGCAGCTAATCCGTGACAGAGGAGGAGAAGATTGAACTGGAGCTTGCGCCAGAGACGCAAAAAACAGGATGGTGAGATTGCCCCTGCTCGATTGGTCCTCCCCGCCCGTCAATTGACATGGGCGCAACGCCATCTGGTGTACCAATTATGTGCAGCCGGCTGACGATTACCCCGCACTTACAGGAAGATCAACTCGAGCTCAATGACTGTTGAGGACAAGGACATCCTCAAGCTGCACCTCACAAAGCCACCAGTCAAGAGGATCGATCTCCACTTCCCACTAGGAATGGAGGTGACGGCAAGGAACCTCAAGGGCGTCACCATCAAGGACGCCATGGACGCCATCCACAAGGCGTACAAGAAGAAGGTGAGCATCGGCCGTCGCCGCACTGCACCACCTGTGTTGATCAAGTACTGACCTACCCCAGTCGGACGACGAGCTGGACAACCCGTACCTCAAGGGCTTCGAGTGGGATAAGGAGGAGTCGTGGACCCGCCTGGTCGTGCACCTGCAAAAGGACGCCGGTCTCCCCGCGGGCGGCGGTAACAAGAAGAAGAAGAACAAGAAGGAAGAGGAGTAATGAGGCTGTTGCCCCATTCGCTCTCCGCTGTATCATGTTTGGGGGTTCTCCTTTTCGGCGCGTTTCCTGCATCCTGTTCTCCCCCGTTGGCGTGGCTCCTGGTTTTTTATTGGCGAGTGACAATGGCGATGGCGCTGGGTGTTTTGGGCAGACGGCGATCGAAGCCCTTCATGACGGCGGAGTGTTGCCGTGGTTGGACGACGGCAGGCCTTTTGTTCGCATAGGTGTCGTTTGTAAGGTATCGAAGGTAAGGGAAAGACGGCGTCGGCTCTGTCATAGCGGACTGTGTCCACGAAGAGATTATTGGCTCGTCACTACTGTCAGACTATTGGCGATCGCTCGTGAACCTGCTTCGAGGTCCTGAAATACTAAAGTATCAAAGGCATGTCGTTGGGAGAGTGGACATGGGAGGAGCTGTGAAGCGCGAATTCGGGCACCAGGAACCCCGTATCTTGACCCACTCGGCGACAAGGGTCACGATGCACGACAGAGACAGACGATGGTATCGATAAGGTACAGGCAGCATTCGTACTGTCTGCACCAACATGGGTATCTGTGTGCAATCCATTGATAGCCTGTGAACTGCGTCCTGTGGCAATGACCTGATGCTATGTCCAGAGTCCAAGATGTGGAATGTGTCAGCAAGAAGCCATCCCCACAGATGTTTCCTCGCCTCGGAGGACATTTTGGCTGGGGTTTCGGAGGGCGGGGTAATTCCTCCTAACAGCAGACCTCCAGTTCATTACTGTTTCCTGATAGTGCATCGAGCTTTGGGGGCCCACCTCGGAATTGGAAGGCCCAAGCAGGCCCAAGCAGGCCCAAGCAGGTGCTCGGCTAGACGCGGTAGGCGGCGCTTGCTCTTAACCCATCGAGTGCGGAACACCTGGGCGTCGGCTTAACTTCTTGACTCTCGATACACTTCGAACGTCATCCTTCGACTCGAAAGGTATTTGAATCCAATGGACTTTCCCCTCTTCGTTGCCTGCGTCTTCGCTCCTGGCATCAAGTGAGAGAACACGCCACCCCATAGCCGCCGCCCAAAATGCCTGTCACAAAGTTTGACGTCCCAGAGAGGTACCGATACCAGGTCGGCTTCGACTCCCATCTCGAGTAAGCATTACCATTCCTTTTGTCAGACCAAAGAACGTCTTGCTGACGTGCTCAGGTCGGAGGCCGTCCCGGAATCTCTCCCCATCGGCCAGAACGCCCCTCAAAAGGCTCCGCACGGCCTCTACGCCGAGAAGCTCTCCGGCACCGCCTTCACTACTCCTCGTCACGAGAACCGTCAGGCTTGGCTCTACCGCATCCTTCCTTCGTGTGCCCACCCTCCCTTCGGCCCAGCGAAACCATCACCAGACGGCGATGTCAACGAGCGCATCAACACCTCCAAGCTCCACTATATCCCCAACCAGCTGCGATGGGACCCCTTTGAGCATGACGCCACGAAGGAGCTTGACTTTGTCTCCGGCCAGCGCCTCGTCGCCGGTGCAGGCGACCCTACGCTGAAGCAGGGCATCGGCATGTACATCTATGCCGCCGGCAAGAGCATGTCCGACCAAACGGCCTTCTACTCCGCCGATGGCGATCTCCTCATCGTGCCACAGGAGGGAACCCTTGATATTCGCACCGAACTCGGCTACCTGCTCGTCCGCCCCATGGAAATCGCAGTCATCCCCCGCGGCGTCAAATATCACGTCTCGCTGCCCGACGGCCCCGCCCGCGGCTACGCCCTCGAGCTCTACCAGGGCCACTTCAACCTCCCGGAGCTCGGTCCGATCGGCACAAACGGCCTGGCCAACGCCCGCGACTTCCAGGCCCCTCGTGCCGCCTTCTCCGAGCACCACGGCACCACGGCCAACGAAGGGCCCGGAAGCTACACCATCACCGTCAAGTTCAACAACGACTTCTTCCAGACAACTCAGCCCCACACACCCTTTGACGTCGTCGCCTGGCACGGAAACTACTACCCCATCAAATACGACCTCGGTCGCTTCAACACAATCGGCTCCATTTCCTACGATCATCCAGACCCCTCCATCTTCACAGTCCTCTCCGCTCCCTCCGGCGTCCCCGGCACAGCCATCGCCGACTTTGTCATCTTCCCTCCTCGCTGGCTCGTAGCCGAAGACACGTTCCGCCCACCGTACTACCACCGCAACACGATGAGCGAGTTCATGGGCCTCATCACGGGCGGGTACGACGCCAAACGCGGCGGCAAGGGCGGGTTCGTGCCTGGGGGCGCGAGTCTGCATAATACGATGAGCGGGCACGGACCCGACGCCGAGAGCGGGGAGGGGGCTCGGAACGCGGAGCTGAAGCCTGCGAAGGTAGGAGAGGGAAGCTGTGCTTTCATGTTTGAGAGCTGTGCTATGGTGGGTGTCACGGAGTGGGGTCTGAGGACTTGCAAGAGGGTGCAGGAGGGATATTCGGAGGAGAGTTGGGGGGGTGTACCGGTGCATTGGAAGAGGCCGGAGGGGGCGGAGGCTGAGGGACATCTTCTGAAGTAAGGGCTGGGACATGATGAGATTTTGAAGCATGATTGATGAGGTAAAAGCGTTGCCAGTCCGTTCGTGGCCGAGCTCTCGTACGTCGGCTCGGTCGTATTTCCAATCAATGAGATGAGGCGCATCCATTGCAGCAGAGTCGAAACAAACATTGGCGGTGATTTGCTCGAAAAGTACACCAACACGTAGCTGCTTATGGTCAAGACGTCCCCAACATGCTTCAAAAACTTTCCAGCCCAAACTCCTGAGAGATAACTGCGATCCACAAGGAAAACATCACTACGAAGATTATGCTCTGCCAGGACGTCTCTTCCTCAAAGAACCCTGTGACGCCGTTCTTTCCTACCCTTGTCAAATGTCGAGCCTGCTCCTCATCTCCACCCATCTTTTTCATTCTCTCACGCTCAGCGTATATTCCTTTCCACCGCTTGTCTTCGGCTTCATCCAGAGAGGCCAGGAGAGTATCCATGTTGTGAGGTCGGACGTGGCTGATGAATTCGCGTAACTTCCAACCTTGGATCCCGGTTCGAGGCCTTCCGTCATCGTGCCGCGGGAGTCGAAGACGCAAACCCTCGCCCGGCTCGCCGTTAATGACTGCCTTCTTATCGCGTGATCTATAACCCAAGCAACCGTCGGCAAGGAAGACTCGTGTCGAAAAAATAATATCATGACTTTCAATGCACGATATGCGCAGCGAAGCGGCATTGTATGCAGTCTCTCCCCAGGCTTTTGCGGTATACGTCCGTCTATCCGGAGCGCTCTCAAGGTTGATGTTTACATCGATGGCCGAAGCTGCCACACCGTTCTTGAAGAACAGCCCCACTGTATCCCAAAGCTCTTGCCTTTCCTCACCGCGAAACCAGCCTGTGTTATAGAAATATCTTTTCTAGTAGAGGGCGCAGCTGCCAAAGATTCTCGCCCTGAACGCTTTGAGCAGTTCATCCCGGGACATCTGAGAAGACGAACACGCCATGCCGAATTTCCAGACTACGTATTCGACTCTGCCGCTCAGTACAGCCACATCCCACGGGGAGCAATGTTTAATCTCCATCTCGAGGTCATCAGGTTCAACCATGATCGATGGAGGCCAGACGGGTTGTATGATCTTGTCCGATCTCGTATTGCGTGGTATAAGCTTCCCTGGCCGGTCATGGGAAGCCCAACAGGAATCGATGTGATGAAATGCCAGATGTCGAGAAGCCATATTTTCTAGTGCCGTTTCCGAGCCCAATATACAGAATAAAAAGCACAATATTTGGTGCATGTCGGAATGCCACATCACAGTGTCTTTCGCAGTGAAGTAACGGGTTGGATCGTCCGATGTCATCGTCAAGGAGCGGAACGTGCAAGTGATTGCCAGGAAAACATGATCATCCGTGATTGCATGCTTGTGCTTCTCGCAGCTGCTCTTCAAACTTCCTACCAAGAACTCTGGGACCGAGCGATGGTTGAACTCAATGGAGCTGTATCGAGGCTCTTCCGAGTATGATCTGCAAAAGACAAAGCCATTGGTGCAGCTGCCAATCTTCCTCTCGTGGCTGTCCAACCATTCATCAAAATTTCTTCGTGGCGAGAAGCTTGGTGCCACTATTCCAGGCAATCTTTCTGATTTTTGCAAGCCTTGGAAGAGAATACCCGTGAACGTAGTGGACAGCGGGACGGAGTTGTCGACGAGCTTGCTTCCTGATAGCAGATAGCCATTCCACCGCAAGACAACTGCAAGGAGGAGGTACGCCTCGTACTGCAATTCGGGCTTGATGTTGTCCAATATTGATTGCAAAAACGCTTGCATCTTCGCTGGCGTCTTGTTGACAACTGAAAGCACCTTTGATAACTGGTAATCATCGTCAAGGAGGGTATGAATCGACGGAAGGAGCAAAGATACCCAGAGGAAAACCCCCTCTGCGCGATCTGTAATCCGAGCGACCAAGTCACTATCGCTTTCATCTTCCACCAGCTGCAACTCGGGAAACCTTCTGTTCTTGCTCAAGCTCTGGGACACATGTTGCCGAACGTCGTTCCATGTAAAGTCTTGCAGCTTGATTCGATGAAGATGGTGTGACAAATCCGAGAAGACCTCGAATCCTCGACTGGAAACGCAGATTTTGACGTTCTCGTCTGGAGCAGCTGTCCAGTCTCTAAGCAGCGTGGCGAGCTGTCCCAAGGCCATATCCTCTCTCTCACCGTCGTACTCATCGAGGCCGTCGATGAAGAAACAGAATTTAGGGTGGTTGGGTCCCTGGTGATTGATGACCCTCTGGAAGCCTTCGAGGATATCTTCGTAATCAATTGCGAGATTGAAAGATGTCCGGGAGAGGCTGTTGAGATGATGTTTCTCCGGGTGCCAGTGCTGAGGAAATGCTAACGACCCGAGGTGCGGACAGTTCTTTACCATGTCATACATGAGACCAGTTATGAGGCCCCTGACGGTTACTTTTGCAACATCGACTCCGGTTTCCAAAAATAGAAAGAGGCAACACAAAGTGGCCGATCACCAGCCCAGTGACGTAGATTCATCGTTGTACTTGGATTCCTGACGATAAACTTCATCAACGTTGACTTTCCGGAGCCAGGTTTTCCTTGAATGTGGTAGAATCCGCTTCCCTCGCGAAGCCAGCTGACGAAAGTCGTGTGGTGCTTACACCTTGCGTGCGGATGATCTGCTGGCGCTGAGGCGAATATCCAGTCGAGCGTGAAATCTGTTGCAGGTGCGATACTACCGGCACGGGAGTTGGTGGTGAATTCGTCGTGTCGCAGGCTTCCAAGCACAGCCTCCAGATACATGTGTTCGAGAAGGCGAGACACATGTCTCTAGACAGCTTCGCAAGCTTCGATACTGGTAGCCATCTCGAAAGAGGTCGGCAATGCCAGCAAAGATTCCAACTGATTTTCTATCCGCCTCAAGCCTAAAATATTTGAGTTCGTAGCGTCTGCTATGACTGAATGATGCCTGAGTAACTCTTGGACTTTCATGCTTGATGGGGAGAACGAGCGTCAGGCTCAGATACCATTGTGAACGGGACTGGATGGATGGACACACCTTGTACTCAAGGCCAAGAGTCGTGACAGCTGCACCTGGTGAGCTTCCAGTCTGGCCAGGAGCGCCTGGACTTCTTTCCGCGTTCGAAGTACAGCCCACGCTGCAAGTGCTGTCCGCCGTATACGCCTTGAGCTGCCGGTCTGGCAGCTCTTCAGCACCGAACACAAGTCCTGGCCTGTCTCGTCACAATCCTTGGCGAGTTGTCGACTTTGCGCATCGATCGTGTGCGGGTCGCGTCAGGGGTGGACTCAGCGAATTCGGCCACGGCTTGACTGAGCTCCTTGACACAGCTCTCCGCCTTGACTTGGTCCTCAAGTCTGCCTGTGACTGATTCGTAGATCTCCTTGCAGGATTTGAAGGCCTTGATGGCCGTCTCAACAAGTTGGAGGACGTTGCAGACGAGGGACAAAGCTGCTAGTGCCTCCATGGCGTTGGAACTGCAGAGCCAGAACTCGGCCTGACTTGGTCTCGAGCGGTTCAATAGGAAGGGAATAAACAAGAGAGGGAGCGCAGGACGAGTTGTGCTCTTGCAGAAAGTGGTAAAAGAGAGGGTTGACGGGCTGTAGTTAACATTACAGCGATGTGTCTGTTCGCCAACACGACGAGCCTTGTGTTCTTTGCCAATCGTTTCAAGCGACCAAAGCGAAGCCGAGCATCGAGGTGCAGCTCATCATGGCGGGTACATGATGCCTTCATTGGCTGCCTGCCGAAACGGTTGTCAGACTTGCAGCCAAGTCTGACAATGCATGGCCATGTTGGCCGTGGTGGCAGCCTCGCCGTTTTGGACCTTGAGAACCGCCATGCTCGGTGACGAGATGGACCAAGAATAATGTGATAGAAGTCATATTCGACATGACATCATGATGTCTTTTGCAGCCGTGACCATGATATCTGGCATGTCTGAATTTGCAGGCCACAGATGAGGATGCAAAAAGAAGGAGAGGAAGAGGTTGGTATGCACTGAATTTCGTCATGGTCCTAGCGCCCCGACAAGGCACGGCATCGGACACCGGGGTACAGATAGCTAACGCGCCCACTAAATCTAATCTGCGGGCCGCAAACTACCCCTCCTAGGTACATACCTTAGGAGCACCATCTCCTTCCAGCATCTCCGAGCTTCAATGCTGCATCATCTGCATCCCATACCATTTCTTCCCCTCGATTCGCACTCATCACCTAGACAGTGATCAATCAGTGCGAGAAGCGGAAGTCGAGCCTCTTCATCCCTTCATCGGTCGTGTTCAGAAGGTAATCCTCCTGCTGCTCTTTCGTCAGCGCATTCCACTTGGCACCCCGCGACTTGTTCCGCCAGATGTAGAACGCCTTGACGGCATAGAACAGCACAATGTTGAAGCAGCAGATGCCCAGCAGGATCTTGTTACCCCGGCGGTACAACGGCTTGTCGTCCTCGCGGTAAATGTTCGACGCGACGATGTTCCCGCTCTGTACGAACATGTTGTACAGCGCCGCGCTGACAGCCCGCGTGCGCACCGAGTTGCTGTTCTTGGCGTTCCAACCGACGAGGATCGCGTGGCAGTACGGGTAGCTCAGCAGGCCCGTCAGCAGCGCGTATCGGACCCAGGGGCTCGCGTCCGCCCGCAGCGTCACGAGCGGCACCAGCCAGGCAAAGATCCAAATGTTCGAAGTCGACGAGACCATGGCCCTCTCACGCACACGCTCCGACACCCACGAGATGATGAGCAGGTTGATAGCGAACAAGAACTGCGACGGCATCGCCAGCAGGTTCGCCTCGAAGACGGAGAAGCCGAGCTGGCGGAGAATGAACGACAGGTACGTGTTCGGCGGCGACGGCGGGATGTAGGTCGTCAGACCGATCAGGTACAGCGGCCACTGCTCCCAGTCGCTGATTGCCAGCCAGAGCTTCTTCCCGCCGACCGCCTGTCGGTTGTTCATGTCGCCCTTGCTCGGGTCATCGCGCAGCAGACGGTTGACGAGGATGAGCTCCTCGCGTTCGCTGAACCAGCCCTTTTTGCCGCGGAACCAGTTGGCCGTCTGGCAAGGACCGGGGGGCATGAGGCCCCACGAAAATATGCCGACAATGATGGTGAAGATGGCTTCGAGGAGGAAGCTATAAGCTGTTAGTATTCCACATGACAAGCATTCGTCATCAAGTAGGCAGCACTCACAGCCAGCGCCAGCCACCCCAGCCATTGATGCCTCGCATCTGCAGCACACCAGCAGCGACCAGAGAACCAACAATGTTCGACGTGCTGAGGACCGTCCAGAACCAAGCCAGCCTGATGGGGAGTTCGTTCGACTTGTAAAAGTACGTCAGGTACAGCACGACATCCCTGGAAGGGTCAGCAAATGCACCAGGAGAAAGGGTCCCAATCCACCAGGTTAACGTACGGGATGAATCCACCCATCAGTAGACCGAGCAAAGCCTTGACGGCGTAAAAGCCAGCGCGGTTGGTCAGGAACGCCTGTGAACCAGCGACAATAGACCAAGCGACGATGAGGAAGGGGATCCATCTGTCGGCGCCCAGCTTCTTGCTGATCAGCCCGCTGGGCAGTTCCGCAGAAAGGAAGGACACAAGGAAGATCTATGCCATGTCAGTTGCGTATTCCGCTTATTGTTTGAAGGATGAAGCTAACAGTCTGGCCATAGTTGAAGTCGTTGGTGTCCATACCAAGCTCCGGTAGCTAGAGAAATCAGCACTTGCATGCGCTTCGCCTGGAATCGTACGAACCATGTTGTCGGAAATGGCACGGTTGATGTTCTTCCGGTGGAGATCGAGCGCCACGAACATGATCCAAGCCCACAGCAAGATGCGCCAATCGATCTACACCTGTCAGCCATGGTCCGAATTCTCGTCAAACGTCCCGATTGGGCTCCATCGATCTCACCTTCTTCACGAGCTTCTTCTCCTCCTCCGCACTCCACTGCAGCGTGGGGTCGAAACGGTGCCGATTCTCATACCCGGCTTGTTCGTACACCTTGCGCCAGTAGTCGGCAACGGCAGTGTCAGAAAACACATGGTCCTCGGTGGACCCCAAACGGCTCTTCGCTGCGGGCCTGCTCTCCTCGTCGGTGACGGAATCAGCGGGACTGGAACCCAGCTTATCCTCCTCCGTTTCTTCCAGACGCTTCTTCTCCGTAGGGCTGTCCTGGAAGGGACCCCCGGCCGGAGAAATGCCAGCCATGGCTGTTCAGTAATCCCCACGAACGCTGTGAAGACAGACAAAAGGGGGCAGCGACAGCTCAATCAAGACGTCGGTAAGGCAACTAATACGTAAGACAATGGTGCTGATTCGACGCCCAGATCGGGATGCTGAGATCTGGATCCGATGGGCAAGACATCTCCGCGGAAACGTGTGCGCCGCACGTGTTTTATACTCTGAGGCTCAACGACCACGAGGCCGATCAACGGCCATCCGTCCGTTCTTGTTGAGCACGCAACACCCCATGCCGAGAGCGAATACCTTTGACATCACTTGAGCTGCCATTGGAGTGGCGGGGGTCTATCTATGGTGCCATACTCCAGAAAGATGACGCTGGGACAATGGGCTGGACTTGATCGGCCTCTGGGAGGTCAAGTTAAGCAGCGTGGGGGCCTCCACCCGGCTTGCGTGCCGGCTTGAAGACCTGTGCGATCCAGCAGACTTGGAGCAGCTTGCAACATTCGGAGAGACTGTCGGACTATCAGTAACATGACGAGTCGTGTAGATGAGACATTACGAATCGGTCCCATTCGATTTTGACGACGGTCTGTCGAGCGGCCTCTATCGAGAGCGACCTTCAAATCCACATGAATGCCTGGCAATGGCTCGCAGCAAGCTGAGACGCTCAACACCCTCAAACACCAGACCACGCGAAGAATACCGAATGAAGCCGCCAAGTTCATATGTCTCCCCCACCAGACTTCACTTGAGAAAGCAGAGTCTTCAAGGCATTGCTGCCCATCGGTGGCAATCTGAGAAGGTTCCCCGCAACCGACTCGTGGCATTGCGTAGACGGGTGCTGCGAGCATATTGCGTGACCACTGCCTTGAGATTGCGACACGCTTATCACGACACCAACTACCAATAAAACCGTCGTTGCTGCAGGCGATCCACCGGTCTGGCAGCCATCCGGCTGGATTCAGCACATATTTCGTCTGAATATTTTCCAGGATGAGAAGCTTTCTATGCAGGGACGAGGCGAACGTCGGGCCTCGGGCTTCTTCTGTTTTGGGGGAGCCGAGCGATTGCACAGCGCGCCGTGAAGGCATCACTCCTGCTGTTGAAGCGATATCGCATGCTGGCTCTGAAAAGTCCAGACTTTTGATGGCGTTTCTTTGATCGAGTTGCACGCCCACGAAGAAGAATCACATTTCCTGGAGAGGTCTATTCTACACCATCGTGGCTTCATTCCCCACGAGCTGAAAATATTACGACAACATCAGCACATCTTGAGGGCGTTTTTATCTGCAGCCACTGGCACAATCTTTGTTGCTAAGCTGAGGTATAACAAATGACTACGACTTCATGCCTCGTAAGGCGTCTCATACGGCCGCTCGGCCTGGGGCGTGATGCGCGCAAGATGCCTGCGGTCGCCATCCTTCCAGTCAACGAGCGCCGAGTGCTGTGTCACACGATTGTCCCACACGACGACGGTGCCAGCCTCCCACTTGACGCGCGCCTGAATGTCCGCGCTCCACGCGATGTGCTCGTAGAGGAACTTGAGCAGAGCATCGGACTCCTCCTTCTTAAGACCGACGATGTCGCGGGTGACTGCCAAATCAGCGAATGTCTCGAGTATACAAAGGACAATATAACATACACTGAGGGTTGACGTAGATGGCCTTCTCGCCGGTAGCAGGGTGCGTTCGCACAATGGGGTGCTCGTTAGCCACGGGCTCCCTCCTCTTGATGCTTCCCTTTCGCACCGAGGCCTCAACCTGCTCGAAGCCAGAGTGCACAGCCTTGAGGCCATGTAGCCTCTCCCTGAACAGCGGGCTCAGACGCCTGTACGCCTCAACGCCATCAGCAAAGAGTGTGTCGCCGCCAACGGCCGGCACGTCAAGGATGTAAAGGAAGGTCGTGCCAGGTGGCTGCTGCTCATATGAAACATCCGAGTGCCATGCCACGCTCGACGTGCGCGTCGCGAAGAAGCTCTCGGCAGATTTGTCGTTCGCCCCGCGGTGCACGAGGTGTACCTCTGGGAACCCCTCGGGTGAACCAGAGGTAGGGTGGATGTGGTGGCGGCCGAAGTAGCCACCAAAGTCGAGAGCCTCACCAATGGGCAGGTCCGCGAAGTCTTGGGCGCGGAAGGCGACGACCTTGCGCTGAGCCACGAAGAGGGCAAGCTCGTCGCGGCCGGCCGGGGTGAGACTGCTCAGCTGGATGCCCTTGACCTCAGATCCGATGGTTGGCGTCAGGTGGTTCACCTGCGTGCCGTTGGGGAGGAGGTTGGGAAAGCTGGAGTCTGCGTCCTTGCCGTGCTCGGTGTGTTCGAAGGGCTCCAGGGGGGCGTACTTCTGCTCGGGGTTCCACGTGGGGAGGTAGTGGGGGTACTGTGCTTCGTTAGATGTCTGGATGATATCAGCGGTTGATGATGCTCACCTTGGCCGCCTCGAAACCGTCGCCGCCGTTGGTCTCTGTGTCCTTCTGATAGGCGATAGGGGAGAGCTCCTTGTAAGGCCCCGTGCTCGAAGCATTGAGGCGGAAGCGTTGGGTCAGGGGCTCAGCCGTGACCGTCTCAATTGCGGAGGGGGCCATGATGTGTGATTCAGTCGGTGTATGATACACGGGATGCTCAGGTACGATAGTTCAGCTTGACAGGGCAATGCTCATTCTGGGTACTTCGACCGGTCACGCACAACGCCATGCGTTGACTTATATACATAGGTTTCGAGTAACAACCCGATTACCGGGCCACATCTTGACCTCTTGACGCGGGGTTCTGGATGGCATGCTCGCGGCGATGGATTGCGTTGACTCGCATCGCTTCATTCATCCTCGATTATCCGCCGACTGACTGGGCGAAACGAGCTGCGGATGGATCCTTCGTGGTGAGTGCCACAGGCAGGATCCTCGGTGGTGGTGTGCGTGCCAGTTTAATGCTGTACCATGACGCATTGAAGTTTCGCCAGTGGGTGGTAATCTGTTTCCCCTTCCCCCCTTCGGTTGTCGCGAACGGGGCTCCATCGGGCATGGTGAGGGATGACGCGATCTCCCGTGAATGATGAGTCGGCGCGTGAGCTGATAAGGGGTCATGTTGCTATTTGGCGGGGATCACGCCATGGGATCGTTGGTAAGCTTCCCCGCATCCATGCGAAGTATTGACGGAGGACGTGCGACAGCGAGTGCTTCTTGTTTTGGCCATGTTTGGCCTGCAACTGGTGCAGATTTGGGTACACGCCCGGCGCTGGAGAAAGTGCGAGTGCATGCGCAACACGGGTCTTCATCTTGGTAGTCCCAGCGTGAAGATGGCCTGAAGTCTTTTGAGGTATTTGTTTGACAAGAGCTCATGCTACAAGCGACCACCGGAGTTCGCCAGCAAGACTTTTGTCGCCAAGTCGGAACCTATGAAGATCACTTCATGTCATTACTCACGCTCACGAATAAGATCCAGCACGCCATTTCGCAGCACAGCCTCCCCCACCTGCTGATTTTCTTCTCCGATTTATCGAAGTCTCGACCGACTGCCGACCGAAACCGGGGTAGGATGCCGTACGGTGGATTCAGGACCATGGGGGAGCACGGAATTCACGGCGAAGTATTGTCCTGATCGGGTCAATGATCGGGGCGGGGCTTCGGATTTCGAGTTCCGGGCCGGCAACAAAATCGCTCGTCTCTGCTGCTACCCTGTCATCTTGGTCTCTTCTCCTTCTATCTCTGCCCTTTGCCAGACATTCTTTGGGAAGAGTTGTCGAGTGACTTCCTCAAAGCAGTGTCTGGCTCCCGGGCGGGCGTCGCAGGCCTCGTGCCGAGCCAAACACTTTCTCCTCTCAATCACTTGCGTATTCCCATTCAAGGTCCATCGCATCTCCGTAGCTCTGTTCGAGGAGTACTAGTCTTGATTCAAACCGCGAGCAGGCCGAGCGAGTGCAGGTCGAATGCTGGGCGTTGGTTAAGCAAGTGGGTTGACCGAATTCGAGTATTCATGACTGAGCATATACCGACCTATTTAGTCCCTTGCCCGTTGCTTCGATTGAAGCATTCGTCAAATCCTCTGAAGAAAGATTGAGGGTGGCAAGCATCACGTGTTATCACTGACAGCCATCCCCTTTCTCGTGCATCGTAAGACCTACTACCCCTAAACCGCCTACCCCCTAAACCGCCTACCTAAAGTAACGAATCCAGAATAGTGTAAAATAATAGATAAGTTTAATTACTCGCCGTAATAGGCTTGAATTAAGAAGAATTCCGAGTACTATACCTTAAATTCGGCCTTCTAATCCTTTAAAGCCGTCGTAGAAGGTATTACGGTTTATTTTACTCGAGTTTAAGCTACTTAAATAACCTAATATTAGCGAACCTCTCGTTCGGATTTCCTCGATACCTTAAGCTTCCTATAGGGCTTATAAACCTCGAGTTAAGTGCTTAATTAAGTTATTTAAAGGTTTACTTTTACTATCTTAATAACGTACTTTCTAGACGAGTAGACTACCTAGACGAGCAGACTACTTCTTATTATATAGTTAAGACCGTTTTTCACCCCCTATAACTTACTTAAATAAAGCCTAATTTTAATAAAACTTTTAGATAAGGCAATTTAGAGTATAGACTTAATTATCGTATGGCCTTCAGCCTCTAGTTATTTTTCGCGAATATATTAGGGTCTTATTAGCCCTACTTATACGAATTTCAGGTCTCTAAAGCTTAATCGTTTAATAAGAGCCTTAAAAATTTAGAAAATAAATAATAATCGTATTTTCCGTCTTCTATCAAAGTTTTATTAAAATTAGGCCTTATTTAAGTAATTTACTAGGGGGGATGAAAAACGGTCTTAACTATATAATAAGAAGTAGTCTACTAGTCCGGGTAGTCTACTCGTCCGGGTAGTCTACTCGTCCGGGTAGTCTACTCGTCTAGGAAGTATATTATCCTTTATATTAAGAGCCTTCTCGGCCTTTAGAAATAGGCGCTACGTAGTATATGCTACTAACCTCAGCATTACGTGCTTCTAAGATAGTAAAGAATAGCCCTTCTATAGATCTTTCGAGCTCTTTAGCGTAACTATAGTAAAGTTAGTATACTTATAAGCCTTATAAAGCGTTTTAGGGGGCTCTAGATAGCTCTCTTTTATTATATCAGAGCTTAAAAGCGGCTGCTAAAGGCTTATAGGCTATAGGTCTATTATATATTACTTATTATATATAGTATTACTTATAACAGCGTTATTTCGAGCCTTATAATAATAGAAGAGAAAATTAAGTTTACTAATTAGTAAAGTATTAAGGAAGTAAACTATATTCTTAGGATACTTCTAGAAATACTACTTTTAAAGGGCTAAATATCGAGAGGTTAAGAGGCTATATAATATAGCTTAAATATAGAGGAAATAAAAAAAGGAAGATATTCTCCTAATAGTAGGTCTATAGAAGCTTATTAAAAGCGTAACTCCTATAACTATCTATTATTAAAAGGTGAGAAGATTTTATAATACGGTAAATAAATAATATAGTATAACTACTATACTAAAAGGTCTAGCTATCCTAGGTTATCGGATTATCTAGTAGTTACGCCTATAAGGGGGGGGGTCGTACGGGTTATTAAGTTGTATAACTAAGGGTAGTATTACGACCTAACTATTTCTATAGGGAAGAATAGATAGTACTAAAGATATAGGGTACTTAAAAGCAGAAGCTTAGGTTATAATAATAAGTAGGGGTATCGTAAGACGTTATATGCTCGTTTTAATAAATATAAGGTAAGACTTATATTAATTACTATTATAAGAAATACTATATCTATCAGTATAGGAATATCCCTCCTTAAGTACCTATCTATCCTATCCTTACTATAGCTATAGTAGCTACTATCTTTTATAAGGGTTACTAATATTATTATAAGATATTTATATTAGAATATAATATAGTTAGTAAGAGAATTATAGTATAGATAGTAATTAGATTATAGTTACGTAAGTAATTCTTATATAGCCTATATATTATATTAGATATTTATAGGATCGCTCCTCTATTAGCCTAGGGTAACGCACTGCCGTTTAGGTATTATAAGTAGTCCGTATTACTTTAGGGTATTAGCCTTAGCCTATATAAGTAGAATAAAGATCTTGTCTAGTTACTTAAAGCTTATTATATTGCGCATTTATTTATTTACTAATACTATAAATCTCTATCCCTTAAAGCTATTAAGAGCTTCTAGAAACTACTATTATTTAAATACTTTTTTACCCTTAAAAATAACGAAAAGAGGAAATACCTTACTTAAAATAGAAATATACTCGATAATAGTAGTCTATATATGAGATTCGGCCGTCTAAATATCGATCTTCTACTTCTTAGAGCTACTAATAACGAGGCCGTTAATACTTATACTCTCTATAATACTTATCTCGTCTATATTCTATCTTACGGCTAGGGGGATAAGTTTAAAGTTAGGGCGGGCAAGAATAGTATGAAATCCTTAAGTACTTGAACTATAACTCTTTTAAGGTAATAGCTTTTAATTCTCTTACTTTATAAGGTCTTGAAAAAAGATTCTACTATAGAAAGTACCTATCTAATATATTTCGAGGGGTTAAATATCGCCTTATATTAGTAGGATCTATAAATAAAATCTCGTACTTAATTATATAAGAGAGTAAAGCCTAGGGCGCTCTATTCTATAATCTAATAGGCGAGATACGTCTCCTATACCCTCGAGAGCCTCTAAGAAGACTCCCTAGTAGTAATATCGTCTATAGTACCTTTAAGTCTGCCTTAAAGTATTAATATAAGTATATACTAATCGCGCGTAGCTATATGCCCGGCTATACCTCGCTTAAGTAAAGCTACTATATTTAATATATCCTCTTCTATATATCGCTTTATACTAAATCTAATAATATAGTTAAAATAAGGCTCTGAGTTTAGTACTAACCTAAATTCGAACGGAGAAAATCGGCCTTCGAGCCTTTCTATAGGCCCGCAACGTACCCGGGGTAGCTACGCTACGCTACGGATGCCTAGATAGGGGAAAGGAGACTCTAGAGTATATCGGAATATAGTATAACGACCTAGAAGACGAACGAGAAGTATTAAATAAACTCCTACCGCGCCCGCTACGTACCCGGGGCGACTAGCTATAGGCCCTAGAAATAGGGAGCTAAGCTAAGATAATAGCGAAATAGGTATTCGACCTTAGGCGATTACTAGAATACCGACTAGTAAGATAGATCTAGTCTGAAAACGAGGGAAACGGGGATAACTAAGGGGATATAAGAAGGATATAGACTAGGCATAGTATAGAGGAGGTACGGGAAAGGTATAAGAGGGCGCGGAATAGGCATTATTTCTCTTAGACGAACTAGGATATTAAGCTATATAATTAGGGCTAGGGCCCGCGCTAGGACTAGGGTTCTATTATACTAGGACTACTATATTCCTTATTCTATAGTTACTATCTAGGGAGTAGTACTAGACTCGCTACTTCTATCCTCGGGCTTAGGGAGGGGGCGGCTAGGGATCGAGGCGTCCTCGAAGTTATCCGGGATATTAGAGAGACTATTATTAGAATCTTCGTCGTCGCCTAGGTTACTACTAGGGCCCTTAGCGGACTCGTACCTAGTCGTAGTACTAGGAATAGTAATTTACTAGAGAATATTAATAGCGGGCCTAGTAGGGGACTAGAGGGGGAGAGATACTAATATTATAAGTAAGGAGGGCCTCGAGTATATCTTTAATACGCGAGAGCTAGGCGGAATTTATATTAGTAAAAGAGCTACTAGAAGTAAGAGTCCAGGCTAGGACCTTCTTTACTCTACGTATAGTATAGTTAAACTAATAGGTAGCGACCTTTAAGGCGTCTTCGGCCTAGGCCCGGGTAGGGGCCGTAGTAGCCTTATATAGGCAGGTAGGGGTATAGAGAATAGCCTAGCTAGTATTACTAGAGATAGGTAGAATCTAAAAGGAAATTAGCGGGTAAGGCTAGGGCCTAGGGCGTAGGAGGCCGGGACTTATAAGAAGATAAGCGCTATAAAGATTCGAATAACGATAGTAATTATAGCTATTACTTAGAAAAACTATAGTTAGAGCGGGGACGGACTAGGTCTAGAACGGGGAAATAGCTTACTAGTAGTAATATAGTACCTCTTAAAGCTAGGCTCTTTATTAGTCTTAATATACTTAGTATAATAGATATAGCTAGGGAAGTTAGTAGGGCCTAACCTAGGAGTAGAGGGAACTATATAGGACTAGGGGGCAGGGGGGCTAGGTTCGGGGAGCTATAGGGGGACGCGACTTCTTCTTAGCTAGAGTCTTCTAGGAAGGGGGATAACGAGGTATCTAAAGCGGAAAGTTAGCTAGGCCTATAATAGTCCTACTACGGAAATATAATAAAAGTAATTATTAAATTAAGAGGAGAAAAAGACTAAGTACGGCTAGGCTCTAGCCTAGAATAGAGAGGGGATAGGGACGTATTAGTACTACTATAGCTACTACTACTACTACTATTACTACTACTACTATTATTATTAAGGAGGAGAAGAAGAAGAAGAAGAATAAGAGGGAAATCTATAATATATATAGTCCCTCCGGGTAAGGTAGGAAGGTAGATAGGGATATAGTAGAGGGAAGGCGCTTAGATTTAATTTAAAGTACTTATAAATAGGGGATAGTAATAAAGAAAGGTACTAAAACGTTAAAGGCTAGTCTAACCCGCGCCTGCCCGTTAGGATATTATTACCTGACTAGCTAGGGCCTAGGCGTAATAGTAGCCGAAACCTATAAGACTAAGGGAAGGTAGGGAATAGCCTAAAGAAGGAGAGCGCTTAGAAGGAAAGCGCCCGTATTTAATACTAAAAGATAATAGAGAATAATAAGTAATAGAGAAGGGAGGAGCGGATTAGGAAGGAAGGAACGCGGAGAATAGGGGAAATAATAGGTAGCTAGAGAAAAGCACCTATAGGACAAGCGTACTAAGGGTATATACTAGTACTAGATCGGGTATATTAAAGGGGTAGAGGCCCTAGCCCTAGTATAGGTCTAGGCTATTATACTATAACTCTAATTACTATTAAAAGCAATAAAGCTAATTCCTATTAACTATTAGACTAGAAGTAGAATCTAGATAGTAATAGAAGATTATTACCCTAGTAACGGCTAGGGTAAGGGTAAGGTATATAACGAACCTAAAATAACTAGGGTATAGGGGTTTTTCTAGCTTAGGGCCTAAAGTACTAAGTAAATTTTCCCCCCCTATAAGTAGAATAGGGAAGGACCGTTAAAAGTACCTATTTAATAAGTATTATAGAGTATAATAATAATAATAATATAGTTAACTAAGCTATATAATAAAAATTAAGGGAGATATTACGAAAATCTACTATTCGGAAGACGCGTTTTAGATAGTAAAAATAGTAGAATTAGATAGGCGGTTTAGGGGGTAGGTGGTTTAGGGGTAGTAGGTCTTACCCCGGCTAGCCGGATGCCCTCTAGCGAGACGAGATGAGGAGTAAGAGCGTCCGTGCTTTTCGCTGCCCCTGCCGCGTCATCTCGAATATCAACCTCGTCCTCCATCTCCATCATCTCACCAGCCACCTGTCGAGCTCACAACAGCTTCAACAACGATTGAACTTTAAGCAACAAAACATCAAGCACCAACCGCCAACATGTCGCCTCCTTTCGAAATGGACCAATCCCCCAAAATCGTCCCGACGGTAGCAACTCCAACCCTGCCGCCCAGCGCACTCCCCAGCTTCACAGTAATCTGCTCAACCACAATCGCCGCACCCCCCCTCGCCGTCCTCTCCAAAATCCTCGACACCACATCATGGCCGTCCTGGAACACCTATTGCAAATCCGCCGCCATAACCCACACCCCGCCCGCCAAAGACGTGAACCTCAACGCGCCAGAACTGCAATCCCTCGTCGGCAAAGAAGGACACCTCTACACGGGCGTCAAGGCCACTTTTTCAGCCTACATGACCGCTGACGTGACGTCGCCGAGCAAGCCGAAGGAGGTGGTCACGGTGCTGGAGAGGTTCGAGAGGGACGGACGGACTGGGTATCGTGTTGCGTGGCAGTTTGAGAGCATGCCTCGTTTGATGCTTCATGCTGAGAGGGTGCAGGAGGTCGTGGAGGTTACGGGGGACGATGGAGCAGTGAGGACGGAGTATTACAGCTGGGAGACTTTTGGGGGGGTGTTGGCGCCTGTTCTCAAGTGGACGCAGGCGGGGGCGCTGTATAATGGGTTTGCGAGGTGGATGGATGGGTTGAAGGGTGTTACTGAGGCAAATGCCAGGGAGTCCTGAGGGAGTCCTGACTGAGCTGGAGTGAGCCACGAGGCTGGCCAACCGCAGCTGGTGTTGTGGTTGGTATTTTCCATTGTACACGTTACCTTTCTCTAATTTCAGCCAATTGCGTATTTTCCAGTCCCCAAGGAATCGCCAGCAGCCATCTTGCCATTCGATATCAAACACCACACATGGCATCAAAACCTGAGCTCCCTCTCGCCCCTCCGCCGCCTCCAGAAATTCGTCGATTCCAGGATATCGGTGCTCCCGGCAAACAGCCACCCCCACTTTCTCAGAAACGGCACCGTCGCCTCCCAGCCCATGGGATCCCACGAATCCCCCCACACAATCAACGTCGCAGCATCCGTCACGACGACATCCGCCCCGATAGCCCCCTGAACGATATCCCGGCACATGTCATCCTCATCGACGCTCTCCTCGCCATACATCATGATCTGCCTCAGGAAATTCTCCCTCAGCATGGGAAAGGGCAAAAGGTCGATCCAGGGATGATGCTCCACATCCGGCTGCAGGGGCATGAGCCTCAAGCTGGGGGGGCAGGTCGCAGGCATGGCGGGGGGGCCGAGGCGGGGGCCGGACTTGTTGAAGGGGGAGATGGAGTCGTAGTAGAGCCAGCCGCTGTCCATTCCCAAGAGGGCGGCGTTGGAGGAGAGGGCGTGCCAGATGTTGAAGCGGATGACGGGGACGAGGTGCATGGGGAGGGGGCGGTTCTCGGCGTAATGGGCGCGGGCCTCGACGGCGAACTGGGAGATGAGGTGGCGGTCCCAGGGGCGGCAGAGGGAGTGGTTTACGGGGGGTGGTTTGGTGGACGGGGTGATGGTCTCGATGGTGTCGTCATGGGGACTGTTTTTGATGATGCCGATAACGCTGGGGTCGATGATGCCGTCTGAGGGGTTTGAGGAATGGGTGGGCGTGTTTCCTGGGGCGGTCAGTATGGAGGTCGTTGGGTCATGGTTCTGCAACCTACCGGTAAGGTACGCACGGAATGACCTCTGGATCTGATCCTCATTGCATGACTCCGTCATGAGCTCGCCGCCGCCGCCAGGCTCAATGCTGAGAACATCTTCCACCTCCCAGGGCGAAAGAGTCGGCTCATACTCGGTGCCAGTCCTAGCGGGACGTCGTGCGCTCATGCTCGTTCAGCTGGTACAGTAAGACTCTTCCATACTGGGTCCCACCAAGGAAGAGGATGTGGGTGATGATGGAAGCCGATCAGAATGGAGTCGATTGAGATGATGTCGATTAAGAAGAAGTCGATTGAGATGTCGGCAGTTGAATGCTGTGATGTTGGTAATCAATCCAGTTCAGCTGCATGCTCAAGCTCGGGCCCCTCACTCGCTGTCAGGTGTTGGATGTGGGGAAGACTGCGAACCCAGCGCCCATGGCGCCTTCCCATTCGATCATCCAGGCCGCGAGTCATGTCCTGCGTCGAACCTGCTACTTTCAGCCCGTATCTCAAGCGATAAGCTCAGCCACGACGACACGAGGGCTGCCTTGGCGATGCGTCGATGCATCAAGATCACGATTGACCATATTTTGTATTAGCCTTCCACCTATCCAGCTACAAAGATGATACTGCTTCTTTGCTTTACTGCTTCCTGACGGAGGTTCCTGACGGAAATCTCACGCCCCATGCTTCACTTCACCTCAGCATACACCTCCAGCGCGTCGTGCAACCGCCCGAAAACCCCACCATGCCAGCCCTTCACCTGCTCCCACTCACCCTGCGGTAGAGTCACCTCGAACATCCTCAACCACGACCCAACGATGAAATCCGCATAGCTCGCCTTCGTCCCAAGCAGGAAAGGTCCGCTCGAATCCCTAACGAACATCTCCGCCAGCCCGCCAAGCGCCTTGTCAAACGACTCCATCATCTTCGCCCTAGCCTCGCCCTCCAGCGCGAAATCCTCCCACTTGCTCAGATAAGGCTTCGCCCTGTCGACGAAAATCGCCTTGGTCGCCTCCTCGTTCGCAGGGTCAAAGGGAAACCCCACCGTTGTCAGCTGCGTGTGCGCCGTGAACACCCCGTCGATGTGGACGTTGAACTTTGCGTAAGCGGGGTAGGGGCTCTCGCGGACGTCGGAGAGCGGGACCAGAAGCCCGTGCTCGGGGTTGAACTCGTAGTCGAGCTTCTGCTCCGGGAAGAGGTCGCCGGCGCCGGACGAGGGGTACGTCTGCTGCAGGTAGACGGCGATGTCGAGAGAGTCGCCGATGGTGGCGCCCGTCGAGGGGTCTTCGATGATGGGCAGCGTGAAGAAGTCGGTGCCGTCGGCAAACTTGCGGGTCGGCGCCACTTTGAGGGTTGTGCGCAGGTTGACGATGTCGGGGAGGGGAACCCAGGTTACGGTGTGCGGGAGGGACTTGAAGTTGAGAGCGAAGCGGGTCTTCCACGGGTTGGGCGAACAGCAGTTCTTCTCAGCTGGGGGCCGCAGGCCGATGTCATAGAAGTTGATGGGCGACGAGGTCGACATGCTGACGAGAGGAGAGGTAGGGTGATCAAAAAGGTGAATCTCTTGGCAAGGCTGGATGTTGTCCTTGAGGAAGAAGATGGCGTGATGACCGAGTGCTTGACCACGGGCTTTATTTATGCATGTTCAGCGAGCTCCTCAGCTTGATCGTCAGTCGAATTCCCCGCACTTGACGTACCTGGCAAGCCTGGTAGAACAGACAAAAGCAATTCGGATGCATGAGACTCCACGTAGGCTCCACATTGCGTGTGTGACGGCCCAACACCTCCCTCCCTCAAGCGGTATGTAAGACGTGCATGGAGGTCTGCATACCCAACTTATTGGCCTCTCTGAGGGCACGCAGTGTGGTGCAGTGAAGTACGCACATATCAAGAGCAGAGTAGAGGGCGGAGTGCGGGGGGCCTCAATTTGTGAGACTTGAGAGGACGACCGACAACGCCCATCAATCGCCTTCGTTATTCGGGGCATCTGTTCCAGCCATAATAATGTGCTGGTCACTATTCAGTAGGCGCAGATCAACACTACTTGCATTGTGCCAAAGTAATGTTTTGGCTCAGAGCCCCGTCAGTCAAGATGCATATGATTGGCATAACCAAGACCGTCTTGCCTCATATCCAATTTTGAAATGGCTAATGTTCAGAAGACCTTGACCCATGCTCAAAACAACAAATGAACTTGGCTTTAGTACTTAGGACCATTAGTACAACAGCTGGGCGGCTCCAACTTGGAAAATGTGACGTCCTGGTATGGAAGCAGGTTGTATCGACCCAGTAGGGACAGTGAAGAGCTATCAGTTTTGGCAAGAGAAGGAGAAGGACTCACACCGAGAGTTTGGTATGAGCGATATCGCTCTCAAGAATGAGGATAGTGTGGCTGAGTATTGATTCTGCCGAATCCTTAACCTGACAAGCTTCAAGTTGTCCCACAGGACAAACGATACAGTCATGTGAACTTGCCGCAGAAGATATGATACTGCCAACTCTAACTTTCAAGTTCAAGAATACCTTGCCTGTTACTCGAACCTTTATCTCATCGAATGAGTAGAGATGGAGCCTTATGTTCAACGAACGCAAAGGGTGCAGTACGATTCAACATGAGACTGCCAGCCTCACAATTTGACTTTCGTCCTAGACAGTGAAGAACTATTATGCTATTAGATTCCTTCCTCTAGTTCCAGTCACCATTTCCGACGCTCCTGATCCTGCATGGTAACTTTCATTCAGCATCACCAAAACACTGATCGGCTGGTTTGACCAAAACCCCTTGACACCACGCCCAATCACGCTGCACAGTCAGTTCTGCATTATGTATAGCCGTCGTCCCCAACCTGATAGTTTCATTGGTGTAGACTATCATACCAATCACGACCCGCCAACACCCTCGATCTGCAGAACAAACCTGAATTATATCGTTCCGGTCCTTGTGGATCTCTCCAGCCTGACTCTGTTGTTAGGCCACAACGCGTTCCATACACCACGCAGGTGGTTCTTCTCGGATTCATCTTCTCTTTCTTACCTTCTCATCCACGAGAGCGCCATATCCCTTTCCTTGGCTCCCGCGCAATCGAAGCCTCCAATAATCAAGATGCCGGGGCGGCTGCTCCCATCGACCTCTCAGCATTTGTCGCTGGCAGGCTCTGTCTGGTTTTTACCCCGCAAATCTGACGACGTGGAACGCCGGATCACCGACATGGAGAGCGGATGTTGTCTCCCGCCAGAAGAGGCATATCAGCACCCCGTACTTGTGCTATCCCAAGGGGCAACTGATGGAAGGGTATCCATCCTGATTGTTTGTGACAACTCAATCCCCCAACATCGCTCTTGTATTCTGATCGCTAACCTCGTTTTTTGACACAGATCACATCGTTCGGGGGCCGAGGCCTTATGGATCGGCACGCCAACCACTTTCTCTGTCGTAGCTACTACATACCAATCCATCCGTCAGAGCGTCATCCCGACTCTGGCCTATTGCTTTCGCTGGAAGGTGGTACCGGATTGGAAAAAGCGTCCTATGTCAACATCAAAAACATTCATCAGATCCCACCGTCGAAGCTTCGCAAATTGCGGACAGGTTTGCGACCCTTTCTGACTTCAGAGTCATTTGATGAGCTGAGACGGATGGTACGCACCTTTCAGCCGTGGACAGACCATTCAACCTCGACCCGCGGTCACACACGTCGGGAACCACGAATGTATTCCGATGTCTATGATAGGCTGCTGAGTTCTCCGACTTATACAGCCCATCATTTGGACTACGGCACCTCTCGTGGACGTCGCGAGTGGCTATACTCTCCGTCATTCCTTCACCCAGCCCCGAGTCGCCACGTATCCCACGCTTCAGTTCTCAGCCATGGAGGAAACCTGTGGGCCGCTCAAAGACAGCAGCAGAAACAGATGGCATCGCTGTCGTCTCGTCGCCGCTCCTCGTGCGGCACTTCAAGAGGCACTCTAAACATATTTCTGTTTCTGGCTTTTGGGGCTTGTTTTGCAGCTTTACTGTATGGAGCTTTCCTCGCAGGTCATGCACTCGTCACTCTTGTAGCAGCCTTTGGCGAATGGGTTGAACAACTACCTGCAGAAACTTCTAGGCTGCTCCGAGAGTGGTTAGCTGGTATGATGGGATATGGGGGCTGATTTGATCATTTGGGATCGCGGGATCCAACTTCGTTATTGCCCTGCGTGGAGGGACTGCGCCTACCAGTCTTACCTCTATAGCCTGCCACACACACACATGTCGTTTGGATTGTGTAACTGGGAATTTGTTGTTATGGGATTCAGGGGGATAAGTAGTACTACCCGGAGCAAAAAGAACGCATCCAAGCGCATGCCTGCGTTCCAAATCTGCAGTCGAAAAGCCTGCCGGGTCAAAGCACGTCCAACCAATCCTTCTCCAAACATTAACCAGTCCCTGCAGAAGATGTCCTCATTTCATGATGCCAGCTATCCCCAGAAGAGAAAGTATCCCAAATCTTTTGGGTGAAAGCAGGGGGCAATCACATCTGACATGCGCATATTATATTACATTGTGAAGCCGCACGCTGCTGTGTCGTGATTTCCTTTCATTTAATTTCAAACTTGGCAAGACGTTCTGCACAGCCACTATGGTCATCAACGAGAGACAGTGGCAGGCTGTCGTTCTCGGTGCGAGAACGGGAACGAACACACTAAGGTAGTTTAACCTATGTGATTGGCGAGAACGGGAACAGAAACGGCGGCCAGAAGAGCGAGAGGATCATGAGGTACCATGCAATAACAGGCTCCACATCGTGCCAATCCGAAATAGTAGGGCCCTAGAACAGATCTGACGGGCCCCAGGTGCGCAGTCTTGAGTAAAACTCTTATTATATGCCAGAGCATGAAGATGTATCAGGCAACTGCCACATAAACTATGGATTCAGTCGGCCATACCATACTGTGCTGACTACAGAATAGATCCCGTTTCTAAGATCAAAGACCATTGACGAGTAGGTACTTGAACGAGAGATTTGTGCAATTAAAAACTTTATCTTTGGTGCCAGACCAAAAGTGATGCCATAGTCATAGTTGCAAAATCAGCAACATAGGAAGAATCGGAATTCCCGGCATAGTAGTAGTATATCTGAGTGATTTGCGTCTGGGAGCTGACCCGAGGGCCATGTCAAAGAGGCGCGGGCGATTACAGCGTCCTCGGCTGACGCAAAGAACAGATGTGGGCAAATGATCAGATACATACCCTGCCAAGTTCCTGTTAGAACATGTAAACTTAGGTAGTCGACTTCCACAAGGTCGTTCAATGTTGTAAGAGAATGCGCATATGCACACCAAGACGTAGTTCCCGCGCAAGGTTCTATCACTTTGCCGAAATGCTACCAGCGGTTCTGCTCTCTTTGCTTGCGGTGCTTAGGCAGCCAGACTGTTTCTCCACGAATCAGACACGACGTCGGCACACTTATCACAAAATGTCTGATATCCCATCTAAATTGATCGCTGATTAAGCCGAATAGTATCGAAATTGCTCTCAAAATCCCTCCCAATGAATCGTTACCTACTCCGGATCGCATGCTCGGCCTCCTAGACGTCTATTACCTAGGTAGCCAGACAAGTCATGGATCCGTCGACATCTTCGCATATCAGCCAAGGCGTTAGCAGTATTACGGGTTATACCCTTAAACTAGTATTAGGCATTCTGAAGCCTATACTAATCTAAAGATAATATAGCTACAGACTCGTAGCGACCTCGAGGATAATTATATAAGAGAGGGACTATATATATAGACTATTACTATAAGACTACCTAGCTACCTTATTTTCCCTTCTCCTTTTCTTATATATCTTAGGATAATTATACTTTTAGGCCTTATGAGTAATTACTATTAGTAACTAGCCCTTAATATATTCTAAGATCTAGAAGAATATATAGAATATATTAATTTTCCTCTACCTAGGGACGTAACGAACTCGTGGCCTACTCGTAATAACTTAATAAGAGACGAAATAATTAACTACTATATCTAATAGACGGTTAACGAGTCTATTCTCCCTTTAAGGAGCTTTTATAATAGTAATAATAAATAGCTACTTTAAACTAGTTAAGATTCGAGTAGCTAATATTACGTCTAGATAATTAGGCCTTATAATAACCCTTTCTATTACTAAACTAATACCCTTAATAATCTTATGAAGTATAATACTAACCCTTTAAGGAAAAGTACTACTACTACCCCTAAAGTTCTTAGGGAAACGTACTAAGTATACTATATAGGTATAGTAGATAAAGGATAAGATTATACTAAATACTAACTAATATAATAGCGACTATACTCTATAGTATCTTATTAATAGCTACCTTAACTAGTTATCTTAGTAGGTTATTACTATATTTATCTAATTATTATAAACTACGTTAGATAGTAACCTCTAACTAAGTAAAGAATTACGTAGTCTCCTAAATACGTAATCCCTTAAGTAGTTAAAACTAGAGGCTTCTACTCTTAGGAGTAAAAGGACCCTAGAGAATATATATAACTTATAATACCGAACTAATAATCTAGAGCTCTTAGGCGTAGACCTTAGCCGAGGATTAGGTTATACGAGTACTATAAAGCCTATTTTAATACTAATTAGTATTACATCTAATATAATATAGAATAGCTAGGAATAGAGAAGCTAGGATCGATCCTATAATAACCGCTTTACTACGTATAGGCCTATTTAATTAGCTTTATAAGTAATTATAAGAGTACTATTAATATAGGCCCTTTAGGACTATTATAAGAGCTTAGTAGTAGTAAAATAGCTATTACGTAATCTATAAGAGTATTATTTACGTATTATACTTTAGGACTCTTATAACCTAAGATTACTACCTAGGCTATATTACTAGCTACTACTAATATAATAAGAAGAGCTTATAAGATTATTAAAACGTCCTACTAATAGATTTTAAGAACTAATAATTAGCGTAATTACTACTCGATAGTAGTAGGGCGCTAGCCCTATATATATACTAGATTAGTAAACCCGCCTTAATAAGAACTTCGAGAATAATATAATAACTAAATAAGAGCTCGATAATATTCTAGAAAACTAGAAATCCGCTTACTATATAATATCTAAAAATCCTTTAATAGCGACTCTATTATTAATAATAATAGAAAGCTCTTAGGAGTACTAGGAACGTTTTCTATAGCTCTCCGAAGCTCTTATATCGTTAGAGTAATAAGTATATTCAGAAAGCTTAAGAGTACTAACCTACTAGAGGCCTTTATTAAAGACTTTAAGGGATAGACGGAAGCCGACTTTAATACCTACTATATAACGCTTGTAGGAGCTCTAAAAGTATACTTAATAGATTAGGAGATCCCCCTCCTAGTAGTAATAGGAGGCCTATTATAATTCTAACTAGCCCCGATACTAAACTAGGAAGGAATACTAGACTCTCTCTATTACCCTACGTAGCCGAGCGCTATAGTCGCCTTTATAGAGCTCAAAAGAGCTAGAAATATAGCATTCTAGAGAGTAGAATACGTAAAGCTCTAAATAGTATACGAGAAGCTCTAAGAGGCTTTTATAAAACTCTAAATAGCCTCTACTAGTACGCCCTCGAGTATTACTAATACGGACCTAGAGCTCCTTAGAATACTAGAAGAAAGTAAAGGAGAGCGGGATAACGGATAATAACTAGGGGAGGCCTAGGTACCCTAAGCTAAGTAGATAGTAGGCTAGGCGGTAGCTCCTAAGAGTAGATCTTCTATTTAGTAGGAGATCTATTAGGGGCCTAAAACCGTAAGCCTACCTTCTACTAAGACCCCTAGCCCGATATCCATCCTAACCTCTATAGAAGCTCCTAAGAGTAGACCTTCTTCCTAATAGGAGCTCGACTAGGGGCCTAAGACCCCTAGCCTAGTATTTATTCCGACCTCTATCCTAACCTTTAAAGTTATAAGCCTAGAGTTTAATAATCTAATAATTAGTAAATTAATTAATAGTCTAATTAATAAAGCTATCTAATAGTACCCTCGGAGATCGTAAAGAAAGCTTAACCTAGGAGTAAAGAAAGAAGTATTAAATAGTATATAAGCTACTAAGAGAATCCCCTAAGCTAGAAAATATTAGAAGTACGCTTATAAGAGTAGTCCATTTTCTAGATAACGCGTATAGCGCTTATTACTACTATCTACGGGTTAGGTAGTAGTTTCGCCTTTTATTTTTTACTATAGCCCTTATTATCGTTATATATTCCCTTAAATCTAGAATAATTTATTTAAAGCTTATAGGAGCCTTAGACCCTAGTTAGTACTACTAACTTATACTAGGAGTATACTATTTCCTTCTTATTATTATTCTTATTATATTACTACCCTAAAGGAGCCTAGAAAGAGCTTCTAGGGCTTATAGGAGCTTATAGCTATAATTAATATAGCTCGTTTAATACTAGTTATATCCTTATTTTCGTTTCTATTCGTACTTATATTATTATATATCTACTCCCCCCCCCTAGGGCCTAGAATAATACTTCTAAAGCTTAGGAGAGCTTCGAATTATAGTTAGTATAGCTTATAGGATAATAAGAGAACGAGCGCGTTACTAGCTCCTAAACCTTACTCTTATCTTTATTACTACCCTTTACTTCTATAGAGCCTAGAAAAATACTATTAGGGCTTATAAGAGCTTACAATTATAGTTCATATAGCTTATAAGAGAAGGAGAATAGTAGTAATAAGAGTAAAGTAAATTAGTATTAAGGGAACTAGCGCTATACCTAATAGTAGCGCGGGGAGTAGTATAAACGTTATCTAATACTTCTAAGAGTACGCTATTCAGGCATTAATATCCTCCTCCTCCGTAGTAATAGGAGTAGGAGGGGTAGTAGCCTAAGCTCTAGAGAGCTCGGTAGTAGGCATAGAAATAGCTCCCGAGAGCTGCGAATCGTCCTCCTTACTATCCTCCTCGTTACCCTACTCGGGCGAGTCCTACTATAGGTATTCGAAGAGCTATAGAGTAATAGAATAGCTAGCCGCCTTACGCTTAATATTATTAAGCCTATAGAGGTTACTATTAGGGTTATTACCCCCTTTTACTACCTCCTTATTATAGAGAGTTAATATACTCCAGATAATAGGGTACTACTTATTAATTACCTATTTAACTAGTTAGTAGATCGTATAAGTAGTTAATAGACTAGATAGGAAGGGGTAGAGCTTATAGTAGTATTACCTATATTAAGGGCCTTAAGAAATCTTATAATAGCTTTAAATACTATAATAGGACTGGAAAAGGTTAGGAGCCACGAAACGCTAGAATAGAGATCGCGCGACCTTATATTAGCTTATACGAGTACCCTAAAGAGTACTTAAAGTAACGGGCGCCCTTAGATACTATATTGAAATACGCGCCGTTAGCCTCTCCCTCCTTCTACTTACTAGTAAGATAAGACTTTAAATACCCTAAATAGAGGGCTATACGAATAATACCCTTAATACGCTTTAAAATAACTATTAATAGCTCCTATAAGTAGTAGAATATTATATATATACTTAGTAATACTCTTAGTAGGACTAGGGATAAGGTTAGTAGCCTTATACTTATTGCTTATTATCGCTAGTTATTTAAGAGATTATAAGAGCTATAAATAGTATTCTTAGAGATTATTAGAGTATAGGACTAGCTTAAAGAAGAAAGTTCGTTATAAGAGTAAGAAGTTTACTAACTATTATCTCTATAGAATAATAGCTCTTAAAGAGGAGCTCTAGAACTAGTATTCTAATTAAATAGGAGCTTAAACTATTAGAAACGGCCTAAATAGAAGCTCTTCTCTATTTATAGATAGTTAAATAATAAGGTTATAATAGTAAATAAGTAATTAGTTAAGTAACTAATTATAAGAGCCTTTATTTAGCCTATAGAAAGCGTATTCTTTTAGTTATTAGTTTTTTACTTATAATAATTAGTAACTAGCCTATTCTTTTATATTATTCTCCTATTATTATATATTTTTCTATAATTATTTAATAACTAATCTATAATACTATAAAATAGTAAGGTAATACGTATGAAAGCAGTTAAGGGATCTACCTAGGTTTATAAGTAGGCCTATAAAGAAAAGATAGTCTATATCTAATTATTATTAACTACGTTAGTAACCCCTAACTAAGTAGAGGATTACGTAGTCTCCCGACTACGTAATCCCTCGAGTAGTTAAAACTAGGGGCTTCTAGTTAAGAGTACAAGGACTCTAGAGAATATATATAACTTATAATACCGAACTAATAGTCTAGAGCTTTTAGGCGTAGACCTTAGCCGAGAATTAGGTTTACGCAAGTACTATAAAGCCTATTTTAATAATATTCTATATATAAGGGGGACCCGGTAATACGTATACTTCCGAGCGCTTTATAGAATACCTTAAATAGAACTATTACGACCCTAACGTAGCCCTCTATATAGCTATAAAACTCTATATACTCTAATAAAGCGATACTACTCTATTTTCAAGGTTCTTCCCTAATTTTAAAAGATTAGTAGCATAAGAGGATTAGGCTAGTTAGATGATATTAAGATAAACTACCTTATAGGAGCTTTAAACTAAGGGCTATCTCGCTACTTAGTAACTATAGACCTACTATATATCTTTATCGACTAAGTATACTAGGTATAGTAAGTAATAGGAAAACTCGATAGTATAAAACGGACCTATTAAGGGAAAACGGCTACTAACTACTACTAAGATATAGAGGGCTATACTAGGATAATAGTTATAAACTATATAAAGACTATTATAAATAAATAAGGAGTTCGTCCTAAAACTAGAAAGTACTATAACTACGAATAAGTAGACTACCTTACTAGGAACTATAACTAGCCCTATAAGCTAAAATCGCAACCTAAAAGAGTTACTAGAGTACGACGACCTAAGACTAAAAGGTTACGCTCTCATAGCTCTCTAGGCTTAGTACTAGGAAGTACTTAGGAGGAAGAAGGATCGGAAAAAGACCTACTCTAGTATAACGTCGAGTATTAGGGCGAGATAAGGGATAATACAAGGAATAGGAAGCGTTCTAGTAGCTTATATATAGCGAACTAACTAAGATAAACGCTTTTATTAAAAAATACCTAACTCGTACTCTTATAGACTTAGGCTATAATTATTATATAGCTTAATAAAGACTTTATAAAGAAATTCTATTTCTCTTTTATTAATAAGAAGTAACGCCCTCTTAGCGGATTCTTATAGGATCTAGGGTAGGAGTTTAATAGTAGGGTTATAGTAGTACTACTCGAGACTAATAGCTATATCCAATAGACCTTTACTTATATTATCCCTAGTCTATTTAATAATATCTTCCTAGGCCTACTATAGATAAAGGTAAATAGGGTTATCCTCGATTTAAAGAATAACTACTTATAGTACGGACTAGTATATATATACTTTAAAATAGGAGGGGAAGTAGAGCCTAAGTATCTTTAAGAACTATATTTAGCTACCCTAATTACTAGTAGCGTCTTCGTAGTAGAGTACTAATAAACTTAAAAGACTAACTCTTAGGTATATTAGGCGGGAGATATAATAGGCGTAATTAGCCTAGTAGATTTCTCGAAGGCTCTAGCCTCTAAGAAGATAGTAATAGCTTCTAACTTCGTTCCCTAATCTATACTAGCTGAATTTCTAATACTCTTTTCATTTAATAAGGCTACTAAGCTACTCCTATACTACTTAGGGGTTAACTATAAAATAAACTTATTATTAGATAGTAGTAGTAAGGAGCTAGAACTACTTTAGGGTTCTTTATATAGAATAGACCGAGAAGAATTACTAATATTATAGAAAGTACTAAATAACTTTCTAGATAAGGGATTTATTAGAGTAAGTAGCTCGGCTAGTTTAGTCCTAATCCTCCTTATAAAGAAACCTAAAGGAGGTCTACGTTTCTATTATAACTATTATACCCTTAATACGATATTAAAGCGAAACTACTACCCTCTCCCTCTAATTATAGAGATACTATATAACTTAATAGGGGTAAAGTAGTTTATAAAACTTAATATAGTATCGGCCTTTTATAGGATTCGGATAGCGCCCAGATATAAAGAACGTACTATATTCTCTATATAGTTTAGCTAATTTAAATAACTAGTCTACCCTTTCAGCCTAAGTAGCGCCCTTATAACCTTCTAGAGATTTATTAATAGTATATTACGAGAGTTTCTTAATAACTTTATAATAGCTTATATTAATAATATATTAATTTACTTAGATAGGATATAGGAAGAATATAAAGCGAAAGTAAAGCGAGCCCTTAATACTCTCGATATAACTAGGCGCTATCTTAACCCCTAGAAGTATAAGTTTACTATTAAGAAAGTTAAGTACTTTAGTTTTATTACTAAGGCTAGTTAGGGAGTATCCTATAATCTTAATAAACTAAAAGTAATAGTAAATAGGATACCCCGACTATAGTTACTAGAATAAAAAGCTTCCTTAGGTTTATAAATTATTATAAGATCTTTATTAGAGACTTCCCTTAGATAGTAGTACTATTAATAAAATTTACTAGGAAATATATAATCTTTAAGTAGAATAGAAATAAAGGAGTAGCATTCTTAGAGCTAAAATGCCTCTTCCTCTTAGAGCCTATCTTAGTAGACTTCGACCCGACCCTCTTAACCTTTCTTAAAATAGACTACTCGGGTATAGCCCAAAGAGGGATTATGATTTAGGAAGATATAATAAGTAGATAAAGGGTAGTCGTATACTACTTATAATAACTTATTAGAGTAGAATATAACTACCTTATCTATAAAAAGAAGCTATTAATAGTAATTAGCTACTTAGAAGTATAGAGAACTAAGCTAAGAAGCTATACCTTTACTATATTAACTAATTATAAGAACTTAAAATACTTTATAATTAAAAGATTTCTCTTAGAATACTAAAGTAAGTAAGTAGGGCTACTAGCTAAGTATAACTTTAAATAATAATACTAATAAGGCTATAATAATACTATAATAGACGCGCTCTCTTACTAAGAATAAGATACGCCTACTAGAGAGATAGACGATTGAATATAAGCCCGCTACCTCTAAATATTCTTAGACGAGATTATAGAAAACTACTACTAAGAGGGTAATTAATACTTAAAGAAGATAATAGTCTTATCTTAAATAAGAATTTTCTCTGTTAATAAAGATTTAGATACCTTTTAGAGCGAGATAATATAGAAGGACGAGGAATACTTTATAGTAAAAGCTATAGTCGCGTAGTAGGAACGCTAGCTCCCTCTATAGTTTAAGCTAAAAATATAGCTTATAGAATATAGCCTTAATAAAAGAGGTTATTTAATATTTATAGACTAGAAATAAGGACTAGGCTTAGAAGACGAAGAGGCTCTTAAAACTAGGATGATTTAGAGGGTTTACGACTTAAAAATAGGAGGGTACTCTAGACGAGATACTACTATAGTACTCTTATTAAGAGAATTCTTCTAGCTAAGTCTATTATAGGATATACGATACTTCCTCTAGAATTACGATATCTATAGAAGATCCTAAGTCTAGAGAGAGGCTAAGCGAGGCCTCCTAAAACTACTACTAATACTATAGCGGATTTACTATGACTTAGCTATAGACTTTATAACTAACCTTTCTACTATTAGCTATAATAAGATAAAGTATTTATAGGTTATTATAGACTATTTCTCTCAAGCTATTATACTAGAAGTAATAGAAATAATAAATATTAAAGCTTATACTATAAGGTTCCTAAACTATTATTTCAAATATTATAGTATACTAAAGTCTATAGTCTCTAACCGAGACTTAAACTAGATAAGCTATTTCTAGAGATACTTCTACTATACTACTAGAGTAGAATAGCGACTTAGTACTACTTATTACCCCTAGACTAATAGTACCCTAGAGCGTATAAACTAAGAGATATAGACCTACCTCTGCCTATACTTCTCTTATACCTAAGACGATTAGTATAAGTACCTACTTATAGCTTAGCTAGCTATTAATAACCGAACAAATACGATAATAGGAGTTAGCCTATTCTTTACTACTTATAGTTATAACGTAAATACTATATAAGTCGGGCAGATACTACTACTAGGTCGCTATAAGTTTAAGGTATATAACTTCGTAGAAAGTCTATAGAATATTATAGACTTTATATAAGCTAGTATAGTAGTAGTATAGGCCCGGATAGAAGACTCGGCTAATAAATAGAGGAAACTAGCTTAAACCTTCTAGGTAAGAGATATAGTCTAGCTATTAATAGCTAACTACTATTCTAAGAGACTCTCTAAGAAGCTAGACTAGCTATACTAGAAGTACTAGGTTACTAGGGTATTAGAGTCCTATATAATAGAATTAAATATTCTCTCTAAGATCTACTTATAATTCTATATTAACCTTCTATAGAGAGTAGTATAAGATCCCTTACTAGGATAGGTTAGGGACGATAGATAGCTAGATCCTATTTTCATAAATACTAATAGGCTACTCTAGCTAGTAGACGAAATACTCTATACTAGGATATAGTATAGAAGTAGGGGCTCTAGAAGAGAAGCTCTAGTACTATAGAAAGGTTTTATAGACCTAATATAGAAACTTATCTATAAGCTTATATAAGTAAATACTATAAAACAGTTTAAGTTACCCTATAAGCTTATTAAAAATTATAATAGCCTACTAGAGAGTTACTAATATATTTATACTAAGAGAGGAGCGATTATGAAGTAAGGAAGCTTAGTAGTAAAAGAAAACTTAATTTAGGCCTAGATAAGTACTACTATTCTAGGGGAGATCCGCTAAAGTAGACTATCTCTTAGTAAAAGTAGCTTAAAAGAAAATAACTTAAAGCTAAGGGGAGGCTACTAGAGTAACCTCCTTATAATAAGATAGCGTAAATATAATAAAAGATTAATACTAAAAGGAGGCTACTAAAGTAACCTCCTTATATTAAAATAGCCTAAAACTCCCTAAAAATAAGAAAACTATAATAGGAAAGCTATACCCTTAGCCCGAACTAGTAGAGCTCCTTATTAGAGGGTACCGAGGATATCTTAGCGCCCTTACTAGTAGCTATAAGACGCTCTAGGAGCGCCTTAATATACGAGAGGCCGGCCTCTATAGCTAGCTTATAGAGGGTAGCGTAGGCAGGGGCGGCAGGCATAGCGAGAGCTATAGGGGTAGCAGGCGAGGTAGTAGCGGCCTCGAGGGCATCGGTGATACGCACAGAAATAGCTACGGCTCTAGGTGGCTAGTACTAGAGTCGGGTCTTGGGGACCAGGCAGGCGTCACGCCAGGAACACGCAATAGAAGCTATATAGCTGTTCTGTAGGTGTAAGATAGATGAATTCAGCTATCTGGGTAGGTAGGCCACGTAGGCTTAAGTAACTGCTGGAACAGGCCACGTGCCTACAAGCAGGTCACGTGCCTACAGGTCAGGCCACAGGCCAGGCCACAAGCCAGGCCACAGGCGGCCACAGGGCAGGCCATTCTATTCCATTCCATTCTGTAACAATCGGCCTTAGTATTAGCGCGGATACTAGCCTCTACCTAGTAGAAAGTCGTAATAGCGTCGGCCTAGGCATAGCGGGTCTATACTAAATTAGCGAAAAGTTTATATAGAAACTATAGTATAAACTAAAGAATTATTAGTAGCGTAAGTAGTATTAGTAATAGTAAGGGCGGCAGCAGCGGGGCAAGCGCGGGTAGCGACCTAGAAGTAATTATACTTATAGTAACTATACCAGTAATACTTCTTACTAATACCTAATACATATAAGTTAGTACTTATAGCGAAACTATAGTATTATAACGCTTACTTTACTAGTTCTCGTAGGTACTGTCGTACCTAGGTACGCCCGGGTACTAAGTACTTCGACGGCCAGCGCGCTCGTTAGTATATAGGCGTACTATATAGGCCTAGTAGTATACTAGGTAGCGAGAATCTATACTACCCTTAGGGTGCTTAGAAGTCTAATTAGTCTAGTATATAAAATTAGTAATACTCTCGTACTAAGGAAGTAGCGAATTTATAGGGGTACGGCTACGACGCTTAGAGGGTATAATAAGGGTAGTATAGGTAATAATAGGGATAGTACTAGTAGTAGATATCTAGAAATATACTAGTATTACTACGAAAACGCGAAATAACTATACTTATAATAGTAATAGTAGTAGTAGTAGTATTAGTAATAGTAGTAACAGTTCCTACTAGTTTAGGTTAGCTATTAGGACTATACTACTTATAAAGAGCCTCGATAACTTAGGGATAAGGAAATTAACTAATAGATAATAGTATTACTATTATTAAAGAGTTAGTAACTATTACTAAGAGTACTTACGAGTATACTATAGCGAGGGGAGGACTTATATTACTAGAGGAGTTAGAGAGAGTTATAGAATAAAAGACCGAAAACTCTCTATATATAAGGACGAAACTATTTATAACTCTTAAGGGCTTAAGGTAATTATATAACCTATTAAGGCTATAATAATAATAAAAGGCCTATTCGCCCTAGTAACTAATATAGCCTAGTAATAATACTTTAATAAGGTAACTACGATTATAAATATTTAAAAGTATAATACCTACTAGACCCTACCTCTTTAATAGTAGGAGGATAATATTATAGGTTATACCCTAAAACTAATATTAAGTATTCTAAAGCCTATACTAACCTAAGGATAGTATAGCTACGGACTTATAGTAATCCCGAAGCCTATACTAACCTAAGGATAATATAGCTATAGGCTCGTAGCGACTTTAAGGATAATTATATAAGGGAGGGACTATATATATAGACTATTACTATAAGGCTATCTAGCTACCTTATTTTCTCTTCTCCTCTTCTTTTATATCTTAGGATACCTGACCCGGGACTAGGGGGGGGAGTAACTTACGGCTTAGAATGCAGAGAACTACGCGGGACCGGGGGGCGGGGGGGCCGGGTTCAGGGAGCTACGGGGGAACGCGACTATAACGACTAAAGGCCGAGCGACTAGGTTGCAGGCAGCCCCGCGTTAGAACCCTACGTTATAGATAAGATAAGGAAGGAAATACTACGAAGGGACCTATAGAATATTAGGTTACGTAATAGGATTACCCGAGTAGGTAATCCCCCGGTTAGGATTACGGTTAGGTTTAGATTACCGTAATCCGTAATCTAATATAATAGGATTACGACCTAATAGTAAGCTATCTAATATAGCCTTATACCTAACTAATAAAAATAGGATAATCGGGTATATAAGGACGAGTATTCCTATACTTATAGATATAGTCCTTCTTAAGAATAGTAGTTAATCTAAGTCTTACTTTATATTTACTATAACGAGTACGTAACGCCTTATAATATACCCTACTTATTATTATAACCTAAGCTTCTACTTTTAAGTACCCTATATCTTTAGTACTATCTATTCTCCTCTATAGAAATAGTTAGGTCGTAATAGCGACTTCTTCTTAGCCGGAGTCTTCTAGGAAGGGGGACGATAAGGTATCTAAAGCGGAAAGTTAGCTAGGCCCGTAATAGTCCCGCTATAGAAATATAGTAAAAGTAACTATTAAACGAGGGGGAGAAAAGGACTAGGTACGGCTAGGCCCTAGCCTAGAGTAGAGAGGGGAGGGGGATATACTAGTACTATTATAGCTATTACTATTACTACTATTACTACTATAATTATTATTATTAGGGGATACTAAAAACTTAATATAAACTACGAATACCCCCCTAACTTTTATAAACTACTTCTAAATTCGGAATTAAGCCTAGAATTAAGTATTTAAGGCCCTCTTTACCCTTATAGCGATAGCGGACTAGGCCTATACTAGGCACGCGGCTCCTAACGCGTTAATAGGCGAATTAAGCGCTCCTAGGGATACGAATAACGCTAACCGCGTTAATAATAGAAACGGCTACGGCTAGTACCCGACCCGGGGACGGGGAAACCTCTAATTAAAGGAAACCGAATTCTCTAGAATACTAGCTAATAGGATTAGGGCCGAAGCGGCCCTAAAGCTAGTACTCGAGATACTACGCCTATAATACGACGCCTATATAATAAACCCAGCTATAGCCCGCCTAAGGCCTATAATAACGACCTAAGGTCTAATACTAGTAATTAAGGAGACTATATATAAAGCTATAAAAGACGCCTTAAGTATAGTAGGCCTAGGGAGAGATCCTTACTAAGAATATAGTAAGTAAGTAAGTTCAATAGATATTATAGCCTATAGGATAAGGTCTAGACTATCTTAATAAGGGCTTATAATAGTACTATTTAAAGTTATCCTAGCTAGGATACTAAGGAATTTACTATTAAGAGAGGTAATATAGAGGACGGGCCTAGCCTAGGCTTAAATAGGGAAATAGTTAATTAGCTTAATAAACTAAGTAATAGGGAAGCTATAAGCGTATATTACTTAAGGAGTAGCGATATTATAGTCCAGGTCTAGACCTTAATAGAATAGTAAATAGAGAATACTTTAAAGTAGCTTAAATAAGTATTCGGCCTTATAGCTACGATTACTATAAGGATATACCTAGTAATAGTAAAAGGGATTACCTAGGATATAGTTAGGGACCTACTTAAAGAAGAAGTCCTAAAAGAAATAAGGGAAGCGAACCTAGGGGCGAGCATTATAAGGATTAGGATTTATATCCCTAGATATAGGCCTAGGACGAGAGCCTATATAGTCCTAGAGGCTACTCGCCTAGAAGTAGTAGACTAGCTAGTTAGGAACGGCCTCTTACTTAGTAGTAGCTTCTTCGACTACGAACCCTAGAGCCCCGAGGTTAGACTACTTTACTACTTTATATACCTAGGGTTTAGTTATATAGCTACTTACTACGAAGCCCTAGAAAAGGTCTATCGCTAATATAGAGCTAGGCAGGGATAATATAATAGTAGCTTATTTTTAAATTACCTAGCTATTACGGACCTAACTAGGGAACGCTATACTATTTATAATAGGGACTATAGAGCGCTAAGTAATAAATACGAAGTATAAAAACGAGTAGAGGCGAGAGTATAGGAGGCTTATAGGTCGTGGGCGAGGGAATTTAACCTTTTAAACTTAAGAGGGAGACCTTAAAGCTCTAGAGTAGAGTCCCCTCTAGGAATAGACTAATAACTTATTATCGCCTAGACTTAGATCCCTAGGGGACTAGGTCGACTACGTACCCTTAAGAGGGCGAGGGTAGAATTAGGCCTAATAGACTTATATATAATAGGTTAGTAAAGGGAGAGGACTATAACTAAGTAGAGCCTAAGAGAAACCCTAGCGCCCTTATTAGAACTAAGCTAATAATAGGAAACGGAATTAATAGCTAGGATAAGCCTATATAATACTAAATAATAAGGATCCTATTATAGAATATAGGCTCTAAATAGAATAGGGCGGAAATACTATTCTAGACCTAGGCCGGATACGATATAGTCGCTATCTAAGAGCTAGGGAGAAATCTATTTATAGGATACTTAAAAGCCCTAATAAACTCTAAATATCGGCTAATATAGGGAAGCGGATACGTAGCTACGTATATTTATAAATACTATAGGCCCGGGATATATATATAGAAAATAGGAGAAGATTAAAGAGCTATTATATTTAGGAAAGGGGATAGGGTAGTAATAGTCTAGAATATCTATATAGGAAGCCGAATAGGACTAGGATAGACCTATTTAGTAAACTAGCTCCTATTAGTCCTATTATAGGGCTAGTATATAGTAGTAGCGGATATAAATAGCTACTACCCGCTATAGGATAAGTTTAATAGAACGAGCCTATAAGTAGAAGAAGTCCTTTTCTAGGTAATATAATAGGACTTTAACTTAGCTACTAAAAGAAGAAGGGTTATATAGACTAGGCTAGGGAGGAGACTAAGTACTATAGACTATATATAAACGTCTAGGGCCTTAGGAGCTACTCTCTTAAACGAGAAGGACTATAAAGTTTATAGCTCGGACTACTTCCCTTAAGTCGTCTATATTAACTAAAGGAACGAGAGACTACTACTTAGGGCCCGCCCTAAGTAGAGATAGAAGGAGATGGATAAGGGAAAACCCTAGGAGGTAGTAAAAGGGATAAGACTCCTCTAAGCCTAGGAACTAATAATACCTAGGGCCTTAGACGCGGCTATAGAGAATCTTATCTAAGACCTATAGAGGGTAATAGACGCGTCTACCCCTAGGAGGAAGAAAGGATATTAAACCCTAACGAGGAACTATAAGGCCTAGTAGATAGCCGATATTAGCGTAGCTAGGGCCTAAGTAAAGTCTATAATAAGGTAGTACTAGGAGTAGCGTACGTACTAGAGGTAGGATAACCTCTAGAGAGCCGAAAAGGAGGCGGCCGACTTAGAAGTAAGAGCGAGGACGAAGTAATAGAGAAGTACTATAGCTAGGGCGGGCTAGGACTCTAGGAAGAAGACTCTTTAGGCTTTAGCGAAGTAGGCTCGCCTCTAGAGTATAGAGAAACTAGACCCCCCCTCCCTCCCTAACTTCGTGTAGGGCCCTAACTAGCTATTAGTCTAGGACTAGTAGGCTAAAGCTAACCTCCTTAGCTAGAGGTTTTTCCTTTAAGAGAAAGGAAGTACTATTATTAAATTAGGCTAGGCTTACCTAGCCTTACTTCTTATTAAAAGCAATATTACTTTAGACGAGGTTATAGAGGTAATCTGGGTAGGGCCTAGATAGAAAGTTAGAGGGAACGACGGCCTCGCCCTTAGCCTAATTAGAGTAGTAGGAAGACTAATAATATAAGTAATAGTAACTATTTATATAGCGAGCTTTAAGCTAGGCTATTACTCGGCCTAGTTCCGAGCTATACTCGTTATTATACTTAAAAAACTAGGAAAGCCCGAAACTATTTATATAATACTAGCTAAGTAGCGACTAATATCACTTCTAAGTATAGTAGCGAAAATCCTTAAGAAAATAGTAGCTATAAAGATAGCTAATATAGTAGAAGCGGAGGGGCGCCTCCTTAGCGGCTAGATAAGTAATTAACGGAATAGAAATACGGAAATAGTATTCTAAAGCCTTATAGAAGGAGTAAAAACGGCCTAGGCCCGATATAGATAGGTAGGAACTCTAATACTAGATATTAAAGGGGTATTTAATATAGTCCCCTATAAGAAACTCTTAACCGTCCTAAGCTAGAAGGGTTTCGGGGCCTAGATCGTCGGGTAAGTAAAGTCCTTCCTATTAAAACGAACGGCTAACTTAATTTTAAATAGGACCCTAATAGGACCGAGGCGGATATTTATTAGAGTCCCGTAAGGCTCCCTTCTATTACCTATCCTCTTTATACTCTATATTTCGATACTATACGAGGAGGTAAGAGGATTAGGCCTAGTATAGACGATCGGCTTTACCGATAATACTATACTAGTAGTATTCGGCCGTATAGAGGACTAGGTAGTAAGATAGCTCGAGGTAGCCTAGGCCTAGTACGTAGACTAGGCTAAATAGAGTAGCCTCGAATTCGAACTAGAGAAGAGCGAATTAATAATCTTCTCTAGAGCTAGGGCGCCCTTAATAGTTAGGGCCTAGCTCGGAGATATAGTTATTAACCCCTCGGAAGGGGCGAAGCTCTTTAGCGTTTAGCTAGACTATAAACTAAATTTCTTAACCTATATTAAGAGGGTAAAGAAAAAGATAGTAATATATAGTTACTAGGCTTATAGCTAGGACCTAGGGGTACTTAGCCTAAGACGCTAAATAGCTATATATAGTAGTAGTACGGAGCGTAATAGTATATAGGAGTAGCTTATAGCTAAAGGGGATAGACGGGTAGAGAGAAGGGAAGATAAGAGCCTTAAAAGTAGTCTAGAATACTTACTTACGCTAGGCCCTAGGCGCGTATAGGGCGATACTAATCTAGTATCTAGAGTCGGAGGCGGGAATTCTATTACTAGGATCCTATTTAAGAAGTAGGGTAGCCGCCTTCTTCGAGAGAACTAAATTAACTAATATAGCGAAAACGATCTTAGGATTTAGTAAGTTAGTAAGAGCTATACTATAGGCCTAGCGAGGACGCTAGCCGGGCTAAGGAGGTATCTCCCCGTTCCTTTAAAAGACCCTCGAGTTTAAGGGATAGTAAAGCGGAACGCCCCCTAAGGAATTAGCCTATAACGAATAGGCTAGGAAATAGGAAGAGGAGGTACGTACTTAGTTATAGGCCGATATTATAGCGAATACTAGAGCCCTAGACCTAAAAGCTATATACTAATACGAAGGCTTAAATAAGGCTCTAGGTTTAGTATTAACCTAAATTCGGATAGAGAAAATCGGCCTTCGAGCCTTCCTATAGACCTATAATATACTTAGGGTAGCTATGCTATACTACGGATACTTAGATAGGGGAAAGGAAACTATAGAGTATATTAGAATATAGTATAATAACTTAGAAAACGAACGAGAAGTACTAAATAAACTCCTATTATACTTACTATATACTTAGGTCGACTAGCTATAGGCTCTAAGGATAGGGAGCTAAGCTAGGATAATAGCGAAATAAGTATTCGACCTTAGGCGACTACTAGAATACCGACTAATAAGATAGATCTAGTCCGAAAATAGGGGAAATAGGGATACCTAAGGGGATATAAGAAGGATATAGACTAAGTATAGTACGGAAGAAGTACGGGAAAAGTATAGGAGGGCGCGGAATAAGCGTTATTTCCTTTAAGCGAACTAAGACGTTAAGCTATATAATTAGGGCTAGGGCCTATACTAGGACTAGGGTTCTATTATACTAGGACTAATATATTCCTTATTCTATAATTACTATTTAAGGAGTAGTACTAGACTCGCTATTTCTATCTTTAGGCCTAGGGGGGGGCTGGCTAGGAATCGAGGTATCCTTAAAGTTATCTATAATATTAAAGAGGCTATTATTAGAATCCTCGTTATCGCCTAGGTTACTACTAGGGCCCTTAGCGGACTCGTACTTAGTTATAGTACTAGAAATAGTAATCCGCTAGAAGACGTTAGTAGTAGGACTAGTAGGGGGACTAGAAGGGGAGCGATACTAATATTATAAGTAAAGAGAGCCTCGAGTATATCTTTAATACACGAGAGCTAAGCGGAATTTATATTAGTAAAGGGGCTACTAGAAGTAAGGGTCTAGGCTAGGACCTTCTTAACTCCGCGTATAGTATAGTTAAACTAACAGGTAGTAACTTTTAAGGCGCCTTCGGCCTAGGCCCGGGTAGGGGCCGCGGTAGCCTTATATAGGCGGGCGGTAGTATAGAGAATAGCCTAGCTAGTATTATTAGAGACGGGTAGAATCTAAAAGGAAATTAGCGGGTAAGGCTAAGGCCTAGGGCGCGGGAGGCCGGGACTTATAGGAAGATAAGTACTATAAAGGTTCGAATAATAATAGTAATCGTAGCTATTACTTAGAAAACCTATAGTTAGAATAGGGATAGACTAAGTCTAGAATAGGGTAATAGCTTACTAGTAGTATTATAGTACCCCTTAAAGCCGGGCTTGTTATTAGTCCTAGTATACTTAATATAATAGATATAGCTAGGAAAGTTAGTAGGGCCCGACCTAGGACTAGGGGGGGGAGTAACTTATAGCTTAGAATATAGGGAACTATATAGGATTAGGGGGTAGGGGGGCCGGGTTCGGGGAGCTATAGGGGGACGTAACTTCTTCTTAGCTAGAGTCTTCTAGGAAGGGGGATAATAAGGTATCTAAAATAGAAAGTTAGCCGGGCCTATAATAGTCCTACTACGGAAACGTAGTAAAAGTAGCTATTAAACGAGGGGGGGAAAGGACTAAGTATAGCTAGGCCCTAGCCTAGAGTAGAGAGGGGAGGGGGACATACTAGTACTATTATAGCTATTACTATTACTACTACTATTACTATTATTATTATTATTAAGGAAGAGAAGAAGAGGAAAAAAAAGAATAGAAGGGAAATCTATAATATATATAGGCCCTCTAAGTAAGGTATAAAAGTAGATAGAGACGTAGTAGAGGGAAGGCGCCTAGAATCGATTTAAAGCACTTATAAATAGGGAATAGTAACGAAGGAAGGCGCTAAAACGTCGAAGGCCGCCCTAACCCGCGCCTGCCCGTTAAAGTATTATTAGCTAACTAGCTAGGGCCTAAGTATAATAGTAACTGAAACCTATAAGACTAAGGGAAGGAGGGGAATAGCCTAGGGAAGGAGAGCGCTTAGAAGGAAAGCGCCCGCATTTAATACTAAAAGATAATAGAGAATAATATAATAGAAAAGGGAGGAGTAGACTAAAAAGGAAGGAACGTAGAGGGTAGGGGAAATAACGGGTAGCTAGAGAAAAGCCCTTATAAGACGGGCGTACTAAAGGTATGCGCTAGTACTAAGTCGGGTATATTAAGGGGGTAGAGGTCCTAGCCCTAGTATAGGTCCGGGCTATTATACTATAACCCTAATTACTAATAAAAGTAGTAAAGCTAATCTATTAGCTACTAAACTAGAAGTAGGATCTAGATAGTAGTAGAAGATTATTATCCTAGTAATAGCTAGAGTATAGGAAGAGTATATAAAGAACCTAAAATAACTAAGGTATAAGGGTTTTTCTAGCTTAGGGCCTAAAGTACTAAGTAAACTTTTCCCCCCTGTAAGTAGAATAGGGAAGGACTATTAAAGGTACTTACTAAATAATATATATAATAAGTAAGTATACTATATAAGTAAGTATACTACGCGACTATAACTACGCGATTATCTATTCTATATCGCGTCTTTCTCTACTAATAATTATACTATAGCTATCTAACGAAGGGTAATTACTCCTTATAATCTAGGCTCTCGAAAAAAGTTCCGAACTTAGTATCCGTCGTATTATAGGTATATATAGTATCTATCGCGTAAAGCTTAGTCGACGACTAAAGGGCATAGCTTTATAATACGATACTATATCTAAATCGAAGAAATTAACCGAGCTAGAGGAATTAACGATTATTTAATACGTACTCGAGCTAGATTCCCGATTATTTCCTCCCCGGCTATCTAAGGTAGAAGATATAGCTAATCGACTACTTACTGACTACGACGCGCTACGCGTCGGGAAGCGCTAGGCCTTAAACTTCGTTAAGCAATAACTAGAGCTTAAGACGTATTTCTTTTATAGATACGACTATTAGAGAGCCCTATACGAAGATCCTAATACGATAAACGCGTAGTTCGCGCTTATTCGTAATATAATCGCGAAATATAGTATTATAGAGTCCGATATCTATAACTTCGACGAGATAGGGTTTATAATAGGTATTATCTCGATAGGAATAGTTATTATTAGCGCTAAAAGACGTTCTAATATAAAGCTAGTCTAGCTAAGAGGCCGGGAATAGGTTATAGTAATCTAAGGTATTAGCGTAGACGGGTAATACGTCCTACTATTTATTATCGTAGTAGGGAAAAATTACTTCTCGAGTTAGTACGAAGATAGTCCTCTACCTTACGACTAGGTAATCGCTACGACTAATAATAGCTAGATAATAAACGAGAAGGGCCTAGAATAGATTTAGTATTTCGATAAGTATACGAAACTTCGTACTTAGGGCGTTTATTACCTCCTTATCCTCAATAGCTACGAAAGTTATTACTCCGTTAATTTCGAGCTTTACTATAAAGAGAATAATATTATTACGCTCTATATACCTCCCTATTCGTTATACTTACTCTAGCCTCTAGATATTAGCTATTTTAGCCCGCTTAAGTAAGCCTATAGTTAGTAAATCGAAAAGAAGATAAGGGCGGGTATAAGCTATATTACTAAGGAGGACTTCTTCCCTGCGTTTTTTATAGCCTTTATAGAGTCTATAATAGAGAAGAATATTTAGGGAGGATTTAGAGGGGCTAGGCTTATTCTAATAAACCCGGAAAATATAATTTTAAAGCTAGATATAAAGTTACGGACGCTAATGCCCTCTAGAAAGGATCTAATAGTACTAGTACTTTAGGTCTCCCGAACGCTTAATAATCTAGTTAAAGCTAGTTTATAGTCTAATTTTATTAAAGGTCGAATCGCTAGATACTAAGGAAGCTCTATAATATTAATTATTAAGGCTATCGACTATTTTATAAAGGGGGCGCGTAGAATTATATATAAAATAGCCCTTATAAAGTTAGAGATCCTTATCCTTCAAGAGGAGAATACGACCCTAAGTAAGCGTCGTAGAATAAAGAAAACGCGTCTCAGGTAAGGAGGAAGTCTTACTCTAGGCTAAGGACAGGAGCTATAGGGTAAAATTAAAGTTAATATATATATAAAGGAGGAAACGCGTCGGAGTAGTAGTCGCAAACCGAGGGTTAAGATGCAGAAGCGGCGATATAGTATTTACGGTAAGCCGGGGTATAATGCGCGAACCTATTAGATAGAGGTAGAGACGTCTAAGGAAGAGGATTCCGAATAGTTTTAATTAATTTAAGTCGTTCTAGTTAACTAGAATAAAGTTCTTATCGCGTAGTCGTAGTCGCGTAGTATACTTACTTATATAGTATACTTACTTATTATATATATTAGGTATTATAGAATATAATAATAATATTATTATTAGGGAGGAGAAGAGGAAGAAGAAGAATAGGAGGGAAATCTATAATATATATAGTCCCTCTAGGCGAGGTAGGAAGGTAGACGGGGATATAGTAGAGGGAAGGCGCCTAGATTCGATTTAAGGTACTTATTAATAGGGGATAGTAACGAAGGAAGATACTAAAATATCGAAGGCCGCCCTGACCCGCGCCTACCTATTAGAGTATCGTTACCTGACCGGCTAGGGCCCCGGCGTAATAGTAACCGAAACCCGTAAGACTAAGGGAAAGTAGGGAATAGCCTAGGGAAGGAGAGCGCTCGGAAGGAAAGCGCCCGTATTTAATACTAAAAGATAATAGAGAATAATAGGTAATAGAGAAGGGAGGAGCGGATTAGAAAGGAAGGAACGCGGAGGGTAGGGGAAATAATAGGTAGCTAGAGAAAAGCCCCTATAGGACGGGCGTACTAAGGGCACGCGCTAGTACTAGATTAGGTATATTAAGGGGGTAGAGGCCCTGGTCCTAGTACGGGTCCGGGCCGTTATACTATAACCCTAATTACTAATAAAAGTAGTAAAGCCGATTCCTATTAGCTACTAGACTAGAAGTAGGATCTAGATAGTAATAGAAGATTATTACCCTAGTAATAGCTAGGGTACGGGTAGGGTAAGTAACGAACCTAAAATAACTAGGGTATAAGGGTTTTTCTAGCTTAGGGCCTAAGGTACTAAGTAAACTTTTTCCCCCTATAAGTAGAATAAGGAAGGACTATTAAAAGTACTTACTAAATAGGTATTATAGAGTATAATAATAATATATTTTAGTATAATTATATCTTTAGACCTTATTAGTAATTACTACTAGTAACTAGCCCTTAATAGGTAGTAAGGTATTCTATAGAAATAACCTTAAAGTATCTATATATTATAGCTAATATTACTAAAATTAATTTAAGCTTAAAGTAATAGCGTTAGCCTACTGCTCTATTATTATCTTAATTACTAACGTTAGTCTTTAATCCTTAGATAAGAATTCGATAACCCTTTCTTTATAAGCCCTTTCGCTCAGGCTAGGATAACGAAGAAGGTGGCCGAGGGTAGTCCTATTCAGGGAGCGGGCAAATAAAACATTCTCTAGATACTGATCATAATCTTCCTTCTTATTTCATTTAGCGTAACTAATATAATTTGCTAGACGTGCTACTGCTACAACCCTCTACCTCCACTCCCGCCGACAGCACCCACTATTGACACAAGTTTCATAAAACATATACATGGAAGGCCAAGAACGGCCAAATCATCACACCACCGAGCAAAGCCATCCCCTTACTCGTTGATGCGGTGCTGCCAGACTTCCTGCTCAGCACGGGCGCTGTAGGTGCTCGCGCCGAGAATGGCCTGCATCTGTCCGACGCCGGCGAACATGAGCTGGCGGGCGACGAACCAGCGGATTCCCTCGTGGCAGGGGGGGCTCGTGAGGCTGCCCTGGTAGGTCCAGAACTCGTTGAAGTGCATGACGCTTTCAAGGGCGAGGCCGAGGTCGAGGCTGGCCTCCACCTGGGTGCCGGTTTCGTTGAAGCCGATCATGGCGGGCAGCTGGGAGAGGAAGGCGTTGTCCTCGTTACCAGGGTCGAGGCGGAAGGCGAGGACGGCGGCCTCGTGTCCCTCGGCGTCGACGTGGACGAAGTGCATCTCCGACTTGGAGCGGTCGCCGCCGACGGTGTGATCGGCGGGGGAGTGAATGTGCCAGCCGACCATGTAGACGGTCTTGTTGTCGAAGGTGAAGGAGGGGTTGCCGGTGTAGACGCCCTCGGGGTGGGTGATGGTGAAGGCAGGGCCGTAGCCCCAGTTGAAGAAGTTGCCAGTCACGTTGGCGGGGTAGTTGAAGCTGGGGCGGTGGTTGAGAGAAAGACCGTTGCTGAGGCTGAGAGCAATGGGCGACTGCTGAGTGCCGGTCTGGCAGAGGGTGTAGTCTGGGGTAAGGGCATTAGCTGGGCTTGTCTTAAGACAAGGGTGAGGTTACCATCACATACTCTCATTGATGCGACCCCAGTTGAAGGATGCCTCGTAGGCCCAGTCGGTAGGTGGTGGCGGGGCTCCCTCTTGGCGCCTCATGACACCCATCGGCACGCTGTTCTCATGGCCAGGACAGGCCAGAACGGTCGAGGCGACAGCCAAGGCGCTGAGGACGGAGAATTTCATGATGATGGTGTATGGAGTTGTGGGAGTTAATCAAAGATTTGGGACCTTGATGGGTGATGTCGACAGGTTTTGAGGTCGAGATTGGATGAATGCGGTGGAGCTGGAGGGTTGAAGAGTGCAATGCCGAGAAAGCTTCTTTGACAGGTCGCGGTTCCTCCCTCGTCTTATAGTGTCTTGAAACTTTAGACACAAGGGTCGGTGCTGATCACCATCACCACGCAGGACCCCGTCTTCATCCCACCTTCCATGAACAGCCAAGGCGAAAGGAGGAGCAGCGACAAACGTCAACAACGAGGCTGTCGCTCGCGTCACTCTCAGTCTTGGCGGCATAAACTCAGCCCCTGGCCGATCTCTGGAATGTTCCCTGAGCTCTCATCTCATGTTCCAGGCAGAGAGCAGGGATAGAGTGACAGAGCTTCAGCACAGCTCTTTCTGCGGTACCGGCAGGTTCCATGGCAGGCTGTCAATCCAATCTTCAACGCCCAACATCGCCGTATTTCCAGACGATTGGCACAGAAATAGCGTCGGCCGTGCGGTTGGAAAGGGGATTAAGTGCTGTGGGGGAACCAATGGAACATCGTTCCGGCAGATGGCAATTCAGGGCCCCCGGGTCCAGCGAAATCTCGAACATGACTAGCGTTGGCGCCAGTCGGGGGAAGTAGGGGGGGGGGGGGGGCCGTGTCATGGTAATGAGCGCACTTTGAGTCCACTATCGCGAGTCTTGGCGCTGGGTCTTGCGCCGTTGCACTGCCCCTTACCCTTGGTCCTGAATCTTTTCCCAGGCCAGTTGGGCCTTCATTTTCTCTTTTCCCCTCACGCTTGCGGGCAACTCGAGCAGAGGTATGTCTTGGCACAATTGCCATGCTAAGAGATGTTCATTGTCGTTTCCTTGTTGCGTGGCACGGCAGATGGTTTGCCCGCTGTTCTCTCTGCGGCCTGGAACGCCTGATTGAGGCTGGGAGCCTTCTCTCCCGTCGGCTGCCTGGTCTTGGCAACACTGGTGACGACGATGACAGCCGTAGCGCTGGCTTTTCATCAGCTGGATCAGCGGGATCATTTGCTCAAGTCTTGGCAGTCCAAGTCATTGATGGGTTCGCCAGTTCGAATGCCTCTCGTTCTGAAGACAGACGGCCAATCGCAACCCCGTACCAGACTCGCTGCAGTCTTCGCAAAGCCTGAAACGAACGATGGCCCGCCAATCTCGATAAGCTGATCACGGATAGAGAGAGTGACCTAATCGGTCTGGTCAGTGTCCTTCCTCTCGTTTTGGGATGAGTTAGGGTTTGTGGGCCTTCTATCTTTGGTCAGCCTCTGACTCGTCGTCATGCGTTGCCAAACGGAAGCGGAGGAATTGTCACTGTTCATCTGCCTTTCATTTATTTAGCCTTTCGTCTTGATTGGAGTGCTAAACTTCGCCTCGATTACGCTGCGAAAGCAGTTGCCACGTCCATCTCGAACTCGAACTTGTCTTTCTTGGTTGTTCAGCAAGCGTTGACCCGTCACTCACATGGGAACCATAGCTTACCTTAGGGCCCCAACAAGGGCACTCGACTTGCGGGCGTTCCGTATACCCCATGCTCCGGTCGGCCAGCTCGGGGACCCGGATCTTTTGTGCCTTGCGAATACGCGTCTTATCGGGTTGCCGAAAGTCTGGCGCCAAGACCTGATGATGATGACGCTGTGTTCATCAGCCGGAACCGCAGCAGCAACACGCACACTCTGATGAGCCTTGAAGACTTTAACGGAAAGTTTCGTCTGTGTGAATGAATTCCACAGCTGAATTTTGAGGCGACTCACAATGACATGATGTCGAGTTATTGACTGTAAGTCGGAACGACTTTGTCATCGAGGTCGGTTTGGCAAGACAGAGGTAGCGGCAGCCTCAAGCCTTTGGCCCGGTACTACCTCTCGGAAGTTTACAAGCTCGCATGGGGCCGTCACTGCTCGGTACTTTCTTCTCGGGGTCTCCTCGATGCAACGAATACATCAATGATCTCCCTTGCATATTCCCCGAGAGCCAAGAAAGCTGCGGATGTACATGTTCGGAAATGGACTACAGGGGGCTCAAAAGAGGTATAGATGAAATGGAAAATAAGGTTCGTAAGTGTACAGATATGCCGCGGAAGGCCTGCCTGCCGAAAAGATTTTCTCGATCCGTATGTATTTGTCCCGAGCCCATCAGGAGTGACTGCGGAAAATCTCGAAAGTCCTGCCACTTCTTCTCTTACCAGTCTATTTCACACAGAGCTCGCGCCCATTTTCTTTCCCATGAGATTGTTACGATTAAGCACAGCTCTGCTATATCTCTCACCTCATCAGCCCATGTGTAAAGGAGCTTAGAGTGTTCTGCACCATGTCCTCAAGACTTTCGCAGCAGAACAGACAAGACAGTTCCTGAGTCCGGCCGATCAAATCATCTTGACTTCTGCCTGAGAAGCGGCTACAAGGAAAGCGACTACAGACGAAATATTCGCATATGCTAAGTGCCAGAGTCGCGTTGTTAGTGGAGCGAAGAGGCATCCAGAGAACTTCCTCCGATTCAATTCGAAGGTTTTCGCAGTTGAAATAGTTGAACTCTGGCTTCTTTTGCCCTGAAGTGAGCCAACCCCCTCCCACAAAACCTTATTTACCGGCTTGTAATAGCCATCCCTCACTGACTGCGGCCTCCGTGTACCCTGGCCAGGAGGAACTCTGACACTGTGGTATACTCATCTCTCGCGACAAGCCTCGCCAGCGCGTTCGTAGGGGGTTACATCTTACCGATAAACAAGCATTTCCTTTAACTAAGAATGCCTCACGCTTCTCTTTTAGATTAGTTTCCGTCCTATATTACCTCCCGAGCTGATCGACATGATTAGGTAGCTAGTATTGCACCCCGATTAAATAAGTTAAATATAGCGTTCGTATTTAACTATTTAGCTCGCTGAAATCGACGTATTTATTTATTTAACTCTATTTATAAATATTTAACTTATTTATTAGATAATAAAGCCCTTACGATAGTTAGAGACTTACCTATTACCTAGAATCGTTAGTATTAACGCTATTAATACTCTAATATAGCCCTCCTAATTAAATAGCCCCTCGACGAAGCTAGTTATTAAGGTACTAAAGCTCTTCTAACGTCTCTAGAGCTATTCTAGCCCTCTATAACGTTATCGTTAACTTCGCGAGACTAAACGCCCTCTCGTAGTCTGCCGATATTATAGGTATCGCTAAGATATTAAGAGCGAGCTTACTAATAGTAGGATACGTCTCCTAGCGCCCGTTCTACTAAGTAATAGGATCCTTAATACTAGACTCTTATAATAGATTAAGTCGAAGGTATTAATCGAGCTTAGAGTTAGGTATTATAGCTCTCTAACGCCTACTCTATACCTAGTCGTCGAAATTTAATAAAAGTATTATAAGTTAAAGTATTCGGAGCTAGCTAAATCCGTTTTATTCTTAACTTTAGGGGTAGTCTAATAAAGTAGAAGTAGAAGAATAGTAATATTAGTATTCCTATTAATAATATAAGCCTATATATATATTATAAACCTAGATAAGCTATTTAGGGCTCGACTACTATACTTTAAGCTATTAGATACTAAGGCTAGGGTAGAGGATAATAGTAACTATATAGAGAAGAGACTCTCTAAGCTTTATATAGTATTAATTAAGCTTCTACTACGTATTAGTAATAGAGAGACGGAAGTAGTAGTATAAGTCTTTACTAAGGGCGTTAATATACTATAGGATATTAGTATATTCGCTATAAATATAGTTTAGAAGTACTTAAATAGATAAAAGTAATAAATATTACTAATTCCGCTATCTTTATATATACTAGTAAGACCTCGAAGAGTCTTAGCTTCTCTACTATTAATTATTATTATCTATATTGTTAAAGAACGTCTTCTACTCCTTTATTCTCTCGAGGATATACTCTAACCTAACGAGAACTTCCTAGAGCGTACTATAGCTCCCCTACTTACTCTATCCTTACGTCCTTATTATTTATCGATAGAGGGGTTTAAGGGTAATATAGAGTTCCGTTAGGAGGCGCTAATCTTCGGGTTAGAGGTAGTCTTCGATAGGAACTCGCTTATATAGATCGACTTCGCCTATATTCTATATAAGAAAGCTTTAGATATTACCCTTCTTCTTTAGAGCTCGATTAAGTATAAGGTATATCGAATTCTATTAAGTATTATTATTAAGTACTAACTTAAGTTCTATTATTATTTATTAATAAAGGAGAAAGTCTCCTTCTTAAGCTACTTCTACTATAATATATTAGAAGTACTAGCTTCGCTATAGAGAAGATCTTACCTACTAAACGATATTATAAAGCTTTATAATAGGTCCCTTCTTCTACTAGAGTTAAAGAATACTATTAAGATTATCTATATTATTAAGGGACTAAGACTCTTATTTAAAGGTTACGCTATTATTATTATATAAGAACGCGCGACCGATAAGGTTTAAGATATAACTATAATAGCGTATCCGCTACTTAGTAATATCCTTATAGTATAGGTTAGGTTATAGAAGTTAGAAGAGGTTATAGGAATATACGTCGTTTATTAACGCGTTATCGGATACTATAATACTAACGAGGTTAATGATATTCTAATCTCTTACGACCTCTATAATAGTATTAGCCGTAATATTACCTATATAAGTACTAGGTTACTTATAGAATATAAGAAGGCGTTATTATAGTTATCTACGTTCGTTAATATAGTACGTAGATACTACGAGGATTATAATTCGATTCGGAGAGGTCTAGTAGTCGTAGGAGAGGTAAATCTTCGTAAGAGATACTAGTAGCTCTGTCTATACCTATTTCTTCTTACTAACGAAGACGCTACTTAGTCTCTTTCGTAGACTATTCCGACTCTAGAGTAGGTTATCGGATACTTAAGGATTTAGCTTCGAGAGTAATTAATATATAAACGGGTTATTAAATACGTTAAACGCTTAGTTTATAGTAATAACGAAGCTAAGAGCGAGCTCTTCGAGTACCTCTAACTAAGCTCTTAGAATAGTAATAGAATACTATTATAGAGGGAGAGGTATATTAGATAAGCTTAGAGAGGAGTCTTTAATAGAAGAATTCTCGAATATCCTATACTTCTTCCTAAGATAAAGACCCGTAGAGGTCGTAGTAGAGGCCTTAAAGAGTATTAGATCTCGTCTCTTATTATAGAGACTATAGACCTAGAAGCTATTACTAGTAGTATTTACTATATTAAGTAGCTTAGTTATAAAGATCCTATAATCCCTAATCTAGCTTATACGGCCTCTAGAGCCCTTCCTCGTAATAATCGCGTCTAGAGTAAAGCGCTAGCTATAGTAAATCGCCGTAGGGAGGTCGGAATTAGACTATATTAGGCGTGAAAGTTAGGTTCGAATTAAGTCTAGTAGACGCGCCCTAAAGACCGTTATAGATATATCGATAATAGTAGTAGTAGTAGCGATAGCTTTAATAGCGTAGGTAGTATTATAGTAACGTTATAGGTAGATAACGTTATAGATAGTTCCGTTAGTAGAATTATTACTTTAGTAGAGGATTTACGCCTCGGTAATTTTTAGGGTAGGAGACTAAACTAGCTAATTAGTAGATTAATATATATAGGTCTTTTCCCCTATTAGTAATAGTAGTTAATAGCCTAATTAGTTAGGGTCTCTACTTTATTATAGAGGGTCTAGGTTCGATTCCTAGTATTAGCGTTTATATTACCTATTATAAACTTCTATTTATAATAGGTAATATAAAGTTTTAATTAGCTTAGTTACTCTTTTTTTATAGATCTCGAGTCTCGATATCTATTTAAACGTTTACTAAATATCTAAATATTATAAATCTATATATTTAGCTATTTAACTATAGGATAATAGGTTATTTATTTAGTTATTTAATGAATTGACTTATTAGATTTAATCGGGGTGCATTACTGCAGGTGGCTGAGGATATACAGAAATTCCGGTAGATACGAACTATAACGAGTAGGTCTGCTCCTATAAAAAAGGCAACCAGGCTTATTTAGTCAGCAAGTGCCCCAGAACATCACTAACCGGATGCTTTTACGGAAGCTCTGAATATTTCCCTCAGGGTCTATTAGCACGGAAGCTTCTTCTAAGTCCTTCCTGAGCCGGCCGCATCCGCCGCCTCTATGGCCGCATCTCCAGACCCTGCTTCAGGCCACACGCAGCATTGCACACATTTTCATTTATCGACAGGGGTCGCCTCGAATCTCCAATGTCAGCGGCTACAGCTTACAGAGACTGGAGCGATGTATGGAATCAGCAGAGGGGAGATGCGTAGTAACGTGCTGTCAGAACGAGTAGATGAGTAGAGTAAAGAGGTCTTCCGCAGTTCGCTTCCGTAGTCAATTAGCAGGTAGGTATAGGGTAGAATAATATCTGAAATCTGCCCCCGCACCTCTAGAGGCTGTCCCGCCGCACCTTATATAGCTGCTCGATAGCTGCCGCGCCTATAGAGCGCCCTAATAGCTCCGGTTTCATAACTACCGTAGTAAGGGCCCTATTAGAATCCCCCCTTTTAGGGCTCCTAGCCCCTAGGAGCCTCTATTCCGCTATATCCTATATTTACTATTATTATTATTATAATACTCGTATACCTTTATTCTATTTATATTCCTCGATCCGTAGCTACGACGTAGCGCTACTCTTTATAACTTAGTAATAGAGCTATAGGGTTATATAGGCCCTTAATATTACTATTACCTTCTATAATTACTATTCTAAATTCTCCTTCCTATAACCTATTCTCGCCTTTATAATTATAAATCCTATTTCTATAGTCGTACCCCCTTCTATAGTACTCTAATACTAATAATAGCTTCTTCCTTCTATAGTAGACTCTTAATATCTTATACTAGTAAGCCCCCTACTATTTTTCCTATAGTTCGACTTAGCTAACTAGTATAGTAGTACTATTACTAATAATAATAATAGTAATAATAGTACTACTATTATAAGTCTCCTCTACTTATAGGAACTATAATAGGGACTAATATAATATAGTAGATACCCGACGATACTACTACTACTATTACTACTACTATTACTATTATCTCTAAGAGGGTTAAGGATAGCCCTACTATTCCTAGCCTAGACGCGGACGCTACTACTACCCTCGCTACTATTATAGCCGCTACCCTAGTTATAGCTACGGCTTCTATAGGTCCCCTACCCTACCCCCTAATCTCTAAGCCCGAGGATAGTATAATTAAAAGTATAGAGCGCCTAGTCCCTTATAGCTAGTACGTCTCCTATATCGCGGCCGCCCGTTCTATTAAGTACTTCGATTTTATAAGAAAAGGGCCTATAGAAGCCTATATAGTATACTTCTATAGGAAGTAGAAATATAATAAAGTATATATAGTTATAATATAGTTAGAGGTCTATAGTTAATAGTATAATAGATCCCCGACTACTATAATACCCGCGCTACTACTGCCGAGCTCGTAGTTGCCCTCTACGCCCTTACTAAGGCCGAGGCCGCAGGCGAGCCTGCCCTCGCCGAGTCCGCGGCTTTCTATAAGGCGGCTTCGGCCGCTAAAGCTACCCTCTATGCCGCCCGCGCCGAGGAGCGCGCTATCGCTACTACTAAGGAGGAGGCCGAGGAGGCCGCTGCGCCTGCCGCTGCTACTACCGCTAATAATAAAGAGGAGGAGGCCGAGGCCGTAGTTATCGCTACTACTACTATTACCCTTACTGCTAACCCCTATGCCCTAGGCGGTCTATCTACTATATAGGCTAAGCGCCTTATACGGGTATAGGAGTCTATTACGGACTCCTTATACTATATTACTATATTACTATAAGTATACTACTTTACTTATAGAAGTATAGCTACTAATATTCCCCTAGGACTATTATTTTTAAATTAGTAGTAGCTATACTTTTAGGTATTCTTTATACTCTTAGAGTTTACCCCTATACTTCTAGGCTAGGTAGCTATAGATATCTATCTTTCGGGGCCTTCTAGGGTAATACTTACGTTTTACTCCCCTACGCTTCTAGGCGCGCGGCCTATAGACTTAAATTAATCCGTTTTCCGCTCTTTTACTATTCTCTAACTTATAGTTCGTATACTTCTATTAAATTATTATTAATATTAACTATAGATTTCTAAGAGTCGTCCTCTATACTATAGTTCTACTAACGGATATAGTATTACTTCTTTCTCTATAGCTTATAGTAGCTTAGAATATATTCTACTAAGTATATTGGCTCTTCCTTTTATAGAACGATTTTAGGGAGCTACTATAGCTATTCCTATATTATACTACCTCTAGTCTAATATTCTTTAAGTATAGAGACTAGGAGAATATTATAAATTCGGAAGTATAGTAGTAAGTCTAGGTAGTAGACTAGTTTATATGTTCCTATTATTTCCGCTACTTTAAACGGCCCTAGCTATTTATCCGCGAGTTTTATACTAGGCCTCTACTATTTAATATTACATATAGAGAGGAGTACTATATCCCCTATTATAAATTACTTCTCAGCTCTTCTTTTATCGTATCCCCTCTTTATCTAGAGTATAGCTTTAAGGAGGTACTTCGCTATCTATAAGTATAATTCCTATAGCTCCTTAAACTACTCTTCTCCTATAGTTATAGTATAAGTAAGGGGTCCTCTTAGTATAGCGTCTACTAGCCCCGTAGGTTAGTATCCTATTAGTACTTTTAACGGAGTAGTCCTAATACTACTATAGTTCGCGTTATTATATGCGAATTACGCTAAGTCTAACTTATCCGCCTAGTCTATTTATTACTCTCTATAATAGTACTATAAGTAGTATTCGAGGGCCTAATTCTACTACTCTATTTCGCTATTAGTCTACGGGTAGAATATAATACTTAGTTATCTTTTAGTACTTAGGTAGTAGTAGAGGGTTATCTAGAAACGGCTTATAAATAGGCTTCTATAGTTAGAGATAATCCCTATAGGTATTCTATATACGTAGAAGACGTAGTAGAATAGTATATTTATAAGGCCCGTAGCCGTTAGCGCTTTTATTATAGGGATATAGAGCGTAAACTTAGTAAAGTAGTCTACTACTTTAAGAATAGAGTTATAGGATCTATAGCCTATCTATGTTATAGACTACGGGAGGCTAGTAATAAAATCTATTAATATCTCTCGCTAAGGGCAGTCTAGTACGGGGAGGGGGCCGAGTAGGCTATATAGTTTATATATCCGCGGCTTCGTTTTCTAATAAGTATTATATATCCGTACGTAGTAAATAACGTCCCGCTATTACTTAGGCTAGAAGTACGCCCTCTATAGTTATTTTATAGTCCTAGTTACTCCTATGTAGCCTATAGTTATATTATTATAATATAGCTCGAGGATCTCCTTCTATAGTACTATCTCTCGTAGTATATATACTACGTTATCTAGCTATAGTAGACTATCCTACTTAAGGGACTACCTGCCCTTAGGACCCGTAGTCTCTTCTCCTCCCGCGCTTAAAGTAATAGCTCCCTATAGCGCCCTAATAGAATCCGTTAGCCCTCTATACTTCTAGGCTACTATAGCCTTAATACGCTATTTAGTAAAGACGTCTCTTTATTATATAGTCCGTAATAAGTCTATTAGTAGTCTACGGAGGCGGTAATCTACGGTTTTAGACTTACTACCCTCGGCTAGTAGAGTCTCGAGGGATATAGACTAGCTAGTCCTCTCCCCTATAGTAGGCTTAAGTAACTAATAGAGAGTCGCTACGCCGCACCTCTCCTAAACGTCCTACTAAGAGGGGATTTAGTCTTTTAGGCTCCGTATAGCCTTTACTAGGGCGCCTAACCCTTACTATACTACCTCCTAGGCGTCTATAACTACGGTCTATATAGTATCCTACTACGCTATTCGCGTATCTACGGGCTTCCCTTATAGTAGTTCTATAGCGTTAGTCTCTGCTTCTATTACTATTATTAGCTATTTCCGTAACTTCTCCTAGAGTATTATTAGCGCGCTATCGTCTTCTATAAGGGTTACTTAGATATAGTATAGTCTTTTAGATAGTACGTCCGTACTACTATACTTCCCTAGCCTAAATATAATATATAGATCTATTATACTTATCTCTTCTAGCTACGATAGCTACTATACGTTAGGCCGCCTCTTAGTCTCTAAGAACTATAAGTTAAAATAGTCTATTAGGACTTTAATTACCTCCTACGAGTAGGCTAGGTACTACTTCTAATTCTATAGTAAGTCTATTATAGCGAGTAGCTCTCCCTCGCCCGTATTATATCTCTTTTCCGCGTCTAATAACTTATAGGAGTAGAAGGCTACGGGGTACTAGCCGTCCTCGTACTTCTATAGTAGAATTACGCGAATTATACTATATAAAGCGTCCGTTTCTAACTAGATTAAGAGCTATAGGTCGAAGTACTATAGTAATAGTATAGTCGTAAAAGCATCGACTAGACTATAGAATAACTCGATTCCTATTTTAGAGAGGGCTATAGCGCCTATTCTTTAACCCTTTAGTTTATTAGTTAGGCCTAGCGTAATACGCGAGAAGTTATAGATAAATCTATAATAGAAATTCGTAAACCCTAGGAACTACTAGATATTTCTAATGCTAGTAGGTAGGGGCTATTCTTAAAGTATAGTAATATAGTTTTCCTCTATTCCGATACTACGGGGCGATATTATATACCCTAAGAACGTCGTTTCCGTAGTATTAAATTCGTACTTCTTAAGGCTTATATAAAGGTTAGTTTCCTATAGCCGTTCTAGGACCTCTTATACGTCGTTCTCGTAATCTACGGGGTCCTTACTATATACGAGAATATCGTCGAGATATACGATATAAGTATAGTTAATAAGCCCTATAAGTATCTTATTAATATATACCTAGAATATTGCTAGGGTATTAGAGAGCCTAAATAGTATTACTATATATTTAAAGTACCTATAATAGCTACGGAATACGGTCTTCTACTCGTCCCCGTCTATAATCTATGCCCTATTATACGTAGAGTAATAGTCTAGCTTTATAAAAACTACGGCTTCGGATAGGCAGTCGAGTATTTTACTAATAAGCGGTAGCGCTATACGATCCTTCTTTATAATTTTATTAAGCCCGTAGTAATCTATATAGAGCCGTAGTTTACCCCCTTTCTTAAGTACGAATAGAACTAGCGCTCCTATAGAGCTATGCGAATACTGAATCTATCCGCGCGCTAGGTTCTTATTAATATAGTTCTATATTTCGTCTAATTCTATAGGGTTTAACGCGTAGAGCGATATTACTACCTAACTATTTCTAGAGGGGAGAATAGATAGTACTAAAGATATAGGGTACTTAAAAGTATAAGCTTAGGTTATAATAATAAGTAGGGGGTATCGTAAGGCGTTACGTACTCGTTATAATAGATATAAAGTAAGACTTAGATTAATTACTATCCTTAAGAAGGACTATATCTATAAGTATAGGAATACTTATCCTTATATACCCGATTATCCTATCTTTATTAGTTAAGTATAAGGCTATATTAGATAGCTTACTATTAGGTCGTAATCTTATTATATTAGATTACGGATTATAGTAATCTAAACCTAACTATAATCCTAACCGGGGGATTACCTACTCGGGTAACTCTATTATATAATCTAATATTCTATAGGTCCCTTCGTAGCATTTCCTTCCTTATCTTATCTATAATATAGGGTTCTAATACGGGGCTGCCTATAACCTAGTCGCTCGGCCCTTAATCGTTATAAGTAGTCTCTATAAGGGGGCCTAGCCTTCTTCTAGCTTAATATAGTAATCTATATTCGTATATAGGGGAAGGGTCGCTATAGCTTCTTCTAAGAAGACGTCTACGAATTATTCGTACGCTATAGGGAGTTTAGCGCCTTTAGAGTATTATAGGGCGTAGAGGGAGTAGTACTACTACTTCTTCCTCTAACCCCTAGTATTCCGCGCCTATAGAGGGACTTCTAGCGCCTACTAGAAGCGCGCTATCGCTCTATAAGTCTGTACTTCTCGAACGTTATCCGTAAGAGTGACCGTCTTCCGTATTATAGGGTATTTCTATTCTTTAGAAGCCTAGTAGATTATAGGATCCGTAGACTCTAGCTATAGAAGGCTAAGATATATTAGTAGGCCTACGATATCTACTATAACGAAATCGAACTCTATAGTTTATATAATATTTACGCTATCTATAAGGCGAATCTATAGTTTAGTAATTCCGTACGTCCGTAGGGGGTTATCGCTAGTATTATAGAGCTCCTTATAAGGCCGTAGTTCGCTATTCTAGCTAGTCCTATAAAGGAACGCCTTAGATATTACGTTTTCGTCTATATCTAAGTTAATTAGGGCTATAGGGTAACTCTACTATTTATTAGCCCTTAGCGTAATACGGAGTATTAGTCTCCGCTTATTAGCTAAGGGCCCGGCCTCTTAAGTACTATAGAAGTTATTAGGATATATAGCGGCTCGTCTCTAGTTATAGTTACCGGCTAAGTAGCCTATTTAGTTATATTTATAGTAGGTCCTCGACTCTATACTATAGTCTTATTATCGCTATAGCGTAAAGTAGTTACTTATATAGTACCCGCGCTCTTAGTAGTTATAGTACTTAATCTTATAGAAGGGCTTCCGTATAGTTACGTTAGAGGAGCTACGGGATCTTTCTTATAGCGCGAGTATACTAGGCTCTTCTTTCGCTATTATCGTTAGCGCGGGCGTCGAGGCGGTCTATAGAGGAGTAATAGGTTCCGCTAGGGCCTATAGGGGGCCCCTCTCCTATTCCTTCTATTAGTTACGGAATACGCCCCTATTATATCTACTATAGAAGAGTATAGCGCTATTTCTCCCTTCCGCGCGTTCTAGGGAATTAGGGATTATTATAAGGCTCTTAGTAGCTTCGAATCGCTATACTATTACTATTAGCTCTTCTAAGTTCTATAGTTATTAAATCTATATTATAAGGGCTTACTATATAGTCTATTTTAGCCTAGCGAGGAGGTAGGTAATACGGGTAGTAAGGGGAATATAGACCTCTATATCTCTTATAATATTATTAAATTCCTCTATAAATTCCTATACTACTTACTCTTATTTCTACTATAAAGTCGTCTATTTCTTAGTATAGAGAGCTATATTAAGCTACTACTACTAAGGTAGTCCTCTAAGAACTACTTAAAGTCTTTCTATATTCGTTAATCCTATAGTTCCTATATTTCTTCCTATACGTCCTAGAGTTCTATAAGGGCTAGGGGAATATAGTAGCTTACTTAAGCCGTTTAGTCTATACTTATTACAAAGCGTTCTAAGTCTATATTAAACTATATTTTATACCCTATAATAAAACTATAAAGTATAATAAGTATCTCCTATAAATATTCTAATTATTATAGTAGTATAATACCTTTATAGTATATAGTTAGGGAATATAATAATATAGTAGGATTAGTTTTAGCCCTTATTTCTATAGTTAAGGGTATAGGTCGTTAGTTACCCTAACCTTTAGCCTATTCCCTTTATAGTTACTCCTACTATTATTTCCTATATTACCTTTATAAGGCTCTCTATAATTACTATATTTCTTCTTTAATCTCGCTATCCTCCTCGTCGCTACTACTATTATAGGCCTCCTATAGACGTTTATTATAGTTTACCGCGCCTAGTCCCCTTACGCTTTACTACGGAATAGATAGGGGTATAAGTTCGGAACTACTATTAGAGTCGTCGGGGAGGTACGCTAGTATAGTCCCCGAGTCCTCTCTGCTCCTATAGCTCCTTATAATAGCGCGGGTATCTATCCTTCTCTAGTTACCGTAGTTCGTATTTCGTTATCGAAGTATAGAAGCCTTAATAGTCTACTCTATAGGGTAGAGATTTCAGTATATTAGAACGCGTAGATAAGTAGAGTAAAGAGGTCTTCCGTAGTTCGCTTCCGTAGTTAATTAGCAGGTAGGTATAGGGTAGAATAATATCATAATCTGCCCCCGCACCTCTAGAGGCCGTCCCGCCGCACCTTATATAGCTGCTCGATAGCTGCCGCGCCTGTAGAGCGCCCTGACAGCTCCGGTTTCATGACTACCGCAGTGAGGGCCCTGACACGTGCTCACAACTGATGCGCGAACCTCCAGTTAGGAAGGTTGATGTCTCTTAGTTCAAGGTTGCATCAGAAGCGATAGGCAAAATCGATGGGTAATGTATCCCAAGAGGACGTAGTGCGGGGGGCGATACTGGGGAAGCCGGGGAGCCTGGGCGCCGAGAATACCGGAGACCCCGGTTTGTTCGGGACCACCGGACGTCGTCTGCAGATCTCCTACCTTATAGCGGAAGCGGCCCGGACGGCATTTCCTAGAAGGAAAGCCCTTTTGTTGATTCGAGGGCAAGAGACGAGGAGACAAACTCAAGGTTCGACTAAGGTACGTGACCCCACCTCCCATCCTCCCTCATGATATATAAGATCACATTAGCTAAGGTACCTACCTTAAGATAACGTACGTTGTCGGTCCATTGAGATCGGCTCTTGTGTCACTGGAACCCAGACGTGATCGGGCTCCTAAATTATTCAATGATCAAAGCTAACATGCGACTCAGGAAGACCTGAGCGATACACAACCATAACTCCTCGGTGGTGGGCATACTCACCTGAGCACGCCGGTCACGGCCAGGTTGCTCGGCACCGAGCTGTTCAGGAGATCTCTCGGCCGACGAAACGATCGCTGAAGATTCAAGAAAGAGATGATTGAAGGATTCATGGCTTGAAACTACCGACTGGCACCAAGGTTTTGGGGAAACAATAGGTTACCAGCCCATGTCCCAACCTCATCCTTCAGCACAAGGACTCCTCTCCTGCTGCATCACGCCACGTTGCCACCCGCCCACCACCACGAACTCCATACCGGACTTGACAGAATCAGCTTAGCCCATCACGACCCTCGCGACCAAGTCGAGCCCTGCTGCCCCTCAAGCAAGGGAGCCCAGCCGCTCGGCGGCCCGCGGCGGCCCAGACTCCCAGTATCGTGGACCTCCCGTAGGTGGATACCAAGGCAGGCGGTCTCCTCCATGCTACACAGCAGGGACCTTGAGGGAGATTCAGCTACAGCAGAAACGACCGTGAACGGGCGAGATCGGCAGGGAGCATGGCATGAAGTGGGTAAACGGCTAAGGCGCCAGGGCTGAAGGGCGTGAAAAGGCCAGCGTCGCAACCGCCTGGTTTTGCTTCCCTCGGATGATCGGATGAACAAATTTGCTGGGTTCTGGGCCGGGCTTCCTCATATGACTCTGCAGATATGTGCATGACTCTGTCAGCTCACACTACTTGGCGCCTACTGATGTGTTAGTAAACAATTACATGTTGGTCACTGGGTTTGCCAAGAGGGTAAAGGCGTAAGAACGAACGGCCTTCCTCAACGGTCACCCTACCATGTCGATCACTGCGTCGATCCCCGAAAACCTTCGACGTCCCAGCAACGATCAGGCGAGCAAGAAAAAAAAACGAGACATATTCACACGCGAGGGGAACGCAAGGCACAAGGTTGTGCGCCCTCCATACAGCGACGCCCTGCAAGCCACATTCTGCAAGCGATGGTCCCAAGACCCTCGACGTTCCACCCCTCGCTAAGCTCATTTGGCCCAATACGGACCCCGCTCCGTAGGGGGGTTGGCCGGGCCGCCGAATGTCGGACATGGCATGGGGTGTCTTCGACCGGCAGCAGAAGCGGATCAGATAATAAGTCTTGGCGGAGGCTAGTCTGAATAACCAGACTGGATTAGGCACGTGTGGCGCCAACCCACGGATGAACAAGCGGGTTTCAAGGGCTCAACACGAGGGCCGTGGTCCGTGGTACAATGAACCCCATCACGAAAGGCGGTTCTCCCGATCTGATAACTCTGTCAGGTGGAGAATGTCTGTTTCTTCCACCCTTTGTTGGCGCGAGAAAAAAAAACCGCCTAATTTGGCAGGCCGTTCGGCGGGCTTTTTTGATAGGGCTTCGCCGCTGAGCTGCCTCGGCTGGCGCACTCCACGATGGTGCACCCGCTTCTTCTCGTCTTGACCCGTGGTGGCGTTCTCCAGTCCCGAAGGTTGTGTGTCCAGACCAGAACCCAGACCAGCAGGAAGAAGCGAGGGAGGGGGGGGGCGAACAGAGCCAAGGAGAAGGTAGCGGCGACAAGGGGAGGGGCATGGCTTATTTCCCTTGCTCGAGTGAAGGATTCGGATCGTGCGGGAGAGAGCTGGACGAGCTGTATGGGCTGAGGTCCCGCGGTATTTAGTCGTCAACCCGTCCGCCTGGTCGAGGTTGAGACATAGTTGGACAAACTCCTCCTCAGCTGAGACCCCAAGACCCTACGCGCATACCCAACCCATCGCACGCCGATCACCACGCGTACAGTCCACAGCACAAGCACAGTAGCACGAAACAGACCCTCCCTTCCCCTCCCAGTGTTTCACAGCCAGACAGCCCAACCGCCCGCCCACCATGAGCTACGCCATCCTCCCCGCGCTGATCCCCGACATCGAAAAGGTCTACAATGCCTACTTTGCCGCCTTCAAGGGCGATCTGATGGGCGAGATCATGGTCAATCTCCTGTTCCCTGGCGGCGTCGTGGGCGAGGAGTTCCGCAAGGCTCACGCTGCCGGCACCCTGGCGTGGTGGCACCAGAGCAAGGTCCAGTACACGTACAAGTGCGTCGACACGGAAACGGGTGAGATCGTCGGCATGGCCCTCGGCGACATCTACCTGTCTGAGAGGAGTGAGGAGGAGAGGGCCTTCCAGGGCGTGGGTTGGCTCGAGGGAGAGCAGCGCGAGAGGGCCGAGGCCGTCCTGAAGCCGCTGCACGATGCGCGTGAGAAGCTCTTCGGAGGACGCAAGTACGTCTGTAAGTTGCCCTCCTCTCTTCCCTGCGGACCGTGTGTCAGTGCTGACAGGTCAGACGTTCACGTCATTGCGATCGACCCCAAGTTCCAGGGCCGCAAGGCGGGTGCCCTGTGGTGCCAGTGGGGCATGCAGCTCAGCGACAGCCTCGGCATGCCGCTGTACTTCGAGGCCTCCCCCTCGACCTACAAGCTGTACGAGAAGATGGGCTACGAGACGCTCGAGGAGAAGATTGTGCACAAGGCCGAGGTTTTCGGCACGCCCAACGACATTGAGGTGCCCCTCATGGTGAAGATGCCCATCGCGGCGGCTGGTCTGACGTTCAAGGAGTGGCGAGCGGCGGATTATCCTTCTTTCAGTGATGTCAGGAAGGCCAAGGCGGAGGCTGCCGTTGCCGCCGCCGCCGCCGCTGCTGCTGCTGAGAAGACCGAGGTCAAGGTGACTGAGGTGGCTGTCGAGGTGAAGGAACTGGTCATCTAAGCGAGAGGGTTTGCGGAGGTGGTGGTGGTGGAGCGGGTAGCTGATTCGATGATTCCCACGGCGCATAAAGTAATGACATGTTTCTTTTCTCCTGCCCTGTCGATGTGAGAGTTCATTAAACAGACTTTGAAGTGACATGCCGCTGCTGATCTTTTGCCGAACGATCCGATCCCCGACATACCCTCCCTCGTCCAGTCGGGCATCGACCATGGGCCATCGCCTCGCCTTCACGCGGCCGTCCCAGAAAGCCTAGCTTCGGCCGAGGGTAAACGCACAGGTACGGCCAGTTCAGCTGGTGGGGAGCAAGAATGCGCGAAAATCACGCGAGGTCGACGAAAAGAGGAACATGGTGGGAGATAATAAGCGAGAAAAATCGAGAGAGAAAAAAACGGCTTTTCCAGGGGGGGGGTAGTCTGCGAGATTCGGCCCTCCATCCAATGGCATGACCCTGCCAGAAGCCAATTCCCGAGCGGGGTGGCACTGCATTGGGTGGCTTGATCTAGCCATCTAATCTGATCATCTGATAAGCATCTGATAAAGTAGCCCCCCTCCGCTCCTGCCTCGAGCTCCCCCTAGTCCCTTCCTCACGGGCTCCCCTAGCTCTTTCTTAGATGCTGCTCTCTGTTTTTTCCCAAGTCCAGCCCGTATTTGATTTTATTTTTTTGACGTGTTCTCCCCTGGGACTCGCTATAGACCTCTGATCATCCTTGCAGAGATCATCCATTCCTTTGTCGCATTCTGACAGCCTCTCACTCACAAGGTGATATCTCCAACCAACATGGCCGCCGTCACCAGCTTCAAAAAGGGCATCCTCTTTTTGCGCCTCGTCTACATCGCCATTGCCGCCCTTATCGAACATCACAAGCGTAACTGGGCCGCCGGTCGTCTCCAGAGCCCCTCCACCCCCGCCAAAGATGTCGAAAATGATGCCGAGCCTCAGACCATCGTCATCGTCGGTGCCTCTTTCGCCGGCTACCATGCCGCCCGCCTCATCGCCACAAATCTCCCCCTCAACGGCCGCTACCGCATTGTCATCATCGAGCCGAAGCACCATTACCAGTTCACATGGACCCTGCCTAGGTTCTGCGTCATCGAGGGCCATGAGGAGAAGACCTTCATCCCCCTGGGTCCCTACCTGCCGGCGCCCGCCAAGGAATTTGTCCGCTGGGTTCACGGCACGGCCGCCAGCATCAGCCGCCAGACCGTCACGATCGAGGAGACGGGCGAGACGATCCCCTACAGCTTCCTCGTCATCGCCACCGGCGCCGGCGTCGGCCTGACACTCCCTTCGCGTGTTGGCGCAGTGGGCAAGAAGGAGGGCGCTCAGCTCCTGCGCGACATGCAGCAGCGCATCAAGGCGTCCAAGAATCTTGTTGTCGTTGGTGGAGGTGCGGCGGGCGTTGAACTCGCCACGGATGCAAAGCAGCTTTACCCAGAGAAGAAGGTCACGCTCGTGCACTCACGGAGCGCGGTTATGCACCGTTTCGGTCCTGAGCTGCAGATTGCGTCACTGAAGGCGATGCAGGAGATGGGTATCAACGTCCTGCTTGAGGAGAGGACGGAGAGCGAGGACATCAGTGCCGGGTTTGTGACATTGCGTTCGGGGAAGAAGATTGATTGCGACTTTTGCGTAAGTCCAATCCCAAAGTGTGGGGGACTTAAGCAAGTTGACATCTCCAGGTCAATGCCGTCGGCCAGAAGCCCTCGTCAGGTCTGCTCCAAGACCTGGCTCCCAACGCCATCACCTCCTCTGGCCATATTCGCGTCAAGCCCACGATGCAGATCGACGACGACTCTCTCCCCAACATTTACGCCTGTGGCGATGTCATCGAGTTCGGCGTCAAGAACGCCAATGCGCGCGCGGCCATGAAGCAGGCCATGTACGCAGCCGACAACGTGACGCTCGCCATTCGCGGCCAGGAGCCCAAGCACAAGTACACTGTCAACTTTATGGACGGCGTCATCAAGCTGACACTGGGGCTTGTAAGCTATCGGCCACATTCCCAGTTCAAATGACACTCGCTGACAAGGACAGGACAAATCCATCACGCACTTCGGCGACGGCAAGACCGAGCTGCTATTCCACAAGAAGGAGACGGATGAGACGCTCATGGTGGCTGACGTTTGGAGGTTCATGGGCGCGACTCCGTACGAGGACAACGAGGACGAGAGCAAGCCCGTGGGTGTTGAGACGACGGCCGACAAGGCGAGAGAGGTCACAAATGGCCTCCCTTAGGTGGGGAGCTGCTTCGAAAAGCTTCGTTTTGACATGATACCGACTAGAATTAATGGCTGGCAGCCGCAACCTCCACTAGACAGACGAGCGAGGCGCTCAAAAAGGGCAATCGAAATGAAACTGTCTATTTTGGACATCCGCTTCTAGGTATTCCGGTGTTTCGGCTTAAGTGAGGTTTCTATAATGCAGCCCCAGGACGTAACCGTGACGAAAACGCGGGCCGCGTCGGCGCGGTATGTGGTTAGGACGTAGCGGACCATGTTGGCGAGGCCGGTGCTGTCGCTGCCGTCGTCGTGGGTGAGGGAGGCGGTGGTGGCTAAGTCCCAGCAGTTGACGTCGCGGCGGGAGGAAGGGTAGATAACGACATGGTTGCGAGAGGACGCGAGGGTCGTATAGTCTGCCTGCCTGGCGTAGGCCTGGCGTAGGCCTGGCCGGTGCCGCCACAGCCGTGGAGGGCGAGGATGACGGCTGGCGAGGGGCGGAGGTTGGCAGGGACGTGGATTTGCATCATCAGACCGGTGGGGTTGGAGCCAAAGTTGCTGATCGTTTGCAGCTCTTGGGCAGCGACGCAAGAGGCTGCGAAGAGCCCGGCAAGGCCGTGAAGGAGGCTGAGGACGCGCATGTTGTGGTAGATAGCAGGAGGGCAAGAAGAGATGTGCGTTACGATGCTAGACTGGTCGCCTGAAAGCTGTTGAATCTGGTGAATCGTCTCAACGATCATCTCAACATCATGATCGGCCCCGTCTTTATAGGGCTGGCCTTCACCCCTTTCCAACTATCCCCGCATCTCATCGATGATCTATCTCCCTTAGCGACAGCGATAACCCGTGGAGAGACGGTGCCTCGGCTGCGATGATCCCCCAGCGCAGATCCCACCGTCCTTGCCCGATGAAGTCAAGTCGCCGTCGCAGATGGCAGAGCGGCAGATTTGTGCGATTATCCAAATGTATCGTAGTCGGGGTCTGTGGTATTTTGGTGTTCAGCCAAAAGGTCGCCTTATTATTGGCATCGGAGTTTGTGGGATCGGCAGTCAGGCGCGGGAGTTGGTTGACGTCGCATCAAGGGCTCGAAAGCGTTATGATGTGCGGTATCGAGGACTTGATTGGATCGCGAAGATAAGATCAGGCACACGAAACCCCCTTGCTGTCAGTGAGTTGCTGTCGTGGTACAAAGTGGTCACGGCAAGACTTTTGTCATTCGCTTCTTTATGGTGATTCTCAAGACATGAAGGGACAAGGTCTTACGAAAGCCTGCCTCTTCCCCCCAGAGTTCCAGACGAAGTAGCTGACGGGAAACCAAGAACATATGATCGCCACAAGTTCAAAGATTGGAGGACAGTGTCAGTCATTTTGTTACTTGATTGGGTATATGCTGAAGGATGGAGACTATGGCTGGTGAGCCTTCAAATGGCACTCCAATGACGACAAGCTCAAAACATTTCTCTAAAGTGTTGAAACACAGTGGTCTCGCTTGGTGTAAAGACATTCGCCTGGGCACCTGCAGAGTTGGGCGTCGGTAACCCTGCGCTCGGCGGGCCGTTGAATCCTTGCTCGTGTCCAGCAAATCCCTTGACCGCCACGTAGCCTTCGAAGATGCGGCTCATTTCGCTCTGGATCCGAGTTCCATTGTTTGGGGACTGCGCATTCTCCATACGAGGCGTCGTTTGCTGCGTTTGAATCGGTGTCGTGGATGAAATGGACGGTCGACCAAAGGGGCTGATGGGGGCAGGACTCGTCGTCGAAAGTCGCCCTGTAGCCAGACCAGCCATGGTCAGGGCTGCAGTGCTGTGAGGGTCATCCTCCTGGCTGTGCCTCAGGCCGATGCGAGGGGCAACTTCCTTCAATGATCCGATAGTCCGCCAGAGACGCTTCGATACCCAGCTCTTGGCCGACAGGTCCTTGACCAACTCCAAGGCCAGGTAAAACTCGTCTCTGCAAGACGTGCTGAACCGCACAGGGGCGTGGACTGAAGCCAAAAAGAGAACAGCTATCGCTGACGTGAGGAACTGGTGGTAGAAGACCTGCAACTTGCGGTACAGGTTGGTCGTGTTGTTGAGGTGGCTCAAATATCGGATCGTGTCCTTAGCCAGGTCAACGACTCGGTGGGCTTGCGCGAGGTTGCCCATTATGCTGGTAGCGCTGTGCAGGATTGGCGTGTAAAGCCATGTGCGGATCTGAGAGAGAGTGGTCAGAACATTAACAAAAACATAACGTACTTCAAGGCTTACCTGATTCAGCCGAAGGTATGTCCAAATGCGAAGTCGTTGGAGGTTATATGATGGCGTAGTCGTCATATGCTTTTCCTTATCCCAATTGCGCAGCTTGACCTCTTCAGGGACACGCTCATACCACTGCAAGATCTCTTGGTCGAGCTGCTCCATGTCATGTTGCCTGAGCTCTCGTGCCAGGATTGGGCCAAAGTGCGCAACTTGTCTCCAGACCTTAGCACAGAGTCTGGAATACGTGATCATGGCGATGAGGTAGGGGTATTCATCCTGCAGTAAGACGAGAAGAGTTAGTCGGCCGTTAACAGTGTTTCCGTGTCTTCGGCTTACCGGCATGGGGAGCTCGGGATCAATGTCGTCATCCTGAACGACATATGGCAAGCCAGTGCCAAAGGCCCACCGCCGATCCAGCATATAGGCCGTCCAGAAACTGTTGAGAGCATTCTTCCTCTCCTCTTCATTCTGGATCTTCATGAGGCCAGTCCTTTGATGAATCCCCCATTCAAGACATAACCTCGCAACCTGGCCCATAACGCGCCACGCAAGGATCTCATCATTGGACAGGAACCGGTAGCCAGCAAGGAGGGCCAGGAGCGGTAGATTGGCGAAGCCACAGCCATCGACCATGAGCTTTCTGTTGACAATTGACTCCATGCTGTCGTAGAGCTGAACCGCCCTCTCGCTGTGGCCATGTTCCTCAACAACCAGGGCGCAGCACATGATCATCTTCAACTGCAGAACCGGTGTATCCTCAAAGTCAAGTGTTTCACCCTGCTGCTTGGCCAACTCGATGGCACTGCAGAGATTCTTCGCGTGATCGATGACAGTCTGAATCTTAACGACCGGGTACATGATGCCAACCTCTTCCTCGTGTAGCCGACACAGGCGGATGATCTCATCTCTACCGTATTCCCAGAGCGGATCTGATGCTGCATTGGCCGATGGCTCACGAGTGTTGACGTCTTCAGATGGTGCTTGATTGTCATATCCATCACCGATGCCTTTGTATCCCATGTTGTGAATCGTGTTGTTGGCGACATCGAGACTGAAGGCCATGCTTGTCGGCCCCCTGAAGGAAGGAGGCTTAGCATATGACAAGTCGGGTCGGTGGCTTGAGAGCGAGCTCGCCGGAGAAGCAGCAATAGTGCTGGAGGGTAGAGGAAGGATTTTATCGTGGATTGGAGCGAGACGTAGAGTTTCGGTTCGAAGAGTGTTCATACTCTGATAGAGGTTTTCAACTTGCTCTTGGAGGTGTGTCATCTGGTCCGTCATCCGGCGGTATTCATCCGATTCCTTGAACGTGCTGGAGCAACAGTTCGGCGCGTATAGACAGGTCAGGTTGAGGTTGCCGCATCGTTGACATGGTGTTTCGCCATTGCACTTGATCTTGCGCCGCTTGCATTCGTTGCTGGAGGGTAGGTTAGTGGGGGGGACCTGGTAGACAAGATAACATCAATGGGAAGACTGCCAGTTCTTACCACGCGATAGAAATGTACTACACAAGGTAGGTCAGTCATCAAGTCGACATGGTCCAGCAGGGTCATCCAAGTTATGCAGCATAACAAGATGGGGGTAGGTAGATGAAGGGAGGCGTGTCGCACACAGACATGGCACAACATGAGGGACGGGGAGACGAGACAGGAACCACGGCAAGACTTACTCTGTTCCGTTTACTTCTCTGCTGCTTCCCACCCGCGCCATCCTCCTCCTCTGGCTTCCTCTTGGAACCAACAGCAGTAGAGGCGAGACTGGCGGCGTCAGATGGTCCCCCTCCCCCTGGCAGGTGGGCGGAATTGTCTCCGGCGGTCGCGGAAAGAGGCGAATGCGTCAAATGATTTGGGTGATTGTGTGGAGAAAAGGCTGGGCCTGGGAGGGTGCCTGCGCCTGTAGCTATTCCGCTGTGACCTTGACGGTCTGCAGACAAGGGGACTGGTGCCTGGGTCAGGTAGCGCAGGTCACTGACCTGCGTTTCGATCTGCTCCATGACATTGGGTCTCACTGCTTTGCGTCTTTGCTCTTTGGGGGGGAAGCTCTGAAGGTCGCGGCGCAAGGCGGGAGGGAGATTGACGGGTGACGGCGCTCATCTTCCGCTGTGCCTGAGCGCCAGACACGTGACCGGAAATGGGAGCCGAGGCTGTTCACATAATCTGTCGTGGGTGCAGCGCCAGGTGTTCACTCTCGAGCTGTGTTGAGCATTTGACTTCATCATTCTCTATTGATTTATTCAACAACTCTTGCTCAATCAGTATGAAAAGCGGACAGAAGCCGGCTGACGAGAAGCGCATATGGCGCTTTTTCTGCATCTCCCTGGGCCAGGGCCGCTTGTGTAGGAGCACGGTCCAGCGGAAGCTCAACCGCGATGCAGCTGGCCCAAGCTCAATTGGTCTTACCTAATCCCATGTCTGCATTGTCTCTGCATCTGGTGGGGTCGAGAATCTGCCGATTCTCACCACCAAAAAGTTCAGTTGCATGAAATTTTGGGTCCAGGTCCAGTGCAGCAGAACTACCAACACCACCACCGCGCTCATTCAAGATGGCCAGACCGAAGCGATTTGCAGAGTTCGAGGAGAAGACCGTCAAGGGTAGGCTTGAAAAATCACACCCTTTCGTCTGCGCACACCTGACAAATTCTTGCAGACTACGATCCTGAAGCCGACTCCGCTGGCGAGAACGACCAGAGCGGCAGCGGCAGCGGCAGCGAAGATGAAGGCGCAGATCTCGCCGGCACCGAGCACTACCTCAACGTCGGGTGCGTATCTGTTTATGCCACATGCAACACACATCGCATTGCGACAATCAGCTAACCAACTCCCTTCAGCAAGAGCAAGCTTCGCCAAAAGGAAAACGTCTCCCTCGGCCCTCAGTACCGCGGTTCCCGCATCAGCCGCCAGGCCCTCGAGGACAGCGAAGGCAGCGAGGACTTCGAGGACGCGCAGGAGGACTTCGATTCTGACAATGAGGAGTATGACGACCCCGAGACGGCAGACCTAGCCATCGACCAGGCGCGGGCCGAAGAGGACGCTGAGATCAGCAGCGACGATGCTCTTGGCGAGAGCGACGACGAGAAGCTCGATAAGTTTGTGTTCCGCGGCAGCTCGAAGCCCATCGAGGAGAAGGGCAAAGGGGGCAAGAAGAAGAGGCCAACGGCAGCCGACTTCATTTCTGGGTCCGAAGATGAAGAAGGGCAGGACGAAGAACAAGAAGAAGACAGTGACGCCTCCGGCGGCGTCGACCTTATGGATGTCGAGGCTGAGGAGGAGTCAGGTGAGTCTGGCAGCGGCGACGAGGACGAGGACGACGAGGAAGACGACTCCGACCTCGACGGCTTCATCAATGACGATTCAGAGGGAGAGGATGAAGAGGAAGACGACGGAGACGCCTCAGGCTCCGGTTCAGACGATGACGAGGAGACCCCAAAACTCAAAAAGTCCTCCCGCGCCGCCGACGCTCGCGCCGAGCAGCGCAAGCTCATGAACGAAGGCCAAAAGGCCCTCGTCGCCACCATCTCGGCCGCCACCCAGCAAGACGCTGCCAAGGGCCTCGCCGTCCGCCAGCAGCGCAAGACCTTTGATGGGCTCCTCAACATCCGCATCCGCCTTCAAAAGGCCATTGTCGCGACAAACTCCTTCTCCGCGTTTGACGGTTCCGCCGACGACGAAGCCGAGCCATACTCCGCCGCCGAGGAAGCCGCGCTCAAGCTCCTCGGCACCCTCGACAGCGTCCGCGCAACGCTCATCCCCAGCACTACAACCTCTGCCTCCTCGACCCCCGACAAGAAGCGCAAGCGCGACACTTCAACCGAGGCCCTTTGGGCGGCCCTCCAGGAGACCGACGCCCGCGCAGCCAAGCACCGCCGCAAGGTCCTCGACACATGGTCCTCCAAGACCCGCAACGCGACCGTTGAGGTCAAGTCCCGCAACCTCGTCTCCTCGCAGCAGTCGCTTGTCGCCTCGCTCGAAGATCAGCTCTTCAACTCGGACCGCCTCCTCAAGCGCGCGCGCACGCCGCGGTCATGCGCACCCGTGCAGGTCGCTGCCAAGATCAACGAGGATACAACCGTGTACGACGACGCGGACTTTTACCAGATCCTGCTCAAGGAGCTCGTGGAGCAGAGGACGTCGGACGAGACGGCGGCGCAGGCTAGCGGCGGGGCGCTGGCAACGGTGAGGTGGGCTGCCATGAAGGAGGCGAGGACGAAGAAGCACGTCGACAGGCGGGCGAGCAAGGGAAGGAAGATGCGGTTCAATATTCACGAGAAGCTGCAGAATTTCATGGCACCGGAAGACCGGAGGGGTTGGGAGCAGGAAGCTATTGATCGCTTGTTCGGCACGCTGTTCGGGCAGAGGATGGTGCTGGCCGAGGGGGCGGGCGAGGACGTAGACGAGGAGATGGAGGAGGGCAAGGCCGAGGAGGAGGGCCTAAGGCTGTTCAGGAGTTAGGCCTCGCATGCTAGACCAATACCAGGTGTTCGGGTTCCTTCACACATATCAAATGCTGCTCATCCACGTGCCGTCGGCCTAGGTCGTAAGTCATCAAGCCAAAGACCACCTCAGCCATGTTGCACCACATTCAGCAGCTACCAGCAAATGACACCATCAGTGCGGCCTTGCCAACATTGCTCTGTGACCATCTGTCATATCACAGAACAGCAGCCCCAACAAACATCATAAACAGAACCCCATGCACCCAAAGATGCACGACCGGCCCTCCAAGCGTCTTCTTCTGCCTCTCATCACCCTCCCCATCACCAACCCTCATCCTCACCCACGCCCGCCGACAAGGCCAGAGATGCCAAAACGCCAACGAAGCTGCAACCCACCGCGCAAGGCCGTCAACACCAGGCCCGACAAGCACCCCGACGCAAAGCAGGTTCGTGCTCAGCAGAAGCCCGCCGAGGGACTGGCACACTAGGGCGGCTGCCTCGGAGGGGGATGCGACCTGGGTGTCGGGGCGGAGGATGAATTGGCGGGCGGCGAGTGTCTCGATGAGGGCGTGGAGGAAAAAGGGGAATTTGGACGGTAGCATGGTCGTGTTCGTGTGAGACACGCGGCCTGCAAGAGGTGTGAGCTGGAGGAAGTAATAAGGCTTTTGCCTGAGTTTGTTGGTTTATCTCCCAATGAGACATGTGACCTTGAACGCACCTCTCTCTGATCCGTCAGTATCAGCGGCGCAACTCAAAAGCCGAATGAATCGGAAGTTATGTTGTCGAGATGTCGTGGCGCAGCTTTGTCGGCTAGCTTTGAGCTCCAGTTTGTCTTCCACTTTCGACTTCGAGCTTGAGCACCAGCTTCCTCCTCTCGGCTCCGGCTCAGAAGCTTCGAATCTCTGACCGGAACGTCCTCCTTCCCGCTCTCGTCTCATCAAGTCAACAGCAAAGTGGAGGGCCGTCAACAGGGGTTGGCACCAATCAGGCTTACGAAATCCCATCGTCATCACTGTGCCTGTGCCTGGATGCTCGCCTGCCCCTACAGCTCTATGCCCCCCCCCCCCCACCATCAGTACCTTATGAGCCAGTCAGCCAGCATACGGCAAGTCTGGCCAGCCAGTGACCAAAATCTCGTACAAGACAGGGCAGTGATGATGCAGTACCTCCATCATCCCATCCACCTGGACCACATACCAGACCACCTGCCTGGGATGGCCTCAGGGCAATGGGCAATGGACCAAGTCATCGGCCACTGGAGCAATCAATCCGCCGTGCCCACCATCGCCCTCGCCACGGGTGCGTCACGGCTGTCCATTGGCCGAGAAACTGACTCGGCAGCCGTCCGCGTTTTGTTGAGCTCCAACGTTGTGATATCTACCTCGTGATGCTGCTGCTACTGTTGCGTTGCTACTGCTACTGTTGCTGGCGGATCAGCATGTTGCATCCATTAGCTTACTACCCTCCCCTGCAGATTGACCCATTGACCGCCTCCCTCTCTTGCCGCCTCCGAGTCTTGGTCCGCGAGCTTGACTGAGCCAGCATCCCGGTGCATATCTTGGCCCGAAAGTGTCGACATCATCATCGCCGTTATCCGCAAGCTATCGAAAAGCTCACAGCTTCTGCATGTGCCGCCGCCCAGCCCATTGTCTCAAGTTTCGCTCCCTGTCACCGTTTCAGCCCTTCTTTTTCTCTCCCTTTTGACTTTGAGAGAAGCTTCCACAAACACCACCTGTCATCCCATTTGTTTTCTCAACCACAGACCTCCCGACCTTAGACCGTGTTCAGTTTTGCGAACGATCCTCCGTCGTAGCTCTGAACAGCACGATAGCTACCCCTCCCCCCACCTTTGTTCGTCACCCCCAGCTCGACTCGCGCCCATGGCGTCCCCCAACATCTTTGGAGAGTTGGGCCTCTCCATCATCGGCGTCGGCACGCAGTATCCGCCTCATGCCCTCGAATCCAACTGTCTGGACGTCCTGGCCGGGCGGTTCTACCCAGACTCGCCGGCGTAAGTGTCTCTCGCCTTGGGCCGCCTCGCTCGTGCCAATGCCAGTTTCAGTCGCAGCGCAACGTCACTAACATGCGCCCACCCTAGCATGAAAAAGGTCCTCTCCATAAACCGCTTCACAGGAATCGACAAGCGATCATCAATCGGCACACCAGACCACCCAATCGTCAATCAAAAAGAAGCCCCCTCGATAACGGACCTCCACAATGTCTTTGTTAGCGACGGCATCCCTCTCTCCGTCAGCGCCGGTCGCAAGGCCCTCGACGAGGCCGGCGTCGACCCATCTCAGGTTACACACATCGTCGCGACGACTTGCACCGACAGCGCGAACCCTGGTTTCGACCACTATGTCGCCAAGGACCTCGGTATCACCCACAACGTCGAAAAGGTTCTACTTCACGGCATCGGCTGCAGCGGTGGACTGGCCACGCTGCGCACTGCCGCCAACTTGGCCTTGGGGCACACGGCGCGGGGCAAGCCGGCGCGCATCCTGTGCCTTGCCCTTGAAGTGAGCACCACCATGGTGCGCAGCGAGATGGACAGCATCAATGAGACGCAGGAGACCAGGATAGGTGTCGCCTTGTTCTCCGACTGCGGCAGTGCTGTTGTGCTGAGCAATGGTATCGGACCACCGGCTGAGCCTGTGTACGATTTGCTCGGCTGGGAGCACAGGGTTGTGCCCGACTCGGAGAAAGATCTCGGCTTCGACGTTGACATTTCAGGTACGCCATTGAAGCTCCGCTGGGCCATGCGCATGTGCTCTGGTCACTAACACACAACAGGCTGGAAGGTGGTGCTATCCCCTCGTGTCCCCGCCCTGGCTTCGTCTGTCATCGCGCCGACATTCGCAGATCTGCTCGCATCACTCCCTGCGCTACCAGCAGAGTATCAAAAGGCTGACGACTTCGACTGGGCCATGCACCCCGGCGGCGCGACCATCCTGACGGGGGCCGAAAAGGCCATGAGCATCTCGTCCGAACACATGCGCGCAAGCTATGATACGTACATCAACCACGGCAACTCGAGCTCGGCGACCATCTTCAGCGTCCTCGACCGGCTGCGGACCAAGGACATGGACGCGCTCGCCCCGGGAGGACGTGTCCGAGATTTTGTCGTCGGTTGTGCCTTCGGGCCGGGCATCACGGCCGAGATGTGCATGCTTAAGCGGAACCGGGGCGTCCAGGGTGTTACGGGCCTGCTTACGCCGCCGGAGACCGAGAGCGAGGGGAGTCGGAGCGATGCCGGGGACGAGGGCGACGGCCAAGCGGCAGCGTTACCACAAGCGGGCGATGAGAAGTTTGTTGCGGAAGCACTGGAGCAGCTCGATCTCGATTGAGTTCGCAGCGTGTGTTACGAGATCAAGGTGACAAGGCAAGGCGTTGGAGGTTTCTGTGCTTTTTGATGAAGCAGTAGTCAGCATTTGCAGGGTGGGCATACCCATGATGAAAGCAAAGAGGAGAATGACATGAATGGACTCGTCGCTTCGTCCCAAACCTGCCGTGTGAACCAGGGCGATTCGATGTGTCAAATGCCAGACGACATGCCCTTGGCGGGGGCGAGTTTGGCCGTCGCCGCCAGACGGAAACCTCACGATGGTGCGGGCGCAGAGGGCCAACGGCCATAGATTCTCCGGAAAACGAGCCCCAGAACCTGGGGTCGCGTCCATTGATCAGCCGAGGATGCCCGAGGACGGGAATCTGCTGATGTACGGCTCCCACAGAACGACCCCACGATTGATGATCCCCGTCGGTTTGCTGATGGGAGAAAGCTAGAAGCCGCGACCCGGCATCCCGAAGCGCATGAGGGGTGGTCTTCCGCATCTTTCCGTTTGGCATCGGCAATGCCTTGGATTTAGAGGATGGAGGATCTCCTCCACGCTTGCGTTCGGGTCCTTCATTGGCCGAGATGCTTGCTTTGGAGGGGCAATCCGGCTCGATACGGTTGTCTCGTTATTTTGTTTGTCCATTCTGATTCTGGCAGTCTTGGACAGTCATCAGATCCGAAGCATCGCGACATGGACACGCGGGCGCCGAGTGAGTTTTCGAACGGACCCCCCCCCCCCCTCCCCAAAGGATCTCTGCCCTTGCCCAGCCTTTTTCTTTTTGCTATTTTTTTCCTCTTGAGTTGTTTTTTGCTCTGCTTCACTTGATTGTGTCAATGAAATCTCTCATCCCAACAGTCATGATAAAAGCCGCATTGCTCCGATAGACGGCGCGACGTGATGGTCAACACAAGAAGGATGATGGCACGGGTGGTGTTTGTCAAGCAAAGAGAGCTCTGGCGAGAAGGGACCTTTCGGGGGTCTGCCTAGCAACGAAAAGACTCTAAGGGCAGTGGAAAGAGAACACACGGGCGAAATTGGCGAGTTGACGTCAAGTGGAGCATCTGTACGGGTACGCCCGGAGTCGGATCAGAATTGGTGCTCTGACTGGCCCGTTCGGCGTCTCACTTTGTACCTTGTACCTGCCCCTCAACACTTTGGTGGGGTGAGACTTCACTCGTCACTTCACTTGCATGCTCGTGCTCGTGCCTCAGCTGGCCCTCCGACCCCGCCTCGACACGGGCTGGACTTGGCTGAGGAAATGCCTCTGGTGTGTCTGGGTGGAAGAATCGCGCGATGCAATTGGGTGCCGGGCGTGGGTTGGCACGACAGGTAGCTAATCGTAACGTGACGCACCTTGGAAACCAAAAGAGCAGGGAGAGGGGCCGAGCAGAAGGACCGCCGGACACTGGACGCTGCGTGCTGCAAATATCTTGTCCATCACTGGTGCTCGTCAACCTCGACTTGATTTTCCCTCCTCCCATCTTTCCACTTCAGTCCGATTCTTCCAGAACTTCATACTTGTCTTTTTGGACTCAACCTGCTAAATATTCTTCTTGATCACCTCTTGAAGAACCAATTCCTCTCTCAACACCTTTTAACCCTACCCCTCCATCAGCTACCCCGCCATCCATCAACATGGGTCTCCTGCAAGAGCTTAACCTCAAGCCCGGTGTCATCTACGGCGATGATGTCCTGAAGCTTTTCACCTACGCCAAGGAGAAGGGCTTTGCCATGCCCGCTGTCAACGTCGTATGTTTCTGACGGTTCCTCCTGATGTCGCTCTTCCGTTTGCTCGTGCACTCGCTGACCCCGCCGACTTGCCAGACCTCCTCCTCCACCGTTGTCGCTACCCTCGAGGCCGCCCGCGACTCCAAGTCGCCCGTCATCCTGCAGTTGTACGTATCCTTAAATCATGCTCTCTTTACTGGGAGCGCAGCTTACAATATGCAGCTCTCAGGGTGGTGCTGCTTTCTTCGCCGGCAAGGGCGTTACCAACAGCGCTGAGAAGCAGGAGGCTTCCGTCGCCGGTGCCATCGCTGCCGCTCACTACATCCGCTCCATCGCCCCCATCTACGGTGTTCCCGTCGTCCTTCACACCGACCACTGCGCGTGAGTTTCCAGGGTTTTCCGCCCCTTCGCGTACAGAGCCGCCTCCTCGCTGACCCCATATACAGCAAGAAGCTTCTGCCGTGGCTCGACGGTATGCTCGATGCCGATGAGGCCGAGTTCAAGAAGAACGGCACCCCCCTCTTCTCCTCCCACATGATTGATCTCTCCGAGGAGGAGGTCCAGTGGAACATTGACACCACCGCCGCCTACCTCAAGCGCTCCGCTCCCATGAAACTCTGGCTTGAGATGGAGATCGGCAGTAGGTTCTGGCACTCCCAATTTTCAACAAGCGAACATACTCACGCTCAATAGTCACCGGTGGTGAGGAGGACGGTGTCAACAACGAGGATGTCGACAACAACTCCCTCTACACCCAGCCCGAGGACATCTGGTCCATCTACGAGACCCTCTCCGCCATCAGCCCCTTCTTCTCCATCGCTGCTGGCTTCGGCAACGTTCACGGCGTCTACAAGCCTGGCAACGTCAAGCTCCACCCCGAGTTGCTGAGCAAGCACCAGAAGTTCGTCGCCGAGAAGCTCGGCAGCAAGGAGGAGAAGCCCGTCTTCTTCGTCTTCCACGGCGGCTCCGGCTCCAGCGTCGAGGAGTTCCAGGAGGCCATCAACTACGGTGTCGTCAAGGTCAACCTCGACACTGACCTTCAGTGGGCCTACCTCACTGGTGTCCGTGACTACGTCACCAAGAACATCGAGTACCTCAAGTATGTCTCCTTTGACTCCTCATCCACTTTCTGCGTTCCCCGTTGCTAACCCCCTCCGCAGCACCCAGGTCGGCAACCCCGAGGGCGCCGACAAGCCCAACAAGAAGAAGTACGACCCCCGTGTTTGGGTCCGTGAGTCCGAGAAGACCATGACCGTCCGCGTCAAGGAGGCTCTCGACCACTTCAAGGCCGCCGGCTCTTTGTAAGCGACGAATTCCTGGGAGAGGGGGGATGATGGATTCGGTAATGAAAATTGCTGCCGCAGTTCTGGTGGTTGGAGCGTAGATGGCTATAATTGGTAGCAAAGAATGATATCCATGACATAACATGTCCCCTTGTGAAATTTCGCTACGCCATTATCTCTGTAGCGCGAAGGGAGTATGGACAAAGGGGTCTGCCCCGGGTATTTACGGGCATAGACAGGGTGCACGACAATTGGGGTTTGTGTCCGAGATACCCTCGACGGCACAACCCGACGCAAGTTCGACTTCCGGCGGAGAAACAGAGATGACCGAGTCTTAAACTTGTTTGTGTTTCTCGCAGATAATATCAATGGCGAGGTCATTCAGACGTGAGGTTCTACCAGGGTTTGGGAAACGGCATCGCTCTCCTAACGTGATTCCCGCTAGAACGGCCGCATATTAAGCGGTGTATGCTTTGCAAATGTTTCGTTACACTGAGGTCAAGATACGCGAGGGATCGCAGGGGTCATTACACGGGTCGACGACCGATTGAAGTACTTTGATAAGCACAGCATCTTTCCTTCACAGACCGTCTCCACAACGAGCCCTGAAACGATGAGATACCTGTCTTGCCAGCTGATATCATCTTCAATCTCAAACGTCGCCGCCGCCGCCGTGGGCGGGGTCCGGGTGAACATCGGAAGAAGGTGATGCAACAAAGACGCACCCCTGCGACATGGACAGCTCCCCACCATGAACTCGAGGTCGGATCCACAGCCTCGTTGCTCCAAGCCCGACTACCTTCGATCAGTCCGCTGGACTGTGTCGCGCAAACCACTCCATCGCATCAGTTTGTCGCATTGCTGGGCGCGCACCTTACCTTCTGCTTCACTCCTTCCGAAGATATGTTCATTGGGTCCAGGAAACCGAAGCCAAAATGGACGGAGACTGGGATCAGGTACGCGCGCCCCTTCGCGCGCGGGGCACCCGCGTCGAGTTAGTCGGCGATGACCTCGCCGTATTCCCCCCTCGCGATTGTTCTTCCGTCAGACCTGGGGACTTCTGCTGACGAATTCTACCACCCCGTAGGTCGCCCGTATTCCCTTCCCGCCTCCGGGTGTACGGGCTATGGCAACACCCGTCACAACAATGACCTTTGACCCTCAACAAGAACTCCTCTGGACCGGCAACGACTATGTGAGCCCGCTTGCGCAACCCTCAATTTCTGTAACTTGCTCTGACTCGGTCACAGGGCCGCGTAACGTCTTTCTACGGCACCGAACTCCAGCGATATACCTCTTTCAAAGCATATTCGACCCATGGCGATGTGCGACAGATTCTCGTTAGCGAAAAAGGCGTCATTGCCTTGGGAGCGCGAGACATACATATGGCGCTGAGGAGAGGACCGCCACTTTGGCACCTTCAGTACGGCTCCTCATGTTGCTGCTCGACTGCGATGGGGGATTCAGCTGACGTGTTGACAGGAGCGAGGAGTTCAAGGACTTACGATGTATGAATTTCACGTCAAAGGGCCAAGCCGAGATCCTGGTGGCTGGCTTCCAGGACAAGATGTTTGTCATTGACGTCAATAAGGGAGAGATCACCAAGGAGGTCCGGCGCATCGCTTCCATCCCGGGGTACTATTGCTGACCCCTGCCAGATTTCCACCGAATACTCTTATCAGATCATGAAGAAGAGCCGTTACATTTGCGCGGCCACCAAGGATGGTCTCATCAATATGATTGATCCCGTTAATTTTTCTGTCGTGCGAAGCTGGAAAGCCCATTCTGCATTGATTAGCGACATGGACGCGCAGCATGACTTCATTGTTACCTGCGGGTTCTCGCTGCGCCAGAGCCAGAGTTACATGCCCGATTCGTTCCTCAACGTCTTCGACATCAAGCGCATGACGCCCATGGCTCCCATACCATTCCCTGCGGGAGGTGCGTTTGTGCGGATGCACCCACGCATGTCAACGACTAGTATCGTCGTATCACAGACCGGACAGCTTCATGTGGTCGACTTGATGAACCCCCACACCAGCAATGTGCGGCAAATCAACGTCGTCAATTCACTCGTCACCATGTTCGAGATCGCGCACTCGGGCGAGGCTGTGGCGCTGGCCGATTCGGCATCTCAGATTCATCTCTGGGGGAGCCCCTCCAAGATTCGCTTCGTCGATTTCCCGCAGCCGACCGAGTTCGCCGGCCCAGAAGCGCCTTCACCCGCCATTGATTGGACTGCTGAGACGTGAGTCGACAGGAACCCCTAGGTACTGTCTTAAAGCTGATCTTCTGAAGCCCCCTCAACATGATCGGAATGCCGTATTACCGAGAGCCTCTCCTTTCCGCGTGGCCCGACATGGTTTCTGACGTAGGGGCGCCGCCTCCGAATCTCGATCCTCAGTTTCTTTCGACTCTCAAGACCACGGAATTTGGCCTGTATGGCCCAAATACTCGCGGCTTACGGCGCAATCAGGTCGAAGACACGCGTAAGTTCGATAAGACGACAGTCACCGGAATCCAGGCCCCGAAGTTTCTCAGCGAAAAGGCCAGGGAATCGTCCAAAACACCTGGACACGTAACCGGTGCAGAAGACGAAGTAGACGATACCGCGGCGAAGATGAGCGGCCACCGCAAGACGGAATGCCCTCCGATGTACCGGAACGTCGAGATCAAGTACAGCAAGTTCGGTGTCGATGACTTTGACTTTGGGTATGTTCAGCCTTTATGGAGGGCTACAGTCAGCTAATGTTCTTCTTCCAGGTACTACAACAGAACGACCTACTCCGGTCTGGAGATCCACATCGCCAACTCATACGCGAACGCCCTTCTGCAAGTGCTGCATTTCACCCCGTTGGTCCGGAACCTGGCGTTACAGCACGCCGCGACTGCATGTGTAGTTGAGACGTGCTTGCTGTGCGAGCTCGGATTTCTTTTCGACATGTTGGAGAAGGCGGAAGGCTCTATCTGTCAGGCAACCAACTTGCTAAAAGCGCTTAGCCACCAGCCTCAAGGTATAATGTCTTCATCTTCGATGAAGTGGCCACGCTAATATTTGGTAGCCGCGGCTTTATGTCTGCTTGAGGAAGATCTCAACGGTGGTCCCCTTCCGGCCATGCTACAGCGTCTGACACGGTTTCTTCTTGACAAGATCGTAGAAGACTTTCGCATTACTTCGTCCGGTGTCAATCTCATGCTTCAGGTTTGGATATCTTCCAGGACAGTAGGCGATTTCTGTCGACTGACTCGCAACAGGCCGTTCAGACCGTCGCAACCGAGTACATAAGGTGCATGAACTGCCGAAGTGAATACACTCGCCCAAGCCCTACCAACGTCAACGAATTGATCTATCCGAGCGCTGTAAGGTCTCGCCTTTTGTCGTTCTTCTAGCACCTGACTAATCTTGTGCGTCAGAAGGCGCCCATGCGAAATCAAAAGGCTCCTAAGGTCACATTCTCGCAGGTACTCAAAATGAGTGTCGAGCGGGAGTTCCCGTCCAAAGGATGGTGTCCCCAATGTCAACGCTATCAGCCAAACGCGTCACGGAAAACGATCAGTAGTGTGCCTCAGGTCCTGATGCTGAACACATCGGTCAAGACCCCGGAGCATAGAAGACTTTGGGCTACCCCAGGCTTTCTTCCAGAGGAAATTGGCGTCATAGTAGACCATGGCCAGTTCTTCTGTTACGAAGGCGAGGATCTGAAGCTCCACCTCCAGAGGGGTATCCACAACATAACAGTATACTCCTTGATTGGTATGACGATGGAGGTCGAGGCTGGGCCGGGCCAGAAGCCGCACATGGTCGGCATGGTTAACGGTATATTCCGTCCACGTATAAAGTTTCGAACCAAGCTGACATGTCTCAGTCGCTCACTGCCAGCCGGAATCCCCAGAGATGAGCCAGTGGCATTTATTCAACGATTTCTTGGTCCGATCGGTCAGCGCAGAGGAAGCCCTCTCTTTCAACGCAAACTGGAAGATTCCATCAGTCTTGACGTTCCAAGTAAAGGAAGCGAACAACATGATGGACACTACCTGGAAGCAGAAAATCGACACTTCGCTCCTGTTCACAGACTCAAGGTCAGCTTTGCTACTCCTGACCCTCGTGCACTGCTCTTTTGACCATACTGACACTCGTTTAGCCACCTCCACTACAGCAAGACATACCGTACGCTCGATGGTTCGACAGAGCCGCCAGGGCCTGGCAGCATTATCGCACTCGATACCGAGTTTGTGGCTGTGCGGCAGCCGGAGATCGAGATGAACTCGGAAGGCGAGAGGGAAACAATCCGGCCCAAAGTATACGCCCTTGCACGTACCTCTGTCATCCGAGGAGAAGGAGAGTCAGAAGGAGAGCCATTTGTGGACGACTACATCTTGATTCGGGAGCCGATCGTCGATTATTTGACCGCCTTTTCGGGCATCACCGAGGTTGACCTCAACCCTCGTCTGTCGAAGCACAATCTAGTGCCGTTGAAGGTGGCATACAAGAAGCTTTGGATGCTCGTCAACCTCGGCTGCAAATTCCTGGGCCATGGGCTGAAACAGGATTTTCGGGTGATTAACATCCACATCCCTAAGACCCAGGTCATCGACACAATTGAGCTGTACTACTTGCATACGCGCCTGCGGAAGCTTTCGCTGGCGTTCCTCGCCTGGATCGTCTTGCGGGAGAACATTCAGAATGAGACGCACGACTCGATTGAGGACTCGAGGACAGCACTGAGGCTGTATCGGAAGTATCAGGAGTACGTTTCGGCCGGCGTTTGGGAGCAGAAGATCAACGAGATCTACAACGTGGGCCGAGATGTTGGTTTCCGGGCACCCAAACCGGGGGACCAGGAAGTTCAGAGGACAGAGACTCCTCCGCTGCCCATAGAGGGTGGCCTAGGCCCTACGACGCCTGTGAGGCGACCGCCAGTCGCGGGTGGGTCGTTACTGACGCCGGCGAAGGCTTCGCCATTTCGTTGAGCTAGGCGCAGCCCACGCAGAGCGTCAGGATTACCATGACTAGGTGAACCACAAATGCCCGAGTCACTGGCAGCTTTGGTTACGTCGCGCAAGGTGACTACATTGAGCGGCGACGACTGAAAAACACACGGAGCATCTGCTCTGACAGCCTCGCCAACGGGGTTCCCGGACGGTTGCGCCCAGAAACGATATCAATCTTCCATCGACTCCGGCTGAACTCGATTGAACGGAACCATTCACGGATGCCTTAAAGGGGTGCGCGAGCGAGGCTCGATGGTTGAATTTGAGCGCCTGCCTCGAGTTTGCCTAGACATCGGACCTGCTCGGACTGCTCCCACCAAAACAGCTGCCAAAGGCTACTTCGATGGACTACGCAACGCGCAACGCGTTTCTGCCATCCAAATTCAGACCAAGGCCTCAGATAGACCACAGCTTCAATAAAATATTTTTCAATCTAAACCAGATACGCGATCGCACATCAGATCACCGAGAATGATTAAGAGCAGGGCTTCATAAGGCTGGAACACATGGAGTTAGCGTCTCCCCCATTCGGGACGCAGTACGTACTGTCAGTTTTGTGGCGTGGGACATGGAATATCACAGTCCTAATCGGACCATGCCATCCCCATTAGGCGGTACATTTACATCGTACCGTCCTCATTAGGCGGTACGATCGATGGTACTTGACTGATTGTACGGCTGATCTGCCGTGCAAACCGCCCGTGCTCTGTGCATAAAGGCAACTTCTCCCATGCTCGCCCTCTGGGCTCCTCTTTCCCTCCTTCTCCTCAGGTGAGTCCTAACCCCCTGCAATGTCTTTGATGTCTGCACAGGTTTCGACAACGTCGGCCTCGTCTTATGGCGATGGTCAGGGTATCAGTCCCTCTGCGTCGGCTGCGTCTTATGGCGTCGGTCAGGGTATCAGTCCCTCTGCGTCGGCCGCGTCCGACTCCTTGGATTCCTCGGATTCCTTGGACTACGACACGGTCTCGGGTGAGAGTCCCGCCATGGTCCCCCTCGTTCAGCAAGCCGCCAGGCGAGTTGTTCGAGTTTCCTCTCGTTCCGTCTCCTCCCGCCTTTCTTCCTCACGCCCTTCCTCTTCCGCCTCCGCCAGGTCGTGGACCACGTCCTCGCCCGTCCCAGTGAAGCCCGTCTTCCCTGCGGTCGGGTGGTTCGTCAAAGGGTGAGTGACTGTTTCCTATCTTCTCGTCTTATAGTTTCCCTTTTCTCATGAATTCTTGAGTGGCTCAATCGCCACTGCTGCTTGACACTGGTTGCCTCTTCTGCCTTGGTGTTTCCCTTTCTCGCGACGCGACGCGCCATGGCCACCCACCACTACCACAACAACCCACTTCCACTCCTGGCCATACCTTCCAGTGTCGGTGCCCTCTGCCTTCGTCATCTTCCCACCCGGACAACTTGTCACTCCAACGGCATTGCCCATCCTTCACTTTCGCCACCCCTGTCGAGACGTCGTTGACATCAAGACATCCCGACTCCACTTCTGGATACAGCTCCACACCACCACGTCCACTCACCTTACCCATCGACTTCCCTGTCTTACCCACCCTCACCTTCCTCCATCGCGCCTCACCTTACCCATCAATCCACCCTCGCCTGGACCTTCCCATCCATCATTACCACCATGTATCATCCCCACCATGCACCATCAAAACCATCCATCATCAACACCATACATCACCATCAAGGGTTACCCATCATCATCATCACCCTCCATCAATATTATCCACCTTCATCATCATGCATCATCACGATCAAGCGTCTTCCATCATCCATCATTCCATCATACGGTCAAGTGTCTTCCATCATCCATCATCAACACCATCCATCATTCACACGAGGCCGCCCACATCCGGCTTTCCCCATCGTTCTTCTCTCACCTGGCATTCCGTCCTACCTTGAGACTTTCAGCATATGCCTTTTCATATTTCTTTAATCCTACTTCATCCTTTTACTTCAACATGCTAATCTGCCACAGGATCTGGTGCCCCCTTCCTCCCAAGGTCGAACTGACCCTCAGTTCTTCCGGATACATGGACCGGCGCGCGGAGCACCGTCGCCCCATCGTTCCAGCCATTCCTTCGAAAGGGTTTCCACCTGGATGGACCCCCCACGCTCATTTCTCGGCCGAGGTTCCCCACATTGTGCGCCAACCGGCGCCCAATGTGCACTCCTGGCTGATGGATCGGGTTGACGGCGACGCCCCTGGCTTCCCTGGCAACCCGAACCGTCTCTTTCCATTCCCTCCCGGCTCCGTTACGGAATCGACTGGATCTTCTGGCGCCTCCGACCTTTCTGCTTCGCAGCTTGGTATCCCGGACAACCGGAACCCATGGTTCGATCTCCTCCACTCGGCGACCCAGTCCAGGGCTTCCTTCGATAAGGACGTGGACTCTCTCGTCGTGGACCACTGGAATGGCCTTGCTCGCCAGGTACGCACGGTGCGTGCGCTACGCGAACTCGAGGACATCCAGCGGGCGGACGCCTTTTACCAGGTCTTCACCAAACACATTCCTAGGATTCGGGCGACCCGGCACATGGGGATGAGCCGCCAGGCTTGGCCTTGGCTTCTGAACCTTGTGCGCCAGGGGCGCGCTGCCGACATCGCGGATCAGGTCCTCCGTCAGCCTCTGGCGGAGATTTGGGATTACCGGCCACCTTCCACTCGTTTACCCAAATGCATCGATGATGCCTTCGCCTCTTGGGACGCCCGCGAGGATCCGGATTTCGCCATGCCCTTCGAAGAGGTCATGGAGGCCAAGGAACACCTTGACAACGCCTTTGACGGATGGTCCGCCATCGGCGATGTCTCGGTTTCCCTGGACTTCCAGGGCCAATTCGACGCCATGGATTTCGGTTCCCTTTCGGACGGCTCTGTGCAGGAGCAGGAGCAGGAGCCCGACCTGGAGACGGACGACTCCACCGACACTCATTCGATCCCCGACCTCAAGTCTTTGCCTACTCTAGCAGCGCGCGTCGCGCACTGGAAGAAGTATGGCACTGACGTTGAGCGCCGGGTTGCCGCCTGGCAGGAGGCCAAGGGCGATGCCCTCTGGCGCCAGCCAGTCCTGGCCCCCCTGCCCACCGACACTCCTTCACCCGAGAAGGCCCCCGTGGCTGACTCTCACGATCTTTGGGCGGACGACATTTGGGCGACCCCATTCGACCGTACCGTTATCGAGCCTCTCGAGGAGCGCCCGTTCAACGACCCCCTTCTGGAGAAGGTCCGACTCTGGCAACTGTCCAAGGGCGATGCCCTGTTCCGTGCCCCTGTTCTGGCGCCTCTTCCTACTGACATTCCTTCGACCCGCGCGACCGAGGTGGTTTCCTCTGATGATGCCGATTCTGAGCCTTGTGGTGAAGATGAGGTTATTGAGGAGGATTCCTTCGCCTCGGCGCAGACCACTCTTTTGACCGATGGTCCTGCTCCTGATTCGACCTCCTGCACATTCGACTCTCCTTTGGTTCCTGGTTCCTTCCCTGAGGCTGGTTTCGACAACGCCGATGGTCCTTCTCAGCCTTCCGGATGGTCCCTCCCTTCGTGGAGCACCGTCGGGAAGGTCTGTCTGGGTGCCACGGCCTTAGCCCTCGGGCTCGCCTCTGGATGGATCCTCTCCGGCTCTCGCTAGGTTTCTGGTCTTCGCTTCCCGGAGGGATTGGCCCTGACCTGGCTCCGGCACTGAAGACGGTATGCGGAAGCGAGGCAAAGCGAGGTGCTTGAGGCGGTCTTCGGACTGCTGAAAACATGCCCCTACTTTGGGGAAGGGCACCTCACCTTGCAGAAGCATACTCGAGGTGCTTCCAGGTCTTCCTCTCTGGTTTCCCCGGATCCCCTTTTGGATGTACGGGTCGGACCATGTTGGTTCCGACATTGACATTGATGACAGTGCGTGGAAACGAGGCAAAGCGGGGTACCAGAAGCGGTCGCTGGCCGTGGAAAACATGCCCCTACTTTGGGGAAGGTTACCTCACCTCTTGAAAGCGTCCTCGAGATGTCACCAGCACTCCAGAATGTCCAGGATGGGCTGGAAGGGTTGGATTGGATTGGATCGGACTGGATTGGATCGGACTGGATTGGATCGGACTTCGACTTGACCCGGATTTTCTCCGGGGTTCCAGGATTTCCCGGTTCAGCCAGGTTTTCCAGGAGTCCCGTTGGATTTCTGATCTCGTTCTATAGTTCGGTCGGTCTCTTAGGTCCCTTCGATCTCGTGGGCTCCTTCCCGCGAGTCCCTCCTCGCCAAAAAGATTGGAAACCCTAATGAAAAAAGAGTAAGTCCCCTACTCTGCAGCCTTTCACTGGACGATGATGCTAACCTACCTACACACTTCGATTCTGCGGTGTTGCTTCTGTCCGATCCAACCATCCGACCGCGTGCGATTCGAGGTGAGCGCTACTTTGCCAATACTTCAGTGCATGGTCTGACTCTGAGGAGGGGCAAGCGTTGCTTGGATCGATGGGGTTTGGGGTTGGAATCGAGGACGGGGTGCTTGAGTATTGGTGAGATATACGGGATTTAAGGGATATGAGGTTGATCTGCGGGGCGGTTTACGCGCGGGTGTTGTTTGATCTGTGCGATTTCTGGGCAGCGGCCTGTCCGGGCGGACTTGAATTCCGTGCTTGAACACGAAGAGTAGAGGAACCCCCAGTATTTAGTTTTCCGTTTCTTGTTTTTGTTCTTTCCTGTATCTATTTCTTGTCAATGCATCATCACCATTCTTACGCCGCTTATGCTACTCTTGGCTTTGATACCGACCATGACCACAGATGTATCACGATCATGGCACCCACCGCCAGAATCGTCAGGGGGTTAAAACGTCCGCGGATGTCTTCCCTCGAGCCATTTTCCAAACGCCTACGTCGGTGCGGTCCGCTCGAGCCTTGATCTAACTATGCAACAACCTGTTTGGTACGCTGCGGTATCGACCTTCCATGCTGCCTCCGTGGTTGCTCATTGTTTTCCCCTGAATCTGAACACTGGCTTTGATATCTTTGATCTTGACCCAGTTTGTCTCATTTCAGCTCTATCGCGCGGATGCCCATGCGTCTTGCAATGTAGCCATGACCGAGTCCTCGTCCGGAATCCAATCTCTATACTTTTCGGCCCCGATCTGTCGTACAGCGCGCAAGCTCGTTCTTCCACTCACTTACCGTGCCACATCCTCAGTTTGAGCCCCCTACACGAACTCGAGTGATCTCGTGTTTTTTGGTCAGAAATCAGCATAGCCAGCCATGCCTGGCAAGTCTGCGTAAGTGTTGAGGCTCGAGAGCATGAAATGCAATGCTTTCTGCCGCCCCCGTCAATGGATGCGGCTGAGTGCGTGACCGGAGTGGCTGGTCGGCATGAAGAGGTCATAGGAATCGTGTCCGCATCAACTGTCTAAGGTACTCAAGAGTCAAGACCTCCCCGTTCTATTTCAAGAAGAATCTCAACAGCCATTTTGTGCCGTACTGTTTAGGTCTTGCTCGTTGACGCGTTTATCCTAGTCCTCTAAACGAACATGCACGTGATTCCGTCTTTCGCCGTCACATCTCCCTCAGATGAGAGGGGGCGTCTGTCCTGGTCCATCCTTCTGCCAGAACGTCCGTCGGCGTGGAAAGCAGGCGATGGATGGAGCTCGCTCTCCCAGTAACAGTATCAAGCCAAGACGCGGAATCAGCACGATGTGCCAAGGCGCAGCCCATGACACGACATTGATAGCAAATCACACACGTTCAGGCAGGAGGCCTCATATCAAGGCCGGACTTACACCCGACATCGGCCCCGGAGGGCCATACACAAACGGCGCGGAATCGGAACGAAAACAGGGCGGCCACACGGCCGCATCAGCCAAGTAGATGTGAACTGAGGTAGGCAGAGAACGCATTCCTGGCCTATCAGAATTATCGCAAAAGCACGTCAAAGCAAGCAAGGGTCATTACACGGAGATGCTTTCAGCATGGACAGGGGCTACCGAGGAGGCCATCTACGAGGAAGCTCGGAGGTAAAGACCTCGCGCCGACGTCGGCTCGGCGCTCCGAGCCAGGCGCATTATGGTATGGGGGGCAGAAGAAGGGGCCCACTAGAAAGTCAAACCCAGGCCACGACCTCGCGACAGGTCCCAAGGCGAGATGAGATGCGGCGGAACCTCCCGAGGTGGAACCTCGAATGGCATTGGGTCTTCGCGTAGGGCGGTGCAGTGTAAGTCAAAGGTTCAGTAGCGGGCGTTCGACAGGTGTTGGCGTCCGAGGGACAGGCAGGAGAGGCACGGGCATGCAGTCGAGCCGATGGGGCGTGACAGGGTGACGGGAGTCGGGCCCGGCATCGGGGCGGCTTCTCTCGGCTCGGGGGGGCATTAATCTAGGGGCCGGGACGGGGGACCGTATGGGTGTCGTCGTTGAGGCTGAAGATGAGGTATGAGGTGATTATTGCCGGGGCATTTCCAGAAGGGATCTCCGAGGATAGGGACGTCGGAGTTTCTTAGTGAGACGCAGGCTTTCGAGGGTCAAGGTCAAGGACGTGGACGGGGGATGTTGAGGTATTTTCCCACCAATCTGCGAATCTGGAGAGGAACGGGTTGGCCCCCACAGAGTCTGGATGGGGGTTCAATGGGGTGGTGGGCATCGAGGCTATTTTGACTGCAAGGCCAGAGTCAGCAACGAAGGGCACGCAGGGCACGGTGAGGAACGGTGAGTACTGTAGTAGGGTTGGTTGTTTGGCTTGATGGCTGGGCAAGACGAAATTAGCTTGGCCGGGAATAAGGCGTCTTGGTCCTGGGCTTGGGTGGGGGTTTGGTTTGTATTGCCGACTCACCGACCGAATGGTGAGTGGCATGGCGTTGAAGGCGTGCATGGCATTTGGTGAACAGTGGTCCAAGTGGCCGAACTTGAGGTTTGAATTGCGATGCCGAGCGTGAGTCTAATTATAATTGGACTGTTTGTTGTTGGGTTTGGGTCGAGGGCATGGTGGGTGAAGCGGCCGCATCCCCGTCTGGTACTGGACGTGATTGACATGTGAAGGGTCTCAACATGTTCGAGACAACGACAGCGCGGGCTGGCAGCCGTTCTGCCATGCTCAGCTCAATGGTAACGGAATGAGTGATGTGGGCGGTGGGCGAGGCTGCGATAGAAGTCAGTTGAAATGATTTTCTCATGATTGGGTGATGACGGTATGCCCAGGCAGGGGGGGGGGGGACCCTTGACAGCTTGACGATTCAGGTACCTGCAGGTACTCCACCAGCAAGACTGGCCCAAGAATGCAGCAACACGACATGGGATGACCTCTCCTTCTCTTCTCCTACTCAGCACGGGTGCTTCAGAGCCAAAGCAATAATAGCACAGCATGTGCCTTCCCTTCCGTCTTGCAACCACCACTAGATTTGAACTTCCGAAAATCCCTCGGAAGCATATGATGTTGCCTGATAAAAATCGCTCGGATTCAATCTGCCACACACACACGGCCAGATGCAGCGTGCCGCTTCTGGGGAGGAATGGGGCCCTACGTCATGTCCTCGTTTCAAGCTGCAGCACCCAAGGCGGTCCACGGGCCCGGGGGGTATTCGCTTGGCTGGGCTGGCATTGGCAGCATCAGGCATGGACAAGAGCAAGGGCGGTAATGCAAGCTGAGGAATCGGCGAGTGGTGATTGCTCCCCGTCTGGCCCGCCTCGGACGAAGACAACACGGGAGCTGCTGAGTTGCCGCGGGCTAATCAATCGGTGGGTGCTGTGTGTGCTACGGGCTACGGGCTGTGGCTCTGCTATTTGTTTACCCCGCATTCGCGCCTGTCCTCGGTGGGTTCAGTGGGCGCACGTCACAGAGCATTGCCATGTTTGGTGCCTTCCATGTGTCTGTCCATGGCTTGAGCAACAGCAGATTGGTTGATGGTGTTTGTATCATTCTCAACTCAAATGTTGGGGATTCGAGCATCACCACCATTGAGTCATTCAACATAGACTAGCACAAGAAGCACCTCGGGAGGAAACATCACAACGGAGAGAGATGCATCGAACAACCAGTCAGCTGACGACTGAAGCCGAGCAAGATGCCGGGCTTCTTCCGTTTCATCCCTCCCAACATCCCGAAGCACGAGCTCTAGCATCCTGTTGCCCAATAATCTGCCTTCACGGCCACCCAGGCACATGAGTTGTCCTGAGGAAACAGGTGCAAGTCATCAGCACCTGACCCCGCATTGAGACAGTGGAAAGGGGGGGGGGAGGAAGCTTCCCTCTCGTCCGCCAAATGCCCTTTGTACCTCGATACTCGCTCTTGCGACGCGTCCGGCTCTCTCGATAGGTGCAAGTGCGCCCCAGAAAGATGTAATCACAGGCAAAGAGGCAGGTATCATCTACACCACCTCCCGCCCCGGCTACTGCTTGGGTTACCTCGATGCCTCCTCAGTCCTCGCTCTTCGCACCAGACAAATAGCACAAGCCTAGGGGCTGGGTACCTGATCTGACGTCTATACGGCGTCAATAAAGGTCCTCCCCCTCACACCTCTCGTTGTAGCTCGTCCCATCCCCATCCCCATCCCCATCCTCTCTCTCTCTCTGGTCTTGCCCATTTCCCGCCTGACTCTCTGCCTCTGCCTCTGCCTCTGCCACCTCGCCAGCATCACCACCTTAGCCGCGTCGATCGACCACCATTGCTTCATATTGCCCGTCAATTCCCGTCTTTGCTGTGGTCTTCCACCATAGCCGACTCAATCATTCTTTCCTACTCCCCATCCAGACAAGCTCGTACATCGTCAGCCCAGCCCCATCTCAGGCCAACCCCGCTCTTGACAACGAAGTCCGATCAATTGTCATCGAATAAGACAAGACGAACAGCAACCCTCATATCCTGCTTGTTGCTAGCCCACCATAGGTACGTTGGCTGTCTTCAATTTTAACGGCCGCGTCCTTTTCTAGTGTAAGTCGTCATCTTCCCATGGTCACTTCACCAAGGTTGTCGTTGCGGAACCCCCGCGGAGGTTCAATCCTCCGTCCGCACGGAGCCCACTTTCGTGCTTCTGGCCTTGGCCTCCTCCATCTTGGTCCTCATCGCACATTCCATTCCACCCCGCCAGCTCCAGCCCAACAAGCCTAGACCCCGGACTTCATGAGCTCTCCCGCATTCGGACTTCACTAGGGAGCCACCACGAGTATTGGGGGATCCTACCTTTTCCGATGCACGCCTAGCCTGTCTCCACTCTTCTCGCCCACCTCACTCTCAACCCATGTTCCTCTGTCGGCAACCTGGAGCCAAACAGGCCAAACACCACTACCGTCATATCCCTATGGCCGACACGTCCCGGTCCTCGTCCTTCTGGCCCTCGGTCAACACTCACCAGCCCTCGTCAGCCCTCCAGTAACCCCCACCAGACTCTCGGGCCTCCCCCAATCGTCTGCACCGTCGTTGGCTCGACGCCCCGAGTGGGGTCGTTGAGATCCAAGCTCCCCCTTGCTGCGACGGACATACCCACGCCCGTCACTGTTGCCGTTTGATCCCCGCCCAGCGCCCGTTGCCCGTTGCCTGTAACCCGACACTCACCACCATGCTCCTATGGCCGTGGACAACCGACACGAAAGCTTGGGCGCTTACAGCAATGTCTATATGACGTGCCCTGCGCCCACCTGTTAAACCTCATGTGAAGTTTGCTGACTGTCTTCCTCCTCTCTTCATCAGCTGGCTCCTCAATCCACTTACACCAAACCTCACCTATCCAACACATCTTCTTCAGCTAGACAATTGGGCTTCTCAACCAGAAGCTCTCCTTCCCCCCCACCTGCCTCATCGAGGCATTCCAAGTACAACATCTACCCCTCCATCGACATGAGCTCGGGCAGCTTCAGACAGGCCGCCGAAGCCGCCAGAACTCGCTCCTCCGAGGTTATGGGCCCCGCCAAGAACGAGACGGTCGCCGTCGCCAATGATTTCCTGCACTCTCCCATGGTCCGCGCCGCCCTGCCCTTCATCAACGGAGGTATCAGCGGTATGGTCGCCACCACCGTCATCCAGCCCGTCGACATGGTCAAGGTCCGCATCCAACTCGCCGGTGAGGGTCTCGCCGGCGGCCCCAAGCCCGGTCCCCTCGCCGTAGCCCGTGAGATCATTGCCTCGGGCAAGGCTGCTGACTTATACACTGGCCTCTCGGCCGGTCTCCTGCGCCAGGCTGTTTACACCACTGCCCGTCTCGGCTTTTTTGACACCTTCATGGGCAAGCTTACCGCCCGTGCAAAGGAGCAGGGCCGTTCCATAGGCTTCTCTGAGCGCGCCACCGCCGGTCTCTCCGCCGGTGCTATCGCCGCCATGTTGGGAAATCCCGCCGATCTGGCGCTCATCCGCATGCAGTCTGATGGCCTCAAGCCTCTTGCCGAGCGCAAGAACTACAAGTCTGTCATTGACGCTCTGTCAAGCATCGCCAAGTCAGAGGGTATCACTGCCCTGTGGGCTGGTGCCGCACCCACCGTCGTCCGCGCCATGGCTCTCAACTTTGGTCAGCTCGCCTTCTTCTCCGAAGCCAAGTCTCAACTCAAGCAAAACGCCGGTTCCGCCCTGAGCCCCCAGGCCCAAACCCTGACCGCTTCCGCCATTGCCGGTTTCTTCGCCAGTTTCTTCTCCCTGCCATTCGACTTCGTCAAGACGAGGTTGCAGAAGCAGTCGCGGGGTGCCGATGGCAAACTGCCTTACAAGGGCATGGCCGACTGCTTTGTCAAGGTGACCAAGCAGGAGGGCATCATGAGATTCTACCGCGGCTTCGGAACCTACTACGTGCGCATTGCGCCACATGCGTGAGTGCTCCTAGCCCAGAAGTGTAACGAAATAAAAGCTGATATGGTTTTAGCATGGTGACGCTCATCGTGGCCGACTACCTCGGCTGGGTGACTAAATAAACGAGCGAGTTCTAGAAAAGATTTACACGAAGGAAGAGAACAACGAGCGGGGTCTAATGACCGCGCACCACAGTCAATGGCTGCTCTGAATACTGTTTGGGATTTCTGTCTTTTTCGGCGCTGGGGGCATCAATGGAAGGGCTGGTTTGACGAGGTCGATTATACCAAGAGGGGACGAAGGTTCTTTGGAGGAAGTATACAAGTATACTTCGACAGACGCCAAGCTGGGCTTAGTGCGGAATTGATCATATATAAAATGTGGTGTTCGATGCTGTGAGCCTTTGGATTTGTTGTCTAATATCGTGGCGCGGGGCGAAGATGAGAATCAGTTGGTTGTGGTGGTGGTCGAGTCCTGGTGAGGTGACGCCGGCGCGGCCCCACCCGCCCCTCCACACCGACAACACGAGCTGGAGGGGGAGACATCACATGGCCCCAATACGGAGATAACTCACTCAGCCATCGATGATCTAAGACATACGCGCCATATCGGTCCCGAATCTCACCAGGCTCTCTCGACTTCTGGTCTATTAAAAACGCCGCGGCCCGCCTACTGTCTGCCTAACTGCCTCGCAGCCTTGGTTTCCACGTACCCTGTAATTTACAATCACTGTCTCCTCGGTGCACGCATGCTCCTTGCTCGCGCTCTCTCTCTCTCTCGTTTCTCGCTTGCTACTGATCAGGCACAGAATGGCCCCCGGACTTGAAAAAAAAGGACATGAGAACAACCCAAACACATCCAACCCTACACCCAGACCCAAGACCTCTAGTCCTGACTGGCGCTTAGGTTCATGTTCTTCTCCCACAGATTTCTCAGCAACGCGTTGAGGCCATCGCCAGCGCCATCCTCGTCCTCGCCGCCGACGAGACTCGACCCGCTAAGCTGCGTCGTCGCCCCGCCTTCGGCCTCGAAACTCGAGCCCGCGCCCGTGCTTCGCAGAGTTCGTACTGACTGCGCCCTCGGCGTGACGGGCCTACTGCTGTTACTGTTCCCGGCTGCGCTCGCGGCGCCGAGGCTGACATTCCGTGTGTGGCCTACGCCCGCGGGGCGAAGGGCGGGTGGTTTCGCGGCGACAACGAGGCCGTTGCGTCGGTGGGGGATGCGCTGGGGTTTTTTCGCAGCCTGGAGGGCGGCGACGCGGTCGAGGGAGCGGACGACTGGGTTTTGGTAGCGGCGGACGCTGAGGTACTCCATTCCCGTGCGCTCGAGCTGCTTCGCGACTCGGGGGTCGCGCGAGGCTCCGCCGTCGTGGCCCGGGTTCGCGACGGCTACGAGCGGCGTTGCGCCTACGGTGTTGGGTCCGCCGAGGGACATGCCCATCCCCATACCCATGCCGAGGCCCATTGTCGACATGCCGCCCGTGTGGTGGTGGGCGGAGGTGTGGTTGCCCGAAGAGGACGGCTCGATGACGGAGCTGGCGCGCTGGAGGTTGAGTTTCTGCTGGACACGGGATTGCGGTGCGTTGCGACGGGCGTTACGCGGGGCAAGGGCACTTGTGTCGTCTATGTCGCTGTTGCCCGAGGCTGGCGTGCGGTTGGAGGAGGTTGTTGAGAGGGCGCGATGTGGCGTGTCGGGGGCCGCATCGGAGCGGCGGCTCGTGGGGCGGGACGGGTCTGGGTGATAGAAGGATGAGTTGCGCGTGTTGCCTGAGCTCGCGGCACCGACAAAGCGCGAAGTGAGCTCGTCGCCGCCGGCACTGCCTGCGGCGTTCACGCTATTGGAATCATCGTCTAGGGTCGACTGGCGGCCGAAGGAGTCAGGGGAGCGGTTGCGCGAAACGGGCTCGGCCGTGTCATTAGTCACTTGTGGTGGTGCGCCTTGAGAGGGGGTTCGTTGAAGGAGGCGCGATGTGAGGTACTCCTTGTGTTGTAACGTCTGCCGGTCAGGGGTCGACATGACGGGTGGTGATGGCGGCGAGGGTGGTGAGGCCTTGTCTGCGGGCGTATGAGGCCTTGAGCTTGTGCCGGCCGATGAGCCAGGCTTCGCGGATCCCTGACCGCTGGCCATTGACCCGCGACGAGACAGGTATGGTGACGCTGAACCACTAGCATCGACCCATTCGTCCTCCTGACCGTCGCTGCCGAGGTCAAAATGGACCTGCGACTTGGAAGAGGCCTTGACCTTGTTGACTGCAGGATTGGAAGCGGTGCGCTTGAGCTTGTCGGACGACTTGGTACGCTTGTGGGCGACCTCGACATGGGACCTGTTGCGGCGCAAGCTCGCCGCAGAGGTGCTGCTCTTCAGATTGGAGGAGGAGCTGTCGCGCGACAGCTTGGCTTCGGACTGAACTCTTCGGTGGCCTGGCTTTCTCGGTCGCTCAGTGCGATCGCGTTCGGGTTCTCCGTCTCGTTCTCGTTCGGGGGAAGGTGAGTGGTGCCGTCGGTTGTTGTTGAGCTTGGAAGCGTGCGCTGTGCCCTGCTGCTTGTGCAGGGCCTTGGAGGACGGAATGCGGGCGTGTAACCTGCCGCCGCCAACAACGTGCTTCTGGTGGTGGTGGTGGTGGTGGTGCTTGGGGCGATGTTGGTGTTCTCGTGTGGACGATGCGCTGTCCCGGGTGTGGTCACTCGTCTGCGAATAGTCGCTCGCATCTCGATGTCGGAGGGACGGCCGTTTTGATTGGCTGGCGGAAGAAGCATCCTGGCCGTCGTCGCCATTTCTGTCGGCTTCGCGAGGCATGGCTGGCGCTGTGACCGGCTGGCTGCTGCTCTCTGTATGGATGCCTCTCTTAGGAGCAAGAGCCTGGAACTTTGGCCTGGGGGCCGCCTGAATCGGATAGGGGGGGTTGCAGCCAGTCGCAGGCAGTGTCGGTGTGCAGACCTGCAGGTAAGATTTGGTGTAACCGAGGGGCGTTCTCAGTCGGTCAGAGGGCGCGATTGAATGGCGGGGGAGGTGGGAGTAAGATGAGGTGAAGAAGACAGAGATGAAATGGTTCAGGATATCTTCGAGATGTTCATGACAAGAGAGAATTGGAATGAGAATGGAATGGAGGTCTGGGTCTAGTCTGCCAGGTGCTTTGGGTTCCTCCTTCCTCCCTCCACTTGGGTCCTGCCTGCCTGGGCTTGGGCTTGTTGGTGAAGGCCCCATCGCGCCGAATGCCAATCCACAATCCAACGCCAGTGCAGCGTCAGTGCCGGTGCCGGTCCCAAGAGCCGCCCGCAACCGACGTTTACAGAGGTCGGATAGGGACAAGGCCCTGTGCATCTCGAAGGGGTGCCCTACCTAAGGTAGGTAGTGACTAGAGCTTCAGTGGAAGCTGATTAACCGCGCTCCGATTGGCCACCATGAGTTATCAAGGTAAATATCAGCACGTGATGACCCCCCCCCAGTGACGCAGATGTAGGTACCTGTGGCCAATGGGTCGTGAGACGTTGATGTCCAGCATCAAATATTCTAGGTGCCTTCTATCACCATCCAGCAAACCCATCCACACCCAGCCTTACCTGCGAGCGCGAAGATCCGCAACCTCTCAAATCGACACGCAATCCCATATCTAGCACCAGACGCCGCCATGGCGAGCCAAATCGCATCTTACGAAGAGGACCGCAAGGCTTACCAGGAACAGGTTCGTACTCCGTCTACAAACATCCTGAACACTAACTAATCCACCACCAGCTCGATGTTGTCCATGCCGGCCTCAGCGATGACCCCGAAAATGCCGAACTCAAGAACCTTCAGGCGGAGTTGCAAGAAATGATCTCCCTGATTGACGAGTCCCTTGCTGAACTCAAGCCCAAGCAGGCCCCCCAGCCAGCTGCTCCCGTGAAACCCCCCACGCCGCCCGAGCCGGAGAAGTGGTCGCGCGAGAACCATCCGGCGTTCAAGAAGACAGCCGCCGCCGCCGCGACGCAACCGGCCGAAGACGATGCGGCCGCGGCCCAGGCCACCTACAACGTCAACGATACGGTCCTCGCCAAATGGGTGACGGGTGACAAGGGCTTTTACCCCGCCCGCATCACCTCCATAACCGGCTCCTCCACGGCCCGCGTGTACATTGTCAAGTTCAAGAGCTATGATAACACCGAGACGCTTCGCGCCAAGGACATTCGCCCCGTCTCCAACAAGCGCAAGGCTGACGGCATACCAGCAGCGTCCTCCCCGGCCCCGTCTGGCGCCTTCACGGGGCCGGCGGGGGGTTCTTCGACGAGCAGCAACGGAGTCGTCACGTCAGCGTCAGCAAGTATCTATCCTGAGCAACAGGCTCGGCTCGATGCCGAGAAGTTGGGCGGTGACGCTGTGGCGAAGCCGCCCAAGGCTAAGAAGATCAAGGCGAACAAGGAGCTGGAGAAGGGGAAGAGCAAGTGGCAGGAATTCAGCAGCAAGTCCAAGTTTGGCAAGACGCAGAAGAAGGACAGCATGTTCCGCACGCCGGAAGGTGTGCACGGCAGAGGTATGGACGATGTTCCCGTATCGTGTGGATATGTACTTACAAGGAGCAGTTGGCTTCACCGGCTCTGGCCAGGCCATGCGCAAGGATCCCACGCGCAGTCGGCACGTGTACCAGCAAAATGAGGAGGCAGAATAGCGACCTATTAGTGGAGACAGAGCGGTTGCATCTTCTTCGGCGTCTGGTTTTGAAATGTCGGCGGCGTTCGCAGGGGTTTGGCGGTTGCATTTCTTACCGGTAAATCGCCTTCATCATTCGTTGCGGAGGCTAATTTATCCGTCTTACTCGGCCAGATCAGGCTCGTCTTTAGGGGTTGTCTGCATAGATGCGGCAGCATACGGTGGGCATAGGACATGCCATGTAGATCGAACAAGGGGATACCATGATTCATTATGCTTTGTCCAACTACTCGTCGTTTGTAAAATTGACCCATGATGATACACGACGATTAATACATGGTCTCGGTTCTCATGCGAGGTCACCTCGACATCTGAAGCTTGGTGGCGACATCCCCAGCCAACTTCACGAACACGCCTGCGCGCTCGCTCGTCGGCTCCGCCACAACCGTTGGCTTCCCCTTGTCGGCGTCGTCGCCAATGGCAGGATGCAGCGGCACGTCGGCGAGGAACTCAATCTCGTTCTCCTTGCACATGTTCTCGACCCTGTCGTTGGAGCCAAAGACATTCGTCTGCCCTGTGCAGTGTGGACACGTGAAGAGGGACATGTTCTGGACGAGGCCGAGGATGTTGACATCGACCTTTTTGAACATGTTTACGCCCTTGACGGCGTCCTTGACGGCGAGGGCGTGCGGCGTCGTGACGATGAGGGCGCCGTCGAGGAGGACCTGCTGCGTGATGGTGAGCTGCGTGTCGCCGGTGCCCGGTGGCAGGTCGAGGACAAGGACGTCGAGGCCGCCCCAGTCGACGTCGTGGAGTAGCTGCTGGACGGATTTCATGACCATGGGACCACGCCAAACGACCGGTGCCGCCTCGTCAACGAGATAGCCCATGGACATGGTCTTGACGCCGTAGTTTGTCAAGGGCACGAGCTGGTTGTTTGCCGACAAGCGGGGCTCGCCGGAGAGGTTGAAAAGGGTAGGTATCGAGGGACCGAAGATGTCGACGTCAAGGATGCCGGAACGATATCCGAGGCGGGCGAAGGCCAGGGACAGGTTTGCGGCTACAGTAGACTTGCCGACGCCGCCTTTCGCGGAGGAGACGGCTATGACCTTGGCGACATTACGGATCGGGCGTCGCTCGGGGCGTTTGGGCCAGTGAGGTGGTGTGCCGCTGCGGGGGAGGCCCTGAGTATGTTAGCTGTGGTTGGCATGGTAAGATCAATGGGGATGTAAGTGGCTTTACTAAGGGGTTTTCATGACCGAGGAGGCGAATGGAGGGCTGGAAGAGACGCGGGAGCGTTGGCCTCATAATTGATCGGCATTCGTGCCTGTTACGTTGGGAGTAAAAGCAAGTCAATATCCAGGTTGAAGAAATACTAAGAAGCACTGAAAAGACGATCAAATTTCATGCCCATTGATTTGGTGATGATGGCTCAGTGAAGCTAAGCTATGACGAAAGTGAGAGAGAGCTCGAAGTCGAGGCTCGAAATGCAGGCACCCCCACCCCATTCGGACCCACCTGTTTGATTGGCTGTCGCGTCGCGCCCGATATGTCAACCCTTCGACGCGCCCTTATGCCAGGCCTGAGGACTCCCATGACTTGAACTTCAATCTCACAAACATCTCAGTCCTTCTCGCTCACGACACTTACGGTACACGCTGCATTGCAAGAATTGGAATACTTTGCTTCAGCCCATCCATCGTAGCATTTCTCCCACTCAACGCCTCAACACGACGACTGGCCACACTGCATTGTCACGAAATCACATACGACTGTCGCTTCATCTGGATTGTCTTCATTGAAGGAGCTGTAAGTAGGCATGCGTTTCTCATCTTTTCACTCCCTTGTGGGATAGCATCCTTGTTTTTGGTGTCGCACTTGACTGGGCTGCGCGGTAATGGGAGAGTCTTGAGTTTGCTATGCTCGAGTTTTCGAGGCTTCGACAGAAGACGTTGGGTAACCCGTCGCTGGCAATGGGAAGCCCTCTCGAAGGTCTCTCGGAGGCTCCCCAAAATCTGTCTTTGATTTCCCTTCTATCTCATTGTCTTCTTTTGGGTATGATGAGCATGTTGAGTGTCGAAGCTAGCATATGCCCAACAAGAGACGCCTCTCATCGATCATACTTTTGGTTGTGACTACCGCTGACATGTTTGCAGACCATTAAACCACCGTACTTCATCTCTCTCCCCGTCAAGGCCGCAAACATTCTGCTGCACTCGTCCAGTCAGGTATCCGGGCCCAGCCTTCGGCTCTCTTCACACACCTGAATCGTCATGCCTCCCTCAGCAGTAAACTTCGACATCCACCAAGGCCGCCAGGACTTCCAGCGCCTCGACCAAGATTGGCGCGCCAACATTAACGAGTCCTTTAACCTCATCGACACCCAAGACACAGGCTCTCTCTCCGCCCGCGAGTGGCCCATCGCCCTTAATGCCCTCGGCCTCCAGCTCCCCCGTTCCGAGACCTACACGCTTCTCTGCGCCCACGGCTCCCCACCCCAAGACTTCGACCCCCACGCCTCATCCTCAGGCGGCGGCAACAACCCCTGTCCGCCTGTGCGTCTTCGTATCACGAGAGATACCTTCGAGGCCATCGCTGCCTGGCTCATCACGAGGAGAGACCCCGACGAGGAGGCCGAGGCCGCGTGGCGGCTCTTCGACCCCAGGGAAACAGGACGCATCACAGTCGAGTCGCTCAGGACAGTCTGCGCCGAGGTCAACAATATGATGACGGACCAGGATCTGCGGAAGATGATTGACACGCTCGACATCAGCGGCAAGGGGTGGGTGTCGAAGGACGAGTTTATGGAGATGGCGAGAGGGGCCACCAAGGACCGCTCGCACTAGGATAATCTACTGAGTTTTAAGGCTTGCATGCTTTTCTTTGCCCAGTCTCGATCTTATGTGTCAAGCCATCTCTTTCACTACGCACACCATGTGGATGGGAAGTTGTCGAGCCTCCCTCCATCAATCTTGATCACTGCGCCATTGCAGTATGCTCCCGCTCGCGACGCCAGGAACAACAGCACGCCAGCCATGTCCTGCTCGTCGCCCATTCGCTGCATGGGCACCATCGCCTTGGGAATGCTCTTACCCTCGCCGGTATACAGCTTGACGATCGGAGCCGCCATCTCACTCGGGAACACTACCCCACGTCAGCAATCAGACAAATGCCTAGCCGGAAAGAAAAGCACTCACACCCCGGCGCGATGCAGTTCGATCGAATGTCCCACCGCGGCAGCACACCCGCCAGATGTTTCGACAGCAGCGTCACCGCCGCCTTCGACTGTCCATACGCCCATCCCCCCGGCGCTGTCTTGTTGAACGCGCCGATTGAGCTCGTGACGATGACCTGTGACGACTGCGGCACGGTTCCCTTCTTGTTGCCCTGGTCGAGCAGCGGCAGGAACGCCATGGTCGTGTACCACACTGCCGAAACGTTGACGTCAAAGGTTTGCGTGTAGGCCTCCTGCGGATGGTCGAAGTGCTGCGCCGCCCACTCGGCGGCGCTCATGCCGTCGGTCGGCGCCTTGACCTGGGGCCCGCCGAGGCCGGCATTGCAGAGGAGGAGGTCGATGTGGCCTGTTTCATGCTCGACGCGGGCGACGGCTTCCTTGAGGCTGGGCTTGGAGCTGACATCGCAGACGAGGGGGATGACGTTGGGACCGATGGCGGCGGCGGCTTCTTGGAGGACGGACTCGCGGCGGCCAAGGATGTAGACTTTGGCGGCTCCATTCGCGGCCAGGGCGCTGGTGAGCATGCGGCCGATGCCTGGTTGTGTCAGCTTCCTTGTGGTAGACGTGAGTGAATGCGAGTGCGAACCTGAGCCTCCGCCTGTGATGACAGCGACAAGGCCAGGCACGGAGAAGAGGGTGCCTGCTTGGATAGAGGGGCTTTGGCCCGTGGGCGCTTGGGGTGCAACTTCGGCCATGATGAGGTCTCCACGTATGTCGCAGAGTATAAAGCTCAAGAGATTCACGAAGAATGCGGCAGGCTGCAGTAAGTACCTAGCCGAGTAAATAGTGTCATCACTTACACGATCCTTCAACTTGTCTTTTCCCACGTGAGGTTTCTGGCGGCGGGGTTGACCCCTCTACAGGTCGACGTCACAGCAGTTGCCGATTATGCACCAATTGCAGCACAAAGAAGTCCAACCTGCGAAAGACGACCAATCAGCGCCAGCTTAAATCCCGACTCAGTGGTCCCCCCAGCGGGAACGTTCCGCATCTTCCTTCGAACCACAATTTTTTTTCGAGGCCATCTGCATCTTGACTTTCGGATCACGCTCTCCACTCGGAGCTTCACCATCAATACCCATTTAACCAGCAACCATGCCAAAACGAAAGCGATCCGTCGACGAGGAGCTGGAAGAAAATCTCACCGAGCTCAAGCAGGAGCTGTTCCGCGCCCTCAAGGCCGCAAAGGGCCTCGAGCGTCAGCGCATGAGCAAGCGCATTCACGAGTCCAAGTCGTCGCCCGAAAAGGTCGAGAGGCTCAACCGCGAGGTCACTGCGCTCAAGGTATGTTCAAAGTCCTGTCTCCAGCATCTGCGATTTCCTGACTGTGCGACAGACGATTGACCTCCAGGCAACCGCTCACGCCCACCTCTCATCGTCCCTGACCAAGATCAAGGCCATTGCAGAGCACCCATCCCTACCAGACGATTATAAGGAAGGCCCGCCGAAGAAGGAGCTGTCAGAACAGGACAAGCTTGCGCTGCACAATGTGACGAGCGGGCTGTACAGCCGGCCGGGCGTACGCGAGGTCGCGGAAAAGGCGATCAAGACCGTCTGCCTGATGCTCGACGTGCCGATGCCGGAGAAGCGGGCCAGAGGGAAGAAGGGAGACAAGGGAGCGAAAACGGAGGGGGCGGAGCAGAACAAAACGCAGCCTGCAGATACGACGACGGCTCCTGACCCGCCGGCGAAGAAGAGGCGAGTTGCTGACGAGGCTGAGGACGACGCGGCATCTGTGAGCGACAGCTTCAACGGCTTCAGTGACGATGACGATGGGAGGAAGAACGCTGGAGGCGTTGGCGAGGATGAGCAGGAAGCAGCGCTTTCCAAGATGGAGGATATGCTCGGAAACTCAGATGACGAAGAAGAGGACGTCGAGGCATTACGTGCGAAATACAGCGCTCTCCTCGGGCAACAGCCAGACATCGAAGATGCAGACGACGAAAGCGACGACATCGACGACATCGACGACCTCGAAGAGATAGACGAAGACGAAGACGAAGACGAAGACGAAGACGAAGAGGAGGATGAAGGGGAAGAGGAAGATGACCAGCAGGGTATGAACAGCGATCGTCGCAAAATGCTCGAGGCAAATGCGTCACCTCCGCCGGCGCCCGCCCGCAAGCCCGAGAAGGCCAAGCCCGCTAAGGCTGGGGCCACAACTTTCCTACCGTCTCTCATGGGCGGCTACTTCTCCGGTTCTGAGTCAGCCTCGGATGTTGACGTTGCGCCGGCAAAGAAGCGCCTCGGGCAGCGTCAGCGACAGGCTATCGCCGAGCGTAAGCATGGCGAGCTGGCAAATCACATGAGGAACGAGAAGAAGAAGAAGCAGGGCGGTCGTGACGATGGATGGGATATGAGGAGAGGTGCGGTTGATGGCGACGAGGGCAAGGGGAAGAAACCTTGGAAAAAGGACGGTGCAAAAGATAAAGAAGGTGGGAAGGGCGGCCGAGCGGCGAAACCAGTGATGAACCGCAAGGAAAGGAGGAGACTTAAGCTGTTGAGCAAGGATGATCAGGGCGAGCTGCATCCGAGTTGGCAGGCCCGGAAAAAGGAAAAGGAGGCTCTGCAGACAGCTGCTTTCCAGGGCACCAAGATCACATTTTGAGATGAGCCGATCTTGCCTGGTTATCTTTACTTGATAACTTGGAAGAATTGCATCTACATTATACCAGAGGCTTCTATAGCTCCCGCTTGTGGAAATCCTGGGCCAGCTACTTTATCTCCAAACGAACGTGGAAGTCAGTCCGTCTTTCACCCTTCCGTCAGTCTGCCCAGCTCTTACCTGCCATCAAGTCTCTTTACTCTGTTCCGCTCTCATCTTGGCTACCTGGACCACGTTCAGCTCGGCAGGTTCAACAGTCCTGATCCCCCCCCAAATCGATCTCTTACCATAAGGCCATCCAAGGCTTTCCGCCTGGACGCTCTTCAATCTGCTCTGCTTTTCATATGGCCGTCACTTAACTAATCCAAACATCTCTCACGGATCTCTCAACACAACGATCACTGGCGTCCGAGTTGCCTCAACACTCACAAGACATCATCAAGGGAACATCAACCCCCAACCAGTTTCTCACAAGTAAATATTCTTGCGCCTGAATGTTACCACAGCCGGCTGGGTTGCAGCAGCTCTTTACTCAACCATTTCCCCAAAAACAATACGTTCACAGCACACTCATACACATCCCAACTTTCCTTCGTCAAGGCCCTCGAATATCAGCTACGAACAGAGACACCATATGAATCACACCCTTGCCTGGGAACTCCAGATCGTTCTTTCCGGCCCTGGGCTGTCGAAAATTTCAACAATAGCCTCTTTCCGTCCTTCAGCCCACCGCAGCTGCTTACAGCGCAACTTACTTGAACTTGCCTTGCCTCTCTGGAATTTTTCTCTGTCTCTTCTTCATCCACGACCTTTCTTCATTTAACTCTCTCTCTTCATTATCTTTCCAGACACCCTGTCATACTTGGACACCAATCATCATCTTCCCTCACCTGGCGCTATTACCCTGAATAGCATCCCTCTTCCATATCATCCTGCACAGGTCCTTCACCCCAAGGTCTTCCTACTTCTATCTCAAACTTTCATAGCACATCTGCTCCCGCTTCAGTCCATCTCAGACAGATTCCACCTATCCGATATACCAGCACATCTTATCATCATCTTAGCAGTACCCGCATCTGATTCAACCTACGAAGATCAGAGCTGAGAGTCACTTTCCATATATATCAGCCATCTAAATTTACCAAATGCTTCACAATGTCTGAGGTGGGGCACAGTCCGGAGCCTGAGGACTACATGGACGCCATGGATGTCGATGGCGATGTTCAAGTCTCAGATGATCATGCATCGGTTGATGGGGACGAGGCATCGGATGAAGACAGTGAGCCTGAGTCTATTGAAAAGGCTCTGGACGGGAGCATCGCAATCGTGGTGGCACGTGGAACTTCAGTCAACGATGATGAAATCAACTCAGACGACAGCGAGTTTGAGGACGAAGCCGATTACGATGATGGAGGCGGCCAGAAAGATAACGATTTCGACGACTCCCATGCCCGCGATGACCATGATCTGCTCGGACGACTGCGGGCCGAGCTACTGAAATACAAAGCCGAGTTACGAGACTACGCAGCGACCGGAGCACAGCAAGCTCAAGACGTTGCCAATTTGCGCAGTGAGATAGGGGACTTGAACGAAAGCATTGCCAGAATGCAAGACGAAATCAACGACAGAGATGAAACCATAACCGACCAACAAAACGAAATTGAGACACTGACGAGACGACTTGAAGCAAGGAAGCATACGCGTCAGCGTACCAGAAGGGTAAGACATGCTGTTCTCTCCCACGAGCTGTGTCTTCGGTTTACTAACTGCGCTGCGCACTCAGACTTGGCCCGACATGCTCCACCGGCTGTTGACTAACGGGCTCATGGCCGGCGGATACGATGCGGTTTATAAAACCATGTGTCAGGAGGAGAACATGAGTGTCGTTAAGTATATGCTGCACCCCAACCTAAAGCTGCGGTCCCCTCGCCAAATCGATCTTGATACGGAACTGGTAGGTCCAGAGGCTGCGCTAGGCGCCATTGAGAATGACTATCAAGCAGCCCGTATCTTGGTCCAGGAAGTCGTCCAGGATGCTGCGCAAGCAGTCGAAGAAGTCGACGAGGGCCTCTTCGTGAGAGACGACCAGGCAGGGGCCAAGGATGAAGACGCCCCTCCTGTGCGCTCGTTCAAAGACATGACGCCAGAGATCCAGGCCAAGATCATCAGGCTGGTTCTTGTTTACCCAGGACGCCTCATTCACTGCATATCGAGGCTTGATCCTTACTGCCCGCCTCGAGTACCCCCTCGTTACCCCCCAAGCCCCAACTCTAGCGATCTCCCCAAACGGTTCTGGACCAGAGGCCGGATGGGGTGCAGTATTGAGTACGCCACTAAGCCGAAAGATCTACTGTCCATTCTGCTAGTCTGCAAGTCTCTGCACTTTCTTGGTGTGCACGCCTTCTACGGCCTCAACACATTTGCCTTTTCGAGCCTCGGAGAATTTGGGCGCTTTTGCGAAGGAATCGGTCTCGCCCGCCTGCAGCGAATTCAGCACATAGAGATCTTCTGGCAGGGCAACCAGACACTGACATTCAAGCCAGACAAGGATGGAAAATATACATCCCGGCGCACCTTCGCCGCCTCAAGGCTTCTCGATATGTCTCGCCTCAAGACAATGGTAATCCACATCAAAGAATCAGGCAAGAGGCAGATGCGCCGCTCCCACGAGAAGCTCGTGGTACGCGAGTGGCTCGTAAGCAAGACGAAAGGCCAGCCCAATGACGCGATGCTCCGCGCCCTGCGCACCCTCCAGGGTCTCGACTACATTCTCGGCCTGCGCGGCATGCGGCACATACTTTTTTACGACATTGAAAAGCACTTTACCATGGGCGTTGGACGACACCCCATTCGGGATTAGGGATTTTATATGGATGTCGAAAACACCGTCAGGATGCCGAAGAACCGGGACGCTGCGTTCAACGCGCAGCTGAGGCAGCTTCGTGACCTCTCGGCCGTTCCTAGGGCCGCCGTTTCGAACGTACTCTTCCAGATTGTACAGCAATGGTACGATGATTCGATGCCGTTTGACTCGGGCGGCCAAGGTCTCAGGGAAGCCATGCAGCAGCTGGAGCAGTCTGTGGAGGCTGTGGAGGCGGTGGACTCGGACTCGGACTCGGACTCGGACTCGGACTCGGGAAGCAGTAATGGCTCGGACAGCTCGAGCTCCAGCAGCGACTCGGACGACGAAGGGTGGGAAGGCGGAGGATGGGGGGCTGAGCCGGACCGCAAGCTCGGCCAGAGCGTCGGCGAGGGCGACGGCGGCGTCGCTGACAGAAAATACGACGTGAAACACCCTGCCGGCGATAGATTTGACGGCGGCGCAACTTACGGCTCAAAAAGCTCGGACGACGGATCAGATGACGGATCAGGTGACGGATCCGATGACGGATCGGACGACGACTCGGATATCGCTTCAGTTGCTGCCTCCTATGCTGGCTCGGATGTGGCTAACCCCATCAACATCGACGACGACGATGAGGACGACACTCCCAGCGTCCAGTCTGGCCCCACATCCGTCGTGAGTCGCCTAACGACCTTGACCGGCCGTCTCTCCTCCAGCGCAAGCAGGTCGATGCGATCCTCCTCGGTCGCCCCGTCCATTGTGTCCACTGCATCGTCGGACCAGCTATTCGTCCGGGCGCCGGCAGCAAACAGATTCCCTCACCGCATGCGCGAGGAGACGCATGACACGTCGGGCAGTGAGTTCCATGCGCGCGTGGCTAACCAAATAAGCGATGGAAGGGCATCTGGCAGTGACGTGCGGTCCCAGCTCGAGTGTACAGTCGTGGTAGACCTGACAGGCGTCATGGAGGGGAACGCGGACGAGGCCAACGAAGAGCAAGGTGACGGGGAATCCGACTCAGATGAAGAGCATGGCGAAGATGATTGCAAGACGGTTACTGATGAAAATGGCTCGGAGGAGAATGAGGACGTCAATTCTGACGATGAGGCTCGAATCCATCCGACGGTTGGAGAGAAACGTCCCGTTGATGCCGATGGTGTCGTTGGCTCGCCTCTCAAGAAGCAGCGGACGGAGTGAGGATTTTGGCTTTCGATAAGTTTCATTCAAGTATCTAGGAAGTCCTGAGAATAAGGCTGGTCTTGGGAATGGGTCGGCTCTAGGATAGATTCGTCTCGGGATTGGGCTTTCATCTTGGGGATCGGGTCAATATTCGGGCCAATTTGGTGGCTACTTCATGGTTCAACGGGACTCGGGGAAGCTTGCTATAGCTTCAAGGTGTTTGCCGATCTACACAGAAAATTATTATCTGAAAGTCTAATCGTTTGTGGCAAGTGATGTTGTCAGCCAAGTCATACCAAGAGGAAGTCGTAAGAAGGGAAAAGGAGGGGGAGGGTAAAGGGGCAGCCTCATGTAGTTAGTTGCTAAAGTCCGCCGTGCGGGAACACCATCAGGAGCGCCGTAGAGGGGCTTGGTGCACGGTCTGCAGCTTGCCTGGAGAGGTACGTACCTCAAGGTCGGTTGGAGGGGCTGTTGCTGGTTGCCGGGGCGAAATTATGTCATGGGGTAAATGATACAAACGGCAATCCTCAGAAACCAACCAAACTGTCACCAACCAACATCGCGTTGACGACGCGACTCGACTCGACTCGACTCACTCGACATCGAGCAGCATTTTTTCGGCCTCATATACCCGGATCATCCCCAAAGCATTTCCGCAGCCCGTGGGATACCCCAGTCTCTTTCCCTTGCTTTGATGAAGTAGGCAGTGCCCCACACACAAACAACCTCGACCCCTCATCAGTCCCCTACATCTTTGACTTCACTTTGGAAAATCGAAAGTCTAACATATTCACCCCACGCAGAAAGCCAGGCGCGAGCTTCGCTTTCCAACCTCGAAATACCATTGCCTCCGAGGATCAACCCGACTTTCCCAAATCTCCTCGAAAACCAAACACACAACTACCCCTCCATCACATCACCGTCAGACGCATCACCATGGTCAACGAACGGGCGCCCCCCAAGGGCCCATTACGCCCAATCAACCACAACGAGGATGCTCAACCTAGCTCCAGCCGCCCTGAAAAGCAATCGTCTCAAGACTTCGACCCAGATGCGTTGACCGCCCGCTTCGACGCCCTGCGCGTGACGAAGGCAGCCTCCCAACCCGCTCAACAACCCTCCACAGCCAACTCGGGGGCGAAAAGGGCAGAGAAGGTGGTCAGCCCAGGATCCGCCGAGGCCCCGCGCCCGTCTACCCAAAACGTGCCCCGCCTACCAGTCAAGGATAGTGACGATGCCCTCAGCGCCTTCTTCTCCGACCGCCGTGATCTATTCCGCTCGGGCTCTTCCCAGGGACATGCCTTCGGCCACCCCACCAAGATGATGTCGTCTCTTAAGCAGAAGGCGAATGGCATTTTCAACGAGCGCAAGTCTCGACCCGAACACCACAGAGAGAACAAGCACAGGATAAATGTTCCCTCAGTGCCTACGTACCAGGACCGCAAACCAGAGCCTCTCAACCTGTTCAGCTCGATTGGTCCCGACGCACACCCTGCAACATACAAGGGGCCAGGAGGCGGAAGCTTTGGAGAGCCTGATTTCTACACGGACCCCACGAAGGCCACCTCAGATCTCAAGGCACTGCTTGAAGGCGGCATGGACGAAGAGGAGGAGGAGGCAGAAGTGAAGAAACCAGACGGCGACAATGATGGCAAGGACGGCTCTCTAGAGGGCCTTAAGGTCAAGCTACTCCCTCATCAGGTCGAAGGTGTCGAGTGGATGAAGGGTCGCGAGCTCGGCCCTGTGAAAAAGGGAAGAGTGCCCAAGGGCGGCATTCTCGCCGACGACATGGGCCTCGGAAAGACCCTGCAGACCATCTCCCTCATTCTGAGCAACCAGAAGCCGCCCAAGGACGATAAGGAGAAGGGCTGGAAGAAGCACTTTGACGGCATCGAGAAGACGACTTTGGTCGTTGCGCCACTTGCGTTGATCAGGCAGTGGGAGACTGAGATCAAGGACAAGGTGGAAAGATCCCATGGTCTGAAGATCTGCGTCCACCACGGTCCTCAGCGAACCAAACGTTTCAAGGACCTGGCGTTGTACGACGTAGTCATCACCACTTACCAGATTCTCGTCTCGGAGCACGGCCACTCTTCTGATGCTGAGAACGGTGTCAAGGCCGGCTGTTTCGGGCTGCACTGGTGGCGCGTGGTCCTCGACGAAGCCCACACAATCAAGAACCGCAACGCCAAATCAACCAAGGCCTGCTACGCGCTGCGATCTGAGTACAGGTGGTGTCTTTCGGGTACACCAATGCAGAACAACTTGGAAGAGCTTCAGTCGCTTATAAAGTTCCTGCGCATTCGGCCCTACGACGACCTCGCCGAGTGGAAAGACCAAATTGAAAAGCCGCTGAAGAACGGCAAGGGGCACATTGCCATCCGCAGACTTCACAGCCTGCTACGATGCTTCATGAAGCGACGAACCAAGGACATCCTCAAGGTTGAGGGTGCCTTGAACCCCGGCGGTAAGCCTGCAAAAGAGGGCGAGGAGTCAAGCACAGGTTTCAAGGTGACGGAGCGCAAAGTCGTCACCGTAGCTAGCAAGCTCTCACCCGCAGAACGCCGCTTCTACGACAGGCTGGAGGCGCGCACCGATGAGAGTCTTGAGCGCATGCAGGGCAACATGAATTACGCCAATGCCTTGGTACTGCTGCTTCGCCTGAGGCAGGCTTGCAACCACCCAAAGCTGGTCGCCGGCAAGCTCGACAAGGACAAGGACGCACTGTCTGGCGACGCCTCGCAGAAAAGCGCAGGGGCTGACATCGACTCGCTCGCCGACATGTTCGGCGGCATGGGCATCGTGGCCAAAACGTGCGGCATCTGCGGCCGGGGCCTCCCTCGAGACGCCCATCAGACAGATGAGGACACTTGTCAGGAGTGCCTTGACGACCTGGCCTACTTCAACGAGAACGAAACTGCCAAAGACAAGAAGCCAAAGAACAAGAAGGGCAAGGTCAAGAAAATCGTCGAATCAGTCAAGATCGAGTCACCAGTCAAGACCAAGCCTCGAAAGCCAAGGAATCGCAGGGCGGTGATTGACAGTGACGACGAGGAAGAGGAGGGCAGCTGGCTTGTTCCGGAGGATCAGCGCGGTCAACTCCGTCTCGGAAAGGCTGGCGGTGAGGAGGACGAGAACTGCGAAGGCGGCGGCGAGTGGCTAGGCAACGAAGACTCCCTGCACGAGTCGTCGAGGGCAGACGAAAGCACTCAGCTAGACAGCTTCATTGTGGATGACGAAAAGCAAGCCATTAAGGCAGACAAAGCCTCTGACTCCGAATCGGACGACAGCTTCGCCTCGGTAGCGGAGATCGCCTCACAGATGCAGGCCAAGAAGGAGAAGCGAGCCTCTCAGTCTACCGCATCGGACTCTGAAACCCAATCGCAGTCGTCCTCGGAAGAAGACACGGGCATTGACGAATCCGAGCTCCATTCGGACGAAGACTCGCACTACCACCCCAATGGGCAGCCCAGCCAGATCCTCGCGTCGGCCAAGATCCGACAGATGATGCAGATCCTCCACAAGGAGGTACACGAGCACAAATTCATCATCTTCTCGCAGTTCACATCCATGATGGACCTCATCGAACCCTTCTTTCGCAAAGACGGGCTCAAGTTCACGAGGTATGACGGTGGCATGAAGAATGACGAGCGTGAGGCGAGCCTCGACAGGCTGAGGAACGACAAGTACACGCGCATCTTGCTGTGTAGTCTCAAGTGCGGTAGTCTCGGTTTGAACCTCACGGCGGCGACGCGCGTCATCATTGTCGAGCCGTTCTGGAACCCGGTATGTACCGTGATCGTGATGCCTTACACTTGAAGACGTGGCCATTTTGAAGGAAAATGACTGACAAGATGCAGTTCGTTGAGGAACAGGCTATCGACCGCGTCCACCGCCTGACGCAGACCATCGACGTCATCGTATATCGTCTCATTGTCGAGGACACCGTTGAGGACCGTATTCTCACGCTGCAGGAGAAGAAGCGCCTGCTCGCGCAGACGGCCATCGAGGGCGGTATGAAGAAGGACGTCATGAAGTTCGGCCTCAAGGAGATGATGGACCTGTTCCGCAGGGATAACCACGCGGCGCACGATGATTCGGTGACGACCAGCCGGCAGGGTAGTGCTGAGCCGGAGGCGAGAAGGAATGTCATGGCGAAGAAGCAAAGAGCGACGACGGAGCATGAGGTATATGGAAGGCGGTGGTAGGACCCTCGGGGTTCATCATGATGTGATGACGACGACTACATGAACGGGATTGGTTAGGGGTTCTAAGGTACAGGATATGAATTGGGAGGGTGTCTGGCGTTACTATGAACATGATTCCAACAGACATTTTTTTGAGTTGATATGTTGCGGTGCCTCATGATGGTCACATTCCTGCTTCTGCCCCTGCCACTGCCTCTTGCTGAAGCGGACAACCCTGAGCCAAGCCCCCAACAACTCCCCTCTGCCTTATACTGTAACAACATGTTCGCCTTGTCCACAGCATGAGTCCAGGGGTTCTGTGGGCAATCAACGAAGCAACCCTGCAAAGACTGTAGGTTCGATTCCTCAAGCCGATCAGATCCTAAGCAATGTGATCCGCTGAAGCGGAAACTTGGGTCTCGCGGGATTTCCGCAACCTGTGCCGTCTGCCATGTTTCAATTACTAAACCGAAGGCCGTCTGTATGTGATGTATATATCTTGGGCGAAGCCCAGGGTCAAATTTTGGTTTCGGATCCAACTACATCGGCGCAGCAAAAGCGAAGACACGGTGTTCACAAGAGTCGTTCCTCATCATTAGGGTCATGAGATATTACTCCAACTACCTAGCATGCAGTAACCACTATAGGCCTGCGAATCTCTCGTAAGACAAAAGCCCCTGAAGTCATGAATGCGGGAAAAAAGCGGCGTCGTACGAAGCAAGCCGAAAAGAAGAAGTATTGAACAAGCGAACACATCACTCGTTTGCCAGGGCTGCAACACTACCCACTCGCTCAGCTATGCGGTGGCAGTAGCAGCTCATCATCTCGAAGCAGTGGTCCTCTGTGCGAGGACTGTCAGTCCGGATAGAACGCATTCTGCCACGCCTCAACCAGTCCGCCAAAGCCGTACACCTCAACTCGTGCTTAGTACACTCTTGCTTAGTACACGCCGGGCTGACGGTAATAATCACTCGGCAGCGCGCTGGGACCATCGTTTGGCGGTGGCCCTCCGGGTGGTACGTAAGCCTTGTACTGTGGCTGCGGCGAGCTGCCCGTCTGGCTCGGGAGGCCCTGCCTGGCGTCATATGCCGAGCCCGTTGGTTGCAGCGGGCCTGGCGCAGACGGTGGGGCTCCTGTGGGCACGGGAGGAGGTGCCTGGGATGGAGCGCTGCCGTAGGGGTCTTGCCCGGGCGGCGCTGAGGATGGTTGGTAACTATGGTACTGAGGCTGCGAGGGTTGGTGCTGAGGCGATTGGGGGGCGCCTTGGTTGGAGCTGTGCTGATTGTACTGGTCATCCGGCGGCGCGTAGTTCGAAGAGGAGTATGTTGCGGTCGAGTTGGGGTTATGCGGTGCGATGGGAGAATCATAGACGGATGTGGCGAGTTCCTGAGCACCGTAGGTGCTTTGGCGCTGGTCAGGGGGGTGCGTGTACGTGGCGTAGGCATTCTGGGGCGGGGGAGGCGAAGTGTTAATGGGCTCGGGTGGCCTTCCGTTGGAGGGCAGACGAGGAGTCGGGTCACGATGAGGGTAGGATGACTGCGGTCCGGGATGGCCGCCTTGCGAGGGGACTTCGGATCCGGCTACGTAGAATGGTGCGGGGGTAGGCTGGTTCGGACGGTGCAAGTTGGGTGAAGGACTGGACTGGGGAGGGTATTGCGGTTGGTCTATGGAAATACTGTCAAAACTCAAGGCTCGGCGTGACAGAGGTCAAGGCAATTCACCTTGCGGCGCAGGAGTGTAATATCTCTGCTCCTGCTGCTGAGGCAGACCCTGTGGGTGACCTTGAGGTGGTCCTTGAGGCACACCTTGGGGAGCATAGCCGCCGGGGCCTCCGGGGCCTTGCGGCGGCCCTCCTGGGTAGCCACCCTGTGCCGGTCGCATCGCGTACTGGTGGTAGCTGGGCTGAGGGGGGTGCGACATGGAGGACTCTAGCAGAGCCTCGTAGTCCCGGCGCGCCTTGATAAACTTCTCGTTGAGCTGGGTGAAGTCGTCTATCGCGGTCGGTGTCAGTCAGGTATGATAGCAAACGGGGCTCATTTTGAACATACCCTTCTTCTGCGAGTACTTCTCAATGAGCTTAATCAACTTTGGCCTTATGGCAAGGGTTTGGTGGTAGAGTTTCTGGTCCAGTCAGCGGCAATATCACGAGGTGCAGACTCCATCGAACCTACCGAGATCTCCTCGTTGTCCTCCTCCTTGGGTGCCGTGTTCGAAGTGCTCAGCAGCGTGAGCAGCTTTTCGACATTTTTGATCTCTGCGAATACCTCAGCCTCCATGTGTGCCTCCCTCGCAAGCTCATCCGGCGTGGGATCGGTGAGCTTCTCGACGTAGTTGAGAGGGAAGATGCCGGTCTTGCCCTTCAGGGATCCGCGCCACCAGTCCTTGTAGACGGACTCCAGGACCGCAATGACATCACCCTTCTTGAACTCCAGCTCGCCAGGCTCGGACGGCACGAAGTCGAACAGCGCGCGCACCCTCGAGATTGTCGCCGCCGTGGTGCCGGCGGGAACAGGCGTCGACTGCTGCTGAAGGGGCTGGCCGGCACCAGGCGTACCGGCAGCAGCGCCCGACGAAGAAGCACCGGCATTGCTGCTGCTGGGCTCGGGGCTCTTGCCTTTGCCCTCCTCATCTTGCAGCGACAGCTGCAGGGCCATCTGCAGCTCCTCCTCCTCCTTCCGGCGGTCGAGGTCGGTGAGGCCGGTCTTCTGGGGCGCCGAGGGGGCCTGGAGGGTCGGGTTCGTTTGTTTCAGGCGGTAATAGGCGTCGTACATGATGCCGAGCTCGGCATCCTTGCTGAACATGTCGGACCAGTCCTTCATGCGCTCGAGGATCTTAGCCTTGACCTGAGTGTGGGTGTTGCGGTCGTTGGCGAGCTTGAGGAGGGCGTCGGTGAAGGCCCGGCTGGAGAGTTCCCGGTGGATAGGTTTCCCACAGTTCTGACTGAGAGCGTTTGCGAGCTATTCCTTTGTCAACGGGGGTCACGTCCGGCTGCAGCATCGGAAACCTACCTCAAGGGTGTAGAGCTGGACGTTGGCGTTGCGGTGCGCCAGTCGCTTGATCATGCTCTGGACGGCCTCTTTGGGGCCATTTGTGTCAGTCGTCACACGGTCGCAGAGCTCCATGATGGCGCCCCAGTCCTCGGACGTGAGGTTCTCGTCGGTCGCCTTGGCTGTTCGGCGGGGCAACAGGTCAGTAGCTAATACGAGGAGATGGTAGGCTATGGAACCTCGGTCGAAATGTTACATACCGATGCCTTCATCGTAGGGGCCGACAGCGGCAGCTCGAAACATATGGGCGGTTTTCGAGGGGTAAAACTGCAGCTCGGCGGGTTGTGGTGTGGAGGGTGACCACGGTCGCTGCCTGGGACCGTATAGAGACTCCTCGTTTGGGCAGCTGATGACAGGAGCTATGGGGAGAAAGTTGGGGTGAGCTGGTGTTTCCTAGTACACAAAAAGGCTCGATGCTAATCACGAACACGCGAGTTGTTGGGTTAGAGATGGAAGGAAAAAGATTTTTGGTTATGGCAGTTGGTGGTTGTGAGTGTAGAGTCGACGTAAAGGTAAAGAGGCAGGCTGAAGCAGTCTGGCAGCTGAGGCTCCTGGGGTGGTCGGTGGCTCGCTCTCGGGTTGGGTGGAACTGGAACCCACCAGCTCGCATGCGCACCCGACGGTCGTTCGTCGTCATCGTTGGTACACAGGTTGGTTGGGGGGGGGGGCGGGGCTTGGCCCATTCGTCACTGCACCGCCACATCCTCGCACGCCCGCCACATTTGACGCGGTCCGCCACCTTCGCAGAGGGACTGGAGAGGAAGATGAGGAACTGATGGACAGAAGGATTCAATAAGAGGGAGGGGTCATTGTACATGCATTCTCTCTATGCTGCTGCTTGCCTGCTCCTTATAATTGGCCCATCCTGATCCGACTGATGCCTTTACCAATAATCCCCCATCCACCTGAAAGCCAAAACCTCCCAACTCCGAGTCGTTTCTTCTGACGACCCAATTCTGTCTCTCTCTCTTTCAACGTGAACTATGACAATAAAAGTAGATGCGAAGGCAGACCGCTATGTGAGCATACATGTAGTTCAGACTCCCTGTAGACGCCAAACACAACATCATCCTGAAACCCATTCCCAGTAGCGGATGCTTGTTGCTGTCAACTTCCGTTCGCAGAAGGAATGCGAACCATTTATACACTCATCGCCATAAGAAAAAGTGACTACTCTCCCGCGGTCAGTTTTTACCATCCCCTGCGAGACACGCCGCGCGGCTCATAGTCCTGGCGGCTACCCGGTCCTGCGTGTCCGCCACCCCGCGTCTCTTCGAGACTGCGGCGTCCTTGGGGGTCCATCTCGGACATGTCGAAGAGAAGAGGCTCATCGTCCTGGTTCTCGCTGTCGCCACGCCCATATCGGCCTGTCGTCGATGCCGCGAAGCTTCCCCTCGATGACTGGGGCGGTGTCTGCCCACGACCCGCCGGCGAAATGGAAGCCATACCTCCGTATCGCCGTCTCCCGAATGGCGAGCTTGAGGGGGTCGATATGAGCCCACCCGGCGGCTTGGAACCATCAGACGAGCCTTGGTTCAGCATCTCGACTGAACCCACAGACCTGATCTCAGCCGCTGGCTGCAGTGACGAAGCATCGTGCGCCGTGGCCGACTCATCTGTCTCCGCATGACGGCCCAACAGCATGCTCAGAGTCGGGGGCTCTCGGTCCTCGGCACCCAAGCTGATGCTCCTGTTGCCTCCAAACGCGGCATCGCCATCGTCGTCATCTGCCATGGCCCTGTTCTGCTGAGCCACGGAGCTGGACCTGCGCTGGTGTGTACCGAGTCGGGGCGAGATGGGAATGTCAATCGCCGTAGTCCCATCCTGCGTGACAGTGTCCTCCCTGCTTGGCTCTGTCACACTTGTCGGCGGCACGTTGGCGCGCGTGCTACGGCTTGAGCCATATCTTATGACCGAGTTCTCGCTGAGTCGCGACGGCACGGCAGGCGTGTGCGGAGTATGGGGTGAAAGCGGCTTTCCTGGCGAAGATGAGACGGACACAGATGCGGGTGCAGCCATGCTCGGCACGTTGGAAAGCTGTCGACTGGAGGAGCTAGACGAGCGCTGCATCTGCAGTGACGACGTCATCGAGTCGGTCAGCGCGTTGTTCGAGTCCCTCATGGCGTGAAACTTGGACAGCTGAGCCACGGTTCTGTTCGTAGCCGACTCTCCCCTCTTGGCCGGCTCAAAGCTCTTCAGGGTCTTCTTGCTGTCCAAGGCCTTGAGGAAGTCAGATATTTGGTCGTCATCAGTCTGTAGCGAACCCGAGCTGGCATTGCCGCCAACCTCGGCGAGAAGGCCCGATCCAGGCTGCGCTGCAGATGAGGACAGGCTACCTCGCCCGCTGCTGCCTTGTTCATCATCGCCGGCTTTGCTCTGCCCGCCGAACGAGAGCCTTCCCTTACGGTGCGTATGTGTAAAGCTACTGCTGTACCGACTTGTTGATGCAGGTCGTGGGGAGCCTACCAGAGTATCTCCGGACGGTGGCCCGCCGCGTAATGAGGCGGGCATGCCAGCGGTGAGCGACGTGCGATTTCTTGGTTGTGACAGGGCAGCAGCCACGCGAGAAGCAGAGCTCGGTGATGCTGGGGATTCCGAATCTAGAGTTCGCGGAATTGGCGAGCCAGATAATGAGCCGGCCTTGAAGGGTTGGAAAGACACGGATGGGCGCCTGACGCCGCCTCCAGCAAAACCGCGCATGGTCGGTCGTACAGGCAGCGAGTTGGGTGGGTTTGGCTGAAAGCTTGCAGGTCTGGATCCCGGCGGCGAGCTCGTATCAGATCCTGGGGGCCTCACCGCTCTGAGGGCGGTTATGGGACTAGTACCCAGGGCTCCTTCGCCATGGAATGTGGACAGACTGCCGTAGGTTTGTCGCAACTCGGAAAGTCCAGTACCCCGCGAGTGAGACGGCAAAGAGCCAACTTCGACATCATCGCGTCGGCTATCTGTACGCTGGGGCATCGAGGGTTTGAAGAAATTCTCGTCCACACCCATGAAGCGCGAGCTTAGAAGTGACTCTGCGTCATCGATCCGGAAGCTGCACTCGTTGCGGTACGTTACTGAGGCGACAAGGCGGCCGACTGGCACCTCCAAATCAGCGAATAGATAGTCGGTCACGACGTCCCCATGGCCGTCGTGTAACGGATGTCTCAGGCTGTCAAGCCCCCGAGAACTTAGGTCTCCTGCGCGAATGCGACATCTCGGCTCCAAAGCAGGATGGACGCTCTTGTTTAGGGCCTGCTGGGACGTCTTCCAGGCAGGGAGAACCCGCGCTGTTACGTAAAGAGAGCGGAAAAACACAATAATCTTCTTGTAGATGGTGGGTAGAATGGGGCCAAATTCGTCGAGGTCAGTCACAGACTTGGTCTTGAGCTCGATGCGCCATCGCTCCAGCACAACATCGGTGTTTCGTCTCGTCGCACGGTTTGGGTTATCGTCACTCGAGTCTGACGAGTTGAGGGCCTCCATGACATCCCATCTCTTGCCGTTCTCGTCGACGATGACGAGACTCTGGCTAGAGGTCAAACGCGAAGTGTCCAGATAGGTTTCGATGATCAGCGGAGGCGGTTTGTTATCGAGCGCGCTGCATGTCCTCCATATTCGAAGGTCTTCCTTAAAGTCTTCGAAATCTTCCGTGTCTAGTTGAAACTGGTAGAAGCTCCAAGTCAGTGGCTACTTTGCTTGGTCAGGGGTGTGCAGGCTCAGGACGTACCCATTTGTTGATCTTTCTGCTTCCAGAACCCTTATTGGCGGACACGGACTTCAGGTTCATGCGGGACTCGGTGATGACCGAGGCAGCTTTTGTGTGGAAGTTCTACGACAATAGTAAGCGCATGAGAAATCTTGGCGACCCGAACCGTCCTGTCGAAGTACCTGTATGATTTGGTCGAGCTTCTTGAACGACTCTGCTGTTGGTCCAGAGCCGGAGGGCATATCGGCGGCGGGCGAGGCGGGCTGCTCGTACCCGCGACCAGAGGCCGCCGAGCCAGCCCTCGGGCGGCCGGCCATGGCTCCTTCTCTCGAGTTGTTCGTGCGTGTAGGGTTCGTCTGAGGCGAGGAGGCTGGCGAGGCAAGGCGTGGGGATGGCCTTGGTTGCTGGTGCATCGTTGGTTGTCGGTGACCGGGCCCGTGAAGGGGAGGGTGGGTGTTGGGTTAGGCTCGGTCCGGATTCAGGGGGTTTTTCTCGGGGTCAATCTCCAAATGCCTAGGAACATGCTCTTCCATCCTCACGCTGGGGTTGGAGGTTGCGGTTGTGATGTAAACTTCAGAAAAGTGCGCCTAAGCCGTTCCTTGTCGGATGTCGTCGGTCAGTCAGTCTGTGTGTTCAAGCGAGCGTTCGGAGGATGGCCATGAGTGATGAGGACTGGCAGCGAGCGTCGAGTCGGTTCGATTCGTGTCGTTGCAGAGGACATGGGACTGATGATGGGTTGTTGTGGTGGGAGGAGTAGGTGTCAGGAGCGGAGTAGAGCAGATGACGGGCGATAAGGATGACGGAGATGCACGAGTCGGTCAGAGGTGGTACCGAGGCCGGCAGCGACTGGTGGCGGCAGTACTAGGTAGCGGATATTGGATAACGAAAATGGAATGCTCGGTGGTCAATGGTTGGACTTGAAAAGCTGGATGGAAGTCATCTGTCGAAGGGTCAAGAGAAGCCTCGTGATGTGCCGAGCGGCGGGTGCCGTCATCGAGTCATCCGCATTCAAGCGGTGTAAATGGTCCAGAGGTACAACAAACAGCTGCTCTCAGATAACAATAAATATGTAGGAGAGAGTCATGCGCAGGACAAGCCCAGGGACGTAGCTACCTGTCGGTAGGTAAGGTATGTAGGTAGGTAGGTAAGTACCTTAGGGTTGGATTGATACGAGGACTTTGTAGGACAATAAGACGAGCCGGAAGACAACAAGTTGGCCAAAGGAAGAGTCGAACAAAGGGAGAGCAAGATGAAGAGAAGATGGATACCTGCTTTGATGACAAGGAGTACGGAGGACAGAGGAGGGGGGGAGGTAGAGGCCAGGATAAGACCGGGGTCTTGTTGATCGCGGCAATGGACAGACGATGAGGTGCTGGGATGCCTTGACCTTCCCTGGGAGAGCTGGGTGCTGGGTGCCTCGTGCGCAGTGTTCAGTTGGGGGGTTTCATCGTCACAAGCGCTGGAGCTTCTCCTCATCGCCTCACCTCCCCTCACGCATCGAGTGGCTGGGACCAGAGGAAGACAAGTGGAAGTGGGGAAATGGCACAAGCTCCACAGGTACCGTATCCCCCTTGCTCGTCCACTAAGGGTGTGATCCTCTTGAAAGCTTGAGCCCAAATTTTGCTCTTAAAAATGTACAAATAGTCCGTGCCTATAACGCTTTACCTAATTTAATAGGCGTTTTGCATAAAAGAAACGGTTACTTACTATTTTCCTCGACCCCCTTATTATAGAGGTACTACCCTAGTAGGGGGGGCTCTTAGCAGGCTACTATGCCTATTTACGTAAAGATCTATATAAGAATTTTAGTTTAAGCCTAAACTCTTCGTTACTATTTAAGCTAAAACTCCTACTCGTCCTGCCTATATATTTTATAGTAAATTTGCGAGCTGAGTACTCGTAATAGATATAGAGTATAATTTCGAAGACGAAGATTCTAATATTAAGAAAGCTATTTTTATAGTACTCCTATATATCGTCGATTTATTATAAGTTCTGCCTATGCGCCTAACGATAAGGATTCCTAGGGTTATACCTTTCTATAGGTTAAACTAGTAGTAGAGGCCGTTAAATAGTAGCTTAAGTAATTAGAAAAGGCTTTCTACGAATAATATAGACTAACGAAGACTGAATTTCGTCGCTTTATAAAATACCTATAGTAGAAAGGACTTATTAGTAATACTAAATATAGAACTATTAAGTAGAAGGTCCTCGTCTTCCTTAATATCGTCGGCTACGTAGTAATATAACGAGTAACGGGTTTTCTACTACGAATCTTATAGTTACGGATTCTAGGTATCTTCTATAAAGTACTTATAACGCTTTCATTATATATAGAATTTATAAGGCTATTAAAGGAAAACTACTTATCGCTATATATTAAACTAGACCCTCGATTCTATTAGTTTAATAGCTATATCGGAGCTATCGATAGAACTTATATTCTAGCGTTTATCTAAGTATAAGACTAACGAAGATTCTTTAATAGGAAGGGCCTTCTTACGTAAAATATACTCGTAGTAGTAGATTTCGATATAGCGTTCGTATACGTATTAGTAGGCGTAGAAGGGTCGATAAACGACGCGTCTCTCTTATTATAGGCCTTATCGAGATCCTTCTACGTACTAAGAGGGAGATACTATCTCGTAGATAGTAGTTTTACTTAGGATCTACGTAGGTTCGTTATACTATAGGAGGGACGAAGATACTACCTTAGAGACTTCGAGGATATCGATTAGGATAGCGTACTTACGAAAGATAGGTATAACCGCGTCTACGCGCGCCTTCGCGTTATCGTAGAGAAGGTATTCGGCGTTATAAAGAGGATATTCGCGATATTAAGGAAAGGAGCGGTAGAGTACTCGTTTACTACCTAAATTAACCTAGTTTACGGTATTACTAGGTTATAGAACTTCCTCCTATAATATCGAGATAAAGAAGAAGAAGAAGAATTATAGGAGGAAGGTAATAAAGGGCTAGAGAGTAATATCCTAGAGGAGGTAAGGAGGAGGGTAGAGGTCTAGGTTAGTAATAGGAAGGGTTTAGAGTTAAGGGAATAGCTAATATAGCTATTAAGTAGTTAGGGTAGTAGGCTTTTAACTAATAGGAATATAGGAAACGCTAACTAATAGAAGGCTATAGATAAGGCTATAATTTAGAATTCTACTCCTCTCCTTTATCCTCCCCTAGAATAACCCTCCTAATATTCCTATTTCTATTACTACTAATACCTTCTACGAACCCCTACTTCTTAAAATAAAGCCTCTAAGAGCTAGGCTATAGTAGAATAAACGTTAAAGCTATCGCCAGATTCTACGTAAAGAGTTCTACGACTTCTAGTATAGAATTATTACTTAACTCTCCTCTAAACCTCTCCTTATAAATCCTTAACGCCTATTCTATAGCTATAGATCCTTTTAGGGTAGAGAGTCGATCGAGGCCTCCTTAAATAACTTATACTATTTCTACTTATTATTCCTACTATTTCCCTTATTAAGGAAGATTTCGTCTCTTTACTAATAAAGTAGTAGAAGAGGGTAAATCGAGGCGTTAATAATTAATAAGAGGCGTAGAATACCCCGAATTACTACCTATTTTAGCGCTTTTAGTAAGTCGTTATAATCGAGATCGCTTTACTAAACGATCTCTATCTTCTTCCGAGTCTAGCTCTAAAGGGTATTACTTACTACTTAATCGATTATTAGCTTTAGTAATATCTTCGCTTATAGCCCTCGTTCCTAGCTATATCTTACTTAAATAACTATTAATAAAAGGGAAGCTACGAGTCCTTATATAACTAATATTACTAAACCTTAAAGTAAAGTCTTCCTAGTTCTATTCTAATATTAAAATTATACTTAAATCGTTATTATATAAGGTTCCTAACTTATTAACGATTATTAGAACCTTTTAATAGTTAAATAAAGAGGTTATTATACTTTAAGATAAGGCTCTTTAAGCTAAATAGCTTAGAAGGGAAGGCTAATATAATTTTAAATAGAATCTCCTCTATTATAGCTTTTATAGTAACTTTCTTATTACTTATTATAAATAGGTAGCCCTCGTTAACTGAAACGCAGAGCTAATTAAGGAAAAACCTTATAGTATCCCGCTACTACGATACCCGCGTCGGAACCCTTATATTTTAGCTGCTTAGGGCTATAGGAGGGGTATTCGGGAAAGGATTCGATACTTCCTCGACGAACGGATCGTCTTCTTATATTATAATATTATCGTTTTTATCGTTTTTATCGTTTTCGTCGTTTTCGTCGTTAAGTATATCTTTAAGAGTCAGGGCGCTAATAGCCTTAACCTCTTCGCCGATATTATAGCGACGTTCTACTATACTAGTAACGTATAATTTTAGCTTAGAATAATATTAATTTAACTAATTAGATTATAGGATATAATAATCTATCGTCTAACGGATACGGCGGAACGAAATTCCGGCCGTTTCGCTATTTAGTAAGAGAATAAGGGTCTTAAAGGTACTTCTGCTAACCCCTACTAGTACCGTTTTTACAAAGTCACTTTCATAAGCAAAATTTGGGCTCAAACTTTCTAAGAGGATCACGCCCTAAGGTACCTTCCCTAATGTATGGTAAGCGAATGGCATCATCCAGGGTCTGCTCCAGGCTGCCAGGCTCTGACCAGTGTCGCCTCGGGCTGCCCGCCCGCTGAAAGGCGCCAGGCTGAAGGGTGCCTGGCTGCCTGCCCTGAATTATGAGTCCTCAAGCTGAGTCATCTTACCATTCCATAAGGTATCTTTCTCTCCCCCCAACAGCCTCGGCGAGCCTATCCAGCCAGCCACAGGCTGAAGGCAGACCCGGTGACTCCTCTCCCCACCTCCCTTCCCAAGACGAGCCAGCCGCATTCATGCACCGAGCACCTAGCACCAAGCAGGGCACGGATGCTTATCATCGCGATCACCCTACGTCTGAAGTAAGGCCAAGCACGCACCCCGGGGTCCTCAGCAGCTTGCTGTCTCGGTCTACCGCATCTATTGGGAAAATTCGGCTCACCCTCAGAGCGCTTCCCGAACACTGGCAACCCTGTACCCCGTCCTTTGTTAGGGAAAATATCGTCCACGGATCACCAAGAGGTCTGAGTGGTGCGACGAATTTTCCAAGTAGATGCGGTATCGTTCTATCGTTGTGACTATCAGTCTTAGCTGCAGCTGCGGGGTGTGCTACAGATATCTGGATCGACAGTCGTATCACGTCCGATTCCCAACTGCATGTTGACCACCTTCGATATTAGACAGCATGCGATTGGTCTTCTCTCATTTGATTTGGCAATCCTTCAGACCCTGATCGAAGCATTCATCAGGGTACGGTGCCAGGTCACATATCAACACAGGGAGACCCATCAAGGCCCCCAGACGTCTAAATAACTTGAGATGTGCATGTCGTGTTGAGACGAGGCTGGCAGACATTCACTTCATCGTCCGATGCGAGCGAGGTCGAACATTACAGTTCTCTGTGGATAATACCCCACTTCATACCCGTTCTCTTGCGTCTCTTCTCGACGAGGCGTGCCTCAGCTTTGCCCATGCCTCAATGGCCAAAAGGGGTTTGCTGGGGGGCACTTGTACACTTCAGGCTTACATCGAGGCTTACCTCGTATGGGCCTCATCTGCGCTTGGCGATTCAGTGGAAGTTCTAAGCTTGAGTGGCGGATTTGGTGTTCCTGACCGAGATTGATGTCTACATACCGGCGCGCTGCCTTGCAAAATACTCTAGGTTCGCTTTATCAACGTCCCACCTGTTCCCACAGGAAGATGGATGTATCTTAGCTGCCATGGAGGCTCAACATCATACGGCAGCACGACGAAGATGTCCCCGACAGCCAAGTGGTCCCGGTCAAAAGTTCATGATTGAGAGGCGCAAGTTGGAGGCATCATGGTCTCAATGTATTCATACTGTGACACTTATTGTCTGTATGGAATGGGCTGTGGCACGTATCGGCTCCCAAGACCGGTTTTCTTCAAAGAGCGGCAGACCATAAAGTGAGGTCCTCCGCAGTTTCGATTCCAGCATCACAGTTTCAACGGTATAGGGGTTCGGGTATTATTTGCGAAAATGGGATCATCAAGTTCTTGAGGTTGACAAGTACAGCGCTACTTTTGCCCGTGACCATGATCTCTTCTCGAAGCACGTGGTGCAGAAAGATCAAACCAAGGTAAATGGCTCGCATGGCTCGCAACCGCGACTGGCGACCAAGGTTCGACGCCATATATATTCTGCGAGCTGGATGTAATTTGCAACTCCGCCAACGCCCCGGCCGTTCCGTTGATATGCATATCTAAAATCTTCCACTGGCTTGATAACCACCTGCATGCCCTCAATTCGTAAGACAACCCAGGCTATGCATTCATAGTGGCAGCCTTGCCGCCACGGCCGCGACCCCCTCGGACCCTGCTTCTATTTGAAGCACCACTGGCCTTGGGCGCGCTGGTGTTTTCACCCCCTCCTCCTTCACCTTGAACAAATGTGCCCTCACCCTCACCCTTGGCACCACGGCCCCGGCGCCCTCGCTTGCCGCCCCGGGATGCCTTGTCTTTATCCCTGCCGTCTGACCCCCTTTCTCTTGGCGACTGCCGCGCCTCTTCTTCCATCTGAATGCGCCGGCTCTCGAGGTCCCACCACTGCTGGAACTCCTGCTCCTGCTGAATCTCCTGCATCGACCGCTTGGCCACAGCTTCTCGCACGGCTTCCTGCTCCAGCCTCTGCTGCACGATTATGTCCTCCATACCCAGCCCAAGGAAAGATTCTGTCTTGCGAGCTGGTGCCATGTAAGACTTGGAATGCGGCACCAGTGGCTTGGGCGATCCTCGTGCTGTAGATGCGGCCGGCATGGCCGGCGAGCTGTTTACGCGGCTCTGTCCTGAGAAACGCGTGTCGGGAGAAGCTGTTCGCCGAATCGACTTCGAGGGAGTGATTTCGGCAGCGATAAGTGGCTTGGCCTTAGGAGCGGCGGCTGGAGCGGCCGGCATAGCCGCCCGACCTGATGTCAAAGTATCCTTGAGCGAAGTCTTGGAACCTGGTTCAACAACCTTCCACGGCGCAGGCTTATCTGCCGAGCTCTCGGGGTCCCAGGCAGCCTTGGGTTGCCGGGATTCCAGCTCCTGTGCGGCTTGGGCCGCAGCCTGCGCTTGCTGCTGCTTCTTCCTCTCCTTCTGGGACATTTTGGGCTGAGAAGCTCGAGGCGACGATTCTGTCATATTCTGCGCCGCGAGGCTCGCCGAGAGAGCCGACTTGGGTGGCGTCGCCGTCATCACCTCACGAAGATCAAGCTTGGAGGTTGAGAGAGGCGTGGCGCCCCACGGACTGTTGGACGATGCAGACTTACCTTTGCCTGTGTCTCTGGTTTGCTTCGGTGTGAATGGGTACTGTGTGGGGTCGGCCAGAGGAGAAACAGACCCCGGAGACCGTGCTGAATCGCCAACGACTGTCGGGTCAGGTTGGGAGGAGGATCCTGCGCTTTCATCGAACTGTCCCTTGCCTGGGTGCGGCCTGACACTGAGTGGTCTTTGCCTAGGGGACCGCAGTACGCTTACACTTGTTGACGGTCCTTCGTCATCCATATCGAACATGAGATCTGCATGCGAGTCCTTGGGGTGGAGCATAGGACTAAACGGCTCGTTCCGACTAGCCTTGGATTTGCGTCTTGTCTTCTCGATGCTCTGGATGGGAGAGATTCCTGACATATCTTCGACACTGCCAAATCGAGTGCGGAACGAGGTGGAAGGCTTTCTTTCGTCTCCTGCAGCTTTAAATGCCATCTCCTTGACTCGAATCGCGCGCTCTTCCTCGATATCAAGCAACAGCTCGGGATAGTGCTCGTGAAGCAGCATTTCAGCCCGCCCACTTCGGGCAAAGGGGTACCGTGCGAGCTGGTTCTGGCGGACGATATGGTCCAGCTCGTTCAGCAGGTCCTCGTCCAAGTTGTCAAGGAAGTGATTCTCCAGCATCGTCTCCATCTGGAGGCAAACGTATTCCAGCCCGGCATCCTTGAAATCGGTCACAGAGCAGGGGCTTATCTCGTTTAGTAACAAGCCAATATTCCTCGAGTTGACGAACTGTCCGATGATGTGCTGACAGATCTGCGAGAGCCTGTCCAACATCAGTTCGTTTGCAATGCTCATAACTTGAACCACAAGATCCGAAAAGTCGTCTAAATCGGAAGAAACAACGTCATCAAAAAGCTCGACCCCAACATCAGCATAGAGGTGGCGGAGCACGTATTGAAAAGCTTCAGGGTCGGCGTGCTCGAGGTCTACTCGTATGAGGTCCTCTTCTTGGAGAACGTGCTGTCGGCCTGCCAGCCACATACCACCCGATCGACCGTGGAACAAGCCTTCGAAAAAGGCACAGCGCTGGCGGAGGAGCTGACTGTGTACAGGCACTTCGCCGTCTTCAAGCTCGATGATGGCGTCGGCGTCGCAAAAGAATTCTGGATCTTCGATGGCAGTCTTCATGTCCTGGTCCAAAGACCGCTCAACGCCGGTTTGGAGGCGCACAGCAGCCTCCAACTTTGCCATATGAAGCTTGGTGGCCAGTTTCATGAGCTCGTTCCGGATCTGACGGTGCCGATGTGCCTGTGATGGGGATTGACGGGTGAAGATCCAAGCCGGTACCACCGCGTCATCGTAGCAGTAGACCACAAAATTGACGATAGAAAGAAGATCTAGTGATTGAAAAGTGATCAGAGTCTTGCCGTCATATTCGTCCATTAATAGAGTTTCCGGTATTTCGTATTCGCCGTGCGCCCGGTACTCGGCAAAGGCACCTCGCAAGATGCTGCTTCGCGCTGATACAAGCCATCCGTGAATGGGAATCTTGATCTGGGGGGAATTTGAGGTGCATATGAGTGTGTCCAGCTCGGAGTGTTGAGGGGATGCGAAACGCAGGTATTTCTCCAGGTCAGTGTCGAGACTCTGCGACTTCAGAAGCTCGTAGGGAAGATCGCCGAGTTGCGCCTTCAAGATTTTGGGGTCCCCGGTTTTCGAGGTGTCCTTGTGCCCGCTGGGAGGTTCCGAAGCCTGGAAGCCTCTTAGTACCAGCAATGGCGAGATATTTCCCGACAATGTCTGTCCACCAATGCTTATTTGCTCCCGCATAACATCGCAGTCCTTGCGGATGGCTGCAAACGCTCCGAATGGAGAGCTTCGGACAGTGACGGCATTGGTGACGCTAGGAACTCGCTGGAACTTGTAGTCATTGCGCTTGTTGCCGGAGAGGCCTGACAGCCTGGTGTCTTTCGCCTTCATGCGCTTGATTCTTCGCCAGACGGCACCAGACTCCGTACAGATGATGACAGATCCGTGTTCACCAACCCCAACTGACTTGGCGCCATCTTTTCGCGCATTCCAAATGCACTGAGGTGTTGTCAGGGCGCCCTTAATCTTGGCCGGGTTAGTGGTCGAGGTGGCTTGAGGAGCTGCTTCTGCCCGATGATTCAAGGCAACAGTGAAGACATCACCTCTCGTGGTAAGGGCAGCGATCGAGTCTCCTCCTGAAGTGATGAATTTAACTGAGTTCCTCGATATGTCGTACCTGCTGGACATGGACCGAGGAGTGAAGTGCTGATTGGCGAAGACATCAGGGATCGGAAACTTGATAAAATTGTATCCGTAACTGGTGAAGACACACACGGTGCCGTCTTCGAGCAGACATGTCGTGGCCTTGTCGATGGCTGATACGGCCCTAATGTTGGAAGAGAAGAGAGACACTGCAACCTTTCGAGGTGTAGCTTGCACTTCGAGGGATCTGGAATCCGCATCCATAAGGGCCAGCTGGCCCAAGTTCTTTCCCCAGCAAAACAGCGACGTGGCCGTGTGCGCAACGGAATGAACGGCAGAGGCAGCAACGCCCAAGATAACTTCCTTCTTCAGTGACCCGAAGACCTGGCGAGGGATGGCACTCATTGGCTCTTCGTCCTGCCGAGCGGGTGGCAGAGAGTATCCGAGCTGGGCGTTGCCATTGGAACCCCAGGTCCAAAGTTGCCCGTTGTCAGTCACAGCCATGGTGTGGTTTTGACCCAGAGCAACTTGTGACACCTTCTTGTCGGTCAGACCACCCTGTACAGGAAGGAATCGGAATTGGGTGTTTTCATCACCGAGACCTAGCCTGCCGCTGCGCCCGACACCACAGACATACATGTTGGAGATGGGGTCAGTAGTGAGGATGGCAGTATGGAACTTCGCGAGTACAGCATCTCGAATGCGCTGAGGCCGATTTTTCGTCAAAGCCGGAATTTGACCAAGGCTGGGAGGATCATCTCTAGAACATGATGAGGCCGTGGTTGGGTCATCCTTGACCTTTTCAAGATAGTCGCCATAAAAGCGTTGAAGGAGGTGGTCGGGCCGCTTCAAAGTGGCTCTCTCGGGAAACTGCCTATCGTCTTCGTCTCCCACTCCGAGTGACAGGTTCTTGTTGCTTCCAAACATAAAGATCTCCTCACCCTCGGTTACACCTTCAAGGGCAGAGACGGACATGGCGAGAAGATCCTGGTCGTCGGAGCTGGCATCACTGTCCGAGGCCGCATCTTCGCTAGCCAAGTCCCTAGATTCCTTCAGGTTGCGCGTACCAATGGTCGAGTTGTAGACATCGAATGGACTGTTGCCCTCGTTGTCCTTCGTCTTGATGAGTTGGCCAACCTTGGCCACCGCGCTTCCAACGGTCTGTTCGGTCAGCATCCTCCGTTCCTTGTCGAGCAGGAGCCGTGCAATAGATATATTGCCGGCATACAGGGCTCTGTGGAGGGCATTCCAGCCGCTTTCTAGGTCCTGTATGTATAGATCGATGGCTGGGTGATCGAGAAGGGCGCTGACGTAGTGAATAGCGTCAGGGTCGGTGGAAGATGCGGCGCGCAACAAAAGCGTCAGGCCGGCATGGTCACGACTGTTGACTTCGGTCTTGCCCAGACCCGAACCAGTCGAACCTTTGGCGCCGCCAGGGTTGAGACCAAAGCCAGAGGGCTTGCGGGACTTGGTAGTTTTGGGAGACGTACCACCAGTGCTGTTCCCCCAAGAACCACCGCCCCCTACAGCCGGGCTTCTGCTTGGCAGCTGGGTGCCGTAGCCGGCCGGGGCCAGTAGACGCCGAAACTTGTCGACATCTTGTTCCCAGTAGTGCTTCCAGAGTAGGTGACTCATGGGCAGTAGTAATTTAAGAGGAGAACTCTTCTTGCGCTTGCGACTGCACCTCGCTGTGGTTCTCAGAGGACCGCGGCGTGTTTAAAGGTGCAAGAACCAGCGCTCGTAGAAGTTCCGAGGCGGGGATAAACTCGCGAGGCACAGTAGCTTTTCGACAGGCAGGTTGATCCTCGGTCGCGTCGGTTCGGGGAAGATGGCGGGAGGTATGGAAAAGGTTGATGATAGTTGCCACCGGGCCGTCCAGGTGGGATTCAGTGACAGGTACGATTTTCGGGTGGGGGTGTCGGAGTGCGCGGCGCAATCGACCTGGACGTTGTTGACCGGTTGACGTTGGAAACTTGAGCAGTAGCGGGCGTTGGTGCAGTGTATGAGCCGGCTGAAGAGGCAACGACGAGGGTGGTGGAGGGATGTTTAAAAGGGTGGAAGGTGATGGATGGATGGACATAAGATTTCACAAGAGGCGCCCTCCAAGGTATCGTCTGGTCCTTGTGCGCGTCAGGAAGCCCGCAGTCGCCCCGCGCCAGTGACATGCACGGGGCACAGGAGAGGCAGCTAGGTACAGGTACAGGTACCTTACTAGCTCCTCAGCACACCTACGGGACGCCGCAGACTCCGGGTGCTTTAGTCCGCTACTGCCCCGAGCTGAGCTCAGCTGTCCGGCCAATCGGCTGCCTTGCCTCGAACGTGTGCTGGAGTCGCAGGCGCACAGGCGATGCTCGATCAGTGAAGCCAAGGTCAAGTTGAGGAGAGCTCCTTGAGGCCGGCCGAAGCATTCAAGCTTCCCAGAGCAACCATTACAAACGACTTGTGGCACACGATCGATGCTTTCTTGCTCATCCCGCGTCATCTTGGATGGTTACGCCGGATGCCTAGCGAAATCAAATGCTGGCGATGCCGCGATGACTCGAACGGCCTGCGTCTGTGGGGGGAGGAAAATCAAGGGAGCTCCCCGTTGCCCATACTTGTCAACTCCGCCACAGCACCCAACCAGGAGCTCGGAGAGTCACCATCTGCGGGCTTGTGCATGGCCCGCTCGGTGATGCGCATTGCAGCTAGCCCAGCATGCCTTGTCGTTGTTGTTTTATATGGTACCATAACCAATGGCCCTGGCCTTGGGGCTATTGGGTCACAGTATCTGGCTTTTTTGCTATGTTCGGTTGAGTTGAAAGTTCGAATTGCGGCAGATGCCCAGCGCGTAAGAGATGAACGGTGCCATAGGACAGTCATGTCTCGGCTCTCCTGCCCCTCCCCAGATATGGAACCTTTTCAAGGTGGCTCGATGATGCCTTTCTCGACTGAGATATAGAACAGTCCCCCCACCTGTGGCCTAGATCTATACACTCAGCAATAGGAAACCTCCCCTGCCTTCCTTTGGCATCTCGTTTTGCCATGAAAGCTGTCCAAGGATAAATTTTCTTTTTTAGTCGAATACGGCGGTAATGTGTCGTGGGAATGGATTCAAGAAGTTAAAAACGGAGTCTTGACATTGCGGCGGCCCCCTGGTGGGTAGTTTGGTGAACCTGTTGCATCGGAATAATGGGTCTCCACTTTGCGAACCGTATCAGTAGGTACTTCATTCAAGTTTGACTGTCGTAGACTTGTGAAAATTGGGCAGATTTAAGGGAGATAGATGAATATCAAGATTCTTGAGCAACATGATGGCTCAAAAATGCCTGACGCACGTGAGATGGCCAATCGTCCCCCACCGAACTGACTGCCCTCACCGAAGCCTGGGGCCCCCCACCGAGTTTGTACCTTACCTCGACCGAAGAGTAGATACGTGCGTACATAACGATCACCATGACCAGGGGATCGTGACGCTAGCGGTCCCAGTGAGCACAGACCCGTGGGGTTACCGCCTCGATAAGATGCGCACCCCATGCCGAGACGAGCCGATAAGGATCCCATGAGAAGGCTACTGGCGAAATTCCCGCTAGACATCAACCGGCCTCGCCCATTGATTTTCGCTTCCACAACCCTGGACCTCTATCCTCACGACACCGACCAGTGAGTTCAATTGACCGTTAAAGGGAACACCCGGAATTGACGAATGTCCCGCCCAGAGCCACCCGCCACGATGTCTACGGAAACGCCCCTTCCCTTTGTCTACCAGTTCGCCGCAGGTGCGTCCACAACTCCCATCCATCCCGCCAATTGCTCGTCGCGATGTCGGAGCTCCAGCTAATAACGTGCGACAGGCGCCATTGCTGGCGTCTCGGAGGTCCGTCTGACCCAGCTATCCCAAATCGACGATTCCTACTGACATGTCGGCGCCGATCTGCAGATTCTGTTGATGTAGGCCGTTCCCACCTGTTCGCTTTACTTGGCTTCACCGGCGCCATTGGTTGGTCGCGTGCTCACAACACTACAGGTACCCCCTCGACGTCGTCAAGACGAGAGTGTAAGAAACCTCACGGCCCTCCTCCCGAACGATCTGCAGCTCACCCATATATCGCAGCCAACTCCAGACGGGCGCGGCCACCGCCGGCGCTGATCACTACAATGGCATGATCGACTGCTTCCGCAAGATCGTCCGCAACGAGGGGTACGCAGACCCAGGCAATCCCTGCTTGATTGTTCTTCCAGCTCACAAGTCCCCTCCAGCTTCTCCCGCCTATACCGCGGCATCTCGGCCCCCATCCTTATGGAAGCTCCCAAGCGTGCGACCAAGTTCGCCGCCAATGACGAATGGGGCAAGGTCTACCGCAAGGCCTTCGGCGCCGAGAAGATGAACCAGTCCCTATCCATCCTGACGGGCGCGTCCGCCGGTGCCACGGAAGCCGTCGTCGTCGTACCCTTCGAGCTCATCAAGATCCGCATGCAGGACAAGGCCTCCGCCGGCAAGTACAACGGTATGCTCGACTGCGTCGCCAAGACGGTCCGCGCCGAGGGTATCCTCGCCCTCTACAACGGTCTCGAGAGCACCATGTGGCGCCACGTCCTCTGGAATGCCGGCTACTTCGGCTGCATCTTCCAGGTCCGCCAGCTCCTCCCCGCCGCCGAGACTCAAAGCGCAAAGGTCAGGAACGACCTGCTGTCCGGCGCCGTCGGCGGCACCGTCGGCACCATCCTCAACACTCCCATGGACGTCGTCAAGTCTCGCATTCAGAACAGCCCCAAGGTCCCGGGACAGGTCCCCAAGTACAACTGGGCGTGGCCCGCCGTCGCCACCGTCGCCAAGGAGGAGGGATTCGGCGCCCTGTACAAGGGTTTCCTGCCCAAGGTCCTCCGGCTAGGACCTGGTGGTGGTATTCTTCTCGTCGTCTTCACCGGCGTCATGGACTTCTTCCGCGAGATGAAGCAGCCCAAGCCCTTGAAGTAGAGTACGGTAGATGTGGAAGCAAGGGAATCGAAAACTTCGCTTGTATATTAGCGGCATGCCCGGGCACGGATAGACCTCTAGAACTACAATGCCAAAAAAGAAAAAACATGTTCAAACACGGCACAGTGGAAGGTATTGGGGCAGTGATGTGCAGGCCGTTCATTAGCTCATGACTTCGTAGGGGTGTCAATGTAGGGGTCAAACCCAATGCGCCTCTTCGCCTCATCCCGCGCCTTCAATCTTTCCTCGCAATCGAGCCCCGTCGTCGACGTCTCCTCCAGGAAGAAGGTTAGGATGTGATCGTCGATGGACAGATGGGACGCCTGTTGGAACCCCTGCAGGCTCGTTAACCGTATGAGCATCTCCATGAGCGAGAGTGACGTTGTGATGGCACCGAACGGCGACCGTGAAACGAAGGTCCGAACATTGAGATCGGACTGCTGTGTCATAGGCTGGGGCGGCGTAGAGGTAGCTGACGAGCCCAGAGATATACTCTGAAGCTGTTGAAGGAGTTTGCTGTCGACTGAAGAAAAGTTCCGTGCAATTCGAGACTTGTCATGCATCTCATAGCTTATGCTTGGACTCACTCCGTATTCTTCGTGGATGCTGCTGGTGTCGCTACTTCCCTCACCTTCGTCGTTGTCGTCCGCAAATATCTCGAAAGCTAACCACTCCGGATCAAGATGAGCTGGGAAACTCCAGGATCGATGCGGTTCTTCGGCTCCATCCTTGTTGATCCTGCCATCCAGACATTTGGCCTCATCGACGCAGAGGCTTTCCTCTCGAATCTGTCGATCAACATCCTCTTGCTCATTTTGGCCGGTGAGGGAAGTGGCTTCTGGGCGACGTGAAAATCGCATAGCGTCCTTCCACATGCTTGCAGTGAACGTTGCGGAAACATCGCGCTTCAGAAGCAACACCGGATTGTTGTCTTCGGAAGTGTTACCGATGTTGAGGATGCGTCCTGTATCAGCGTAAAATATTTTCGATACCTGATGAATAGGCATCGATTCCCGGACCCCGGCGCGAGCAATGCCATCGAACGGGTGGTGTTGCACCCCGTCCTCGTCGCGTAGGCGCCCATCATCCAGATCCTCGATGATTTCTAAGTGGTAGGAGTATTCACCAGGCATGAGGAGCCCCTCATGTCGCGGCGAACATGGGTGGGCACCTGCGGGTCCATCTCCTAAGTCCTTTGTCGCCATAGGCCGATACCCTATCCTACCATCAAACATGTGGTCAAGAGGCGTGCGACACAAGCGAACTCGGGCTTTGTGGAGGACTTCCTGCCATATGGGTCTCCTGTCGCACTCTTCAGTACCATACGTTTCTCGCTGTCGCGACCCTTTTCTAGATGAGTCTGGTGCGTTCGGCGGAGATCCTGACGGCTGATCGGCGTGACCCAGAAAGAGCATGTAGAGCGAAAGATTGAAGGAGGGTCCGATTTGCACTGGTTTCGTGGGGTCGTGGGCGTATTGCGTATCGCCAAAGTTGAGTAAGGTACTCGCCTGCAGCAACCTCGAAGGTGACACGCCCTGTGATAAGGACGAAGCTAGGCTCTCACCTGACGCGGTTATGGCCATGTGCAGAAGGGGAATATCATGGTCGATTCGCCTCAAGAGATCTTTGATGTCTGTGATGATTTGTCCGAACTGTTGATGCAGCTGGTCAGGGGTTGTCGCCCACTGTGACTGCTCGGCTGTGTTGGCGGCCTCTGCGAGCTCCTTGCCAAGTGAAGTGATATCGGCATGGAGTGCTCTGGCGAGGGGTACGGCAGATTCGAGGGAGGTGTTGCCTCTGCCGGACTTGAACTCGATCAAGTCGATTACTGGAGATAGTATCTACATGGCCATCAGTGAAGGACATGGAGCTGAAAGGGGGGGGGAGTTTGCACCAACCTTTATCTTACTGTCAAGTCGCTTTCGCAGCTTCTCGAGGTCAGCTAAGATGATCTTGTCGTCGACTTTCTTCATGAGGCGCGAGCACTGGGAGAGGGTATAAGTCGAAGTCAATGCGATACCAGAACGCATGGCCATATTCAGAGCTTGGGCACCGAGTCGGGAAAGTAGTGCGTCCATGGTGGCCAGACCTCATTGCTGAGGAAAGTACCTATTTGTGACGGGAGGAGAGAATCCCATCTAGCATTTCTCCCAAATAAATACAGGTGCAAGCCAATCACAAGTCAACTCTATTGTTCGTACAGTGGTCCCGTGGATGGCATTACTGGTATGGCAGCTTGATACTGTCAGTGCGTCTCAGTGTGTTAAAGGGGTGGAAGGTGGGCTGGCGGGGTGACCCATAGCTCCCACAGGTTTCCCATTGAGGGGCATGTACACAGTGCCAGTAGCCCTATCTCTTGTCGCATTGCCATGGTCGACAGGCGGCGTGACCGATGAAGGACAGTGCGTAGACTTGATGCCTCGCATACCCCGCTTGGTGGGGTCGCAGCTGGTACCCGACAGACAGCAGCCAACCTCTTTGGTGGGAGGTCGGGCGACCATTGCCAATTTTCCTCGCAAAAACTTGACCTGAGCATAGATTCCTGTCAACAAGGACCTGCCAGACATCTGCCTGGAATTCTTTCCTTTGACGCTGCTTCTGCCTATAAACATCCGTTCATTCCAAAATCCGAACGCTGGTTCACCTGCCTCTCGTGATTCATCCGAGTCGTCTCTGTTACTCAACCCAAGCAGGGCCCATTTCGCTTTACCCCTCCACGAGTCGCATTTAATAGGGCCACCGACCGCAGACCGTATCTCGGATTAAACACGCATCAGCAACCTGAAACACATCCCCACGACATCACAACTACCCTCAACATGTCGAACCTCAACTCATGGGAGGACGACCCTGCCGCCCAGCAGGACGAGAACCTCTCCCGGCAGGCTCAGCAGCAGCTCAACATCAATAACCAGCCCAACCCTAATGCGGGGTCTTTCCGCCCTGGTGTCGCCAGCTTCCAGCCCGGCGCCCAGAGCTTCAACCCTGGTCAACAATACGGAGGCTACGCGCCCCAGTATCAGCAATATTACAACCAGGGCTACGGCGGCGGTGGCTACCCTCAGTACGGCGGCGGCGCTCCCGCTCAGGGTCAGGGTTTCCAGCAGTACGGACAGCAAGGAGGTTACGGCGGCCAGTCTGCCTACAACCAGGGCTACGGACAGCAGCAATACGGCCAGTACGGTCAGCAGCAGCAACAGCAACAGGCGATCGCTACCCCTCAGCAACAAGCCGCGCCGACCATTGCTAAGCGCGAGGATGCACCCGCGGCTGCCCAGCCTACGGTCAAAAAGGAGGGCGGTGCGAAGGTTCTGAGCATCGGTGGCGAGGCCCCCAAGCCCAAGGCCAAGGTTCTCTCTATCGGCGCCACCGCTGCGCCGCCCAAGGAAGTCAAGGAGGAGAAGAAGGAGCCCGCCGCTGCCGCTGCCGCAGCGCCAGAGGCTGGAGCCAAGGCTACCGCTGCCAAGGCCATCGAGAAGACTGGTACGACCACTAAGTCTGGCAAGACGTCTCCAGCTCCCTCCTCTGGCCGTTCGAGCCCCACGGCTGGCGGCCCCAAGGGTCCCATCCGCGATGCCGACGCCGTCGCCAAGGAGCAGTCTGCCGATGTTGACGATGAGACGCTGGACGAGGTCTACGGCAAGGAGCACGTCAACATCATCTTCATCGGTCACGTCGATGCCGGCAAGTCCACCCTCGGTGGATCCATCCTGTACGCCACGGGCATGGTGGATGAGCGAACCATGGATAAGTACAGGAAAGACGCCAAAGACCTTGGTCGCGAGAGCTGGTATTTGTCGTGGGTCATGGATCTGACGGCGGAGGAGCGGAGTAAGGGTAAGACGGTCGAGGTGGGCCGCGGTTTCTTCGAGACAGAGAAGAGGCGGTACAGCATCCTTGATGCCCCCGGTCACAAGACGTACGTACCCTCGATGATCGGCGGTGCGTCACAGGCCGATGTTGGCATTCTCGTCATCTCTGCTCGCAAGGGTGAGTACGAGACAGGCTTCGAGCGTGGCGGTCAGACGAGGGAGCACGCCATGCTGGCCAAGACGCAGGGTGTCAACAAGCTTGTCGTCGTCATCAACAAGATGGACGACCCTACCGTCGAGTGGTCTCACGAGCGTTATCTCGAGTGTACGACCAAGCTGGCCCAGTTCCTTAAGGGCACGGGCTACAACCTCAAGACGGATGTCATGTTCATGCCCATCGCGGCGCAGCAGACCATGGGCATCAAGACGCGGGTGCCCAAGGAGAAGGCGCCATGGTACGACGGTCCCTCGCTTCTTGAGTACCTCGACGGAATGAAGGCGCTGGAGCGCAAGCTCAAGGCGCCCTTCATGATGCCCGTCGCCGCCAAGTACAAGGACATGGGTACCATTATTGAGGGCAAGATTGAAGCGGGCGTAGTCAAGAAGGGCATGTCCCTCATTATGATGCCCAACAGGCAGACGGTCGAGGCCACTGCAGTGTATGGTGAGACGGAAGACGAGGTAAACATTGCGCAGTGCGGTGACCAAGTGCGCCTGCGCCTCCGCGGCGCCGAGGAGGAGGACATCATGCCGGGTTTCGTGCTTTGCTCGCCCAAGCGTCTGGTGCACAACGTGACGGCTTTCGAGGCGCAGATCCGCATCCTTGAGCTCAAGAGCATTTTGTCGGCAGGCTTTAACTGCGTGCTGCACGTGCACGCGGCCATCGAGGAGGTGACGTTCGCCGCCCTGTTGCACAAGCTGCAGAAGGGCACCAACAGGAAGAGCAAGCTGCCGCCCTCGCACGCCAAGAGGGGCGATAGCATCATCGCGCGCATGGAGGTTACGGGTGGTGCTGGCTCGGTCTGCGTAGAGAGGTTCGAGGACTACCCCCAGATGGGCCGGTTCACTTTGAGAGACCAGGTAGGTGACACTCTCGAGACATCAAACATTCGGTTTGCTTACGTACGTATAGGGACAAACCATTGCCATTGGCAAGATCACCAAGCTGATTACCAACGATGCTTAAATGGAGGAGGACATGACGTGAAACGACTGATGAGGTCCTGGTGGTTGGGGAGGCCATAGGCAGGAGGCAGGCAGTACAAGCACAGCCTTTAGAAAAAAGTTGAATCGAATCTGAAAGTGTACAGAATGCTAGAATGTGTCCCAAGTGCTTAAACAAGTGGCAATAGTCAACATGGGAAGAGACTTGCCAACAGCTACTCGCTGCCGTGTACTCGACCGAAAAGCCGACCGGCCCGGTAACCTACGGGGCGAAACTGGCATACGATGCCAGCGCCAACGATAAGAGCTGTGTCAGATTGGGGGATCTCGAAACCCTTCCGACGAACAATCTCCGTGACAGCTGATTCAAGAAATTAAAATATTCGACAGGGCCAAGACCCATAGCTCGAACCCGAACGAGACGAGACACGGACCGTGGAGACAGGCTGTGTACCCCGCCACCCCGCAAGCCACGAAACCAAAAGTATTATTCTTCCGGCGCGTTTTCGTGCCATCAAGGCGCGAGGGCGATGACGCGAGATAAGAGGCAAGGAGAAGTGACGACGAAAACAAGCCGGAAAGGGGTTGGAAGTGTACAACGAACGTCACGGGACAAGAGTATGGAATGGGGGAGGGAAACACGTTCCTTCCCTTACTGGCAGGGTGTGTAGGATTTCGGAAGAAGGGTTCCATGGGCAAAGGCAGACGGGGCGCTTGCTGCAGCGCTACTGCTCGCCGTTGGTGTTGGGCAGCAGCAAATGCGGCCGAGATGGGACGGCGACGGGCTGATGCGCAGGCTGGACATTTTCCCCTTGTCGATTTTGGGTTTTTGGTTCGGACGGACGGTGCTGGTAGTGGGAGTGTGCGGAGCCGAGGGGCAAGCCGGGTTAGCGGAGGGGTTCATGGTATCCAGAGCCGGGCGGTGGACGGCAGGGTGGCCGGCAGAACGCCGGACGCTTCTCAGGGGTGCTGATTTCTGAGGGGGTTCAGATGCTATTTGCCCACAGTGCCGCATGTTGTGTCGTGTGCAACTCATGTTGTCAATTCATGACCCGGGAACCTCAATACATTCTGACACGAGATCGATGCTTCACAGTTTTTGAGTCACGTTTAGAAAAAAAAAAAAAAAAAAAACCAGATTACGCTGAAGATGTGCTCGAGCCAGGTGGCCAGGCCGAGAACATGGAATTTCGGAGGTCACGAGAGTCACGGGAGTCACAATGCTAGGGGGTTTACGTAAATTGGTATGGAACGCCGTCACCGAGCTGACCCCAAACAGTGGACAGAGGGGGCCAGCTGGTAAGAGTCTTCACCGGCTTGGGCTGCGTGCATATACCAGTTGACATTTGCCATTTGCGGTTTCTGGGGGTTTCGCAGAGGGTGTCTGGTTAGCGTTGGCCCAGCTTTGCCAGCCCCCCTGCTTGCACGTCTCGCCTCGCCTTGTCCTCGTCTTCGTTGCCGCGGGAGGGATGGTCATCACATCATGATGGACTCGTCGGCCGTTGCCCGTCGTGGCCGACTCACCGTGTCGGCTTGCCGTGGAAAGGGGGCCAAGACAGGAATGTTCCATGTCAAAGGGCGACCCAAAAGTTGGAGAAGAGGGGGAAAGAATTGGAGAGAGCCAGGCAAAGAGGGCAGAAAGGCCTAAGGCCGGAAGATGTCGGAAGAAGAACCTAGGCAAGCCGCATGAATCGCTGATTTGCTGGAAGCCCTGCGACCAATGAGCAGCGGAGGATGGGCCAGAAGATGGGGCTTGGGCGGCTCTTGATGCAGGCGCGGGGCATGCGAACGTCATTTTGTATCTTTCGGGGCGGGCGTACTGCACAGCGACCACGTCGGTCGGGCTTAGGCCGAAGGAAAAGGGATTTCGCCTCGGGAAAAAATGGAATGATGCTGTCAACCGTTCCGAGAACCCAAGCTGTCAAGTTTCGCCCTCAAAAAACCGTGGTTCTGAAGATAGGCACGTCACAAAAACAGAGGGACGAACAGCATGGATGGGGAGGACATGGACAGAGAAACTGCGAAAAAGGCTGGAGGGGCTGATGGGCTGCCAGGCTGCTGACCTAAGAAAACGCGGGGCAGAACGAGCCAGATTGACGGGATGCCCCCCCTTCCCACCCATGTGCGATCAACCGATCCCTGACTTTGCCAGGAGCGTCTAGTCCTGTGGCATGGCTTACAGTGCTTGGCATCTCTGGATCCGGGGCCCCTCAGTCTTCCCGTCTGTCCTGAGGCAGCCGGGCATTGACAGGCCGGCATTGTCTGGCACCCTATTATGTCTCCCTCTTCTTCAGCCTTAGCCAGCCCATGGAGTCATGCGAAAGATCGGCAAGAGCAGGAGGGTCGGTCGGCCAAGCACCAGGTGCCCAGGATGAAGATTTTCCCCGCGCAGTCCGGAGCCTGCATTTTGCATTCTGGCCAGCTAACCCCCTGAATGCGTAATGACTTCACGTGCCTTGGTTTGGATAATACCAACCATAACATGAGCGGTAACAAATAACCCATTGATAGGCTGTCTCTCGGGTCTTGCAGGCTGCACTCGCGACGGGCGCCGGACAAATGGCTGACGACGGCTAGAAACGACGGCACATGATATGACAGTATAGTCAGGTCGAACCGCAGGTACGAAAAACGGTTGTGTCCGATAAACCCCGGCAATCGATGTCCCGATCTGGCAGCGACAGCAGTAGCAAGCACACGGGTCAGACACAAATCACCAGACAAGGGCACGGCCGACATTGGTCAGTCATGGACGGAAAGACGACAAGACGAAGATGGGACACTGGTCAAAATGCAAAATGCACCCGGTCCTCTCCAGGCGGCCCCACTCGGCGTCGCATCCACAGGGGGCTCGGGGGGCGGCATTCCCCTGTATCGCCCCCCCCCCCCCCCCCCCCCCCCCNCCCCCCCCCCCCCCCCCCCCCCCCAAAATGCGCCCCCTGCCTTCCAAGCATCCACTCGATTGCCCTTGCCGTCTTCTTCCACGCCCTCTCCTCCTCCGGAACCTTTTCGTGCCCCAGCCCGGCTTCGTCTCCAAGACATCTCCACGCGATGCTTCGTCCTCCCTTCAGCCAGTTACGCCGCTTGCCTGTCCTCCGCACCTCCACCTTGGACGCCCTGGACGCCCGTTGTTATAAATTCCCGTTCAAGGGACCGTCTCTCTATCCTCGGTTTCGGCCGCCTTACCCATACCAGCCTTCACAAGCACGAGTATCAAGCGGAAGCAAACGCTATCCCCCTGTCGTCACCTTCCAAGACTCTTCCTCCATCCACACCCCAGTGGATCGTACTACCGCCGACCCTCTAGCACGAGCCGCTACTTTTCCCGAAATCCTATCCACGCCCAGTTCCTCCAGCTACTCCAGCTCCAGCTCGCCCGTCTACATAAACATGAAGGATCCCATTGCCAGAAGTGCTTCTCCCTATCCTGACCCAACCAACAAAGGCCCTCAATCCCAAGCTCAAGCCTCTCATCAGTCTGATCTCCGCAACAGTGAGTCTATCAACTCCTCCTTACCAACATCCCACAGCCTCTCCCTCCTCGCCCTGATAACTCACCAGATGTTAGTGGTTTACTCAAACGTTAACAAGACCCCTCTTCACCCCGGCGGTGTTGCTCCCCATCAGGAGCACACTGAGCTCGAGGAGGAGCTTCACGAAACTGCCCACATCGACTACAACCGCGTCGCCATTGTTCCCAATGCCTCTGTTCCCGCCCTTTACGAAGATGCACTCGTGTACGAGACCGGCTCTGCTATCACATCCAGCGGTGCCTTGACTGCCTACTCTGGCAAGAAGACCGGCCGGTCACCACTCGATAAGCGAATCGTCGAGGAGGCTTCCTCCAAGGATGACATCTGGTACGCTGCTGCTCGCCCCTCAATGGCTTTTTTTTTTGGTTTTTCGGGAACCGACCATCATCATTCGTTCATGTTGGCTAACATCAGTTCTATGAAAGGTGGGGACCCGTCAACAAGCCCATGACGCCCGAGGTAAGAAAGACAAAACGTGACTTCGAGTCATGCCATTTGCTGGTTTAGCCCAGTTCCCCTCAGCCCTTCGCTCAGCCCCACCCCAAACCAAAGACACACGAGCACATGCACATGCAAGCCCTGAGTCCGGGGAAAGTAGTCTTGTCTGGTTCGGGTGTCTTCGTCCTGCATTCGGCAAATGCAGACTTCAGACATCGCACGAGACCCCAGGCATACTTTCCCTGAGGTTATCCATGATTTGCCTTGCTACTGCTTAACGTGCGTTTTGGCAGCATTCTGGCAACGTCATGGTTTACGATCGTCACTGCGCCATGACCTTTTGCTTCTCCATCATTCCGTCACATCCGTTAGCCCGTTAAGCCGTGATCAAGATCAGGAAGTCCCAGATCGCGATTACGGTTCACCGCGGGTCCAAAGTCTTGGGGATGTGACGGGGTGTCGTCATTCGGCAAACCCCCCTCCATCTTCGGTCGTCCAAGACGTGGATCTCGACGGGTTACCTTTGAGTGCTTGGCACTCGCAGCCCCCGCACAAGCAGCCGAAGCGAGTAGTCGGGGCTCCTGATCCCATGTCCATTCCCCGCAAATGCCCGCCCCGTGCCCCTGCTTATCCCGAATGTACCCGCTCTCACGATAACTGGACTCACAAGCTGACTTGCCGCTTCCCAATAGGTCTGGAAGATCAACCGCGAGCGTGCCGTTGATTACCTGAACACCAGGAATCGCATTTACGTCGTCGATGGCTTCGCCGGCTGGGACGAGAAGTACCGCATCCGTGTCCGTGTCATCTGTGCTCGAGCCTACCATGCCCTCTTCATGAGAAACATGCTCATCCGCCCCTCGCGTGAGGAGCTCGCCAACTTTCACCCCGACTACACGATTTACAATGCCGGTTCCTTCCCCGCAAACAGATACACTGAGGGCATGACCTCGGCCACTTCGGTCGCCATCAACTTCGCCGAGAAGGAGATGGTCATCCTCGGCACTGAGTACGCTGGTGAGATGAAGAAGGGTGTCTTCACTGTCCTCTTCTACGAGATGCCCGTCAAGCACAACGTCTTGACCCTGCACTCTTCCGCCAACGAAGGCAAGAACGGCGATGTTACTCTCTTCTTCGGTCTCTCCGGTACTGGCAAGACCACTCTGTCCGCCGACCCTCAGCGCGCCCTGATCGGCGACGACGAGCACTGCTGGAGCGACCGTGGCGTCTTCAACATTGAGGGCGGCTGCTACGCCAAGACGATCGGCCTTTCCGCCGAGAAGGAGCCTGATATCTTCGGTGCCATCCGCTTCGGCTCCGTCCTCGAGAACGTCGTTTTCGACCCCGAGACCCGTGCTGTCGACTACGACGACTCCACCCTGACCGAGAACACCCGCTGCGCCTACCCCATCGAGTACATCAGTAACGCCAAGATTCCCTGCATCTCTGACTCGCACCCCACCAACATTATCCTCCTGACTTGCGATGCCCGCGGTGTCTTGCCTCCCATCTCCAAGCTCGACCGCTCGCAGACCATGTTCCACTTCATCTCTGGTTACACCTCGAAGATGGCCGGTACTGAGGATGGCGTCACCGAGCCCCAGGCCACCTTCTCCTCGTGCTTCGCTCAACCCTTCCTTGCGCTGCACCCCATGCGCTACGCCAAGATGCTCGCGGACAAGATCGAGACCCATAATGCCAACGCCTGGCTCCTCAACACCGGCTGGGTCGGTGCAGGTGCCACCCAGGGCGGCAAGCGTTGCCCTCTCAAGTACACTCGTGCCATCCTCGACGCCATTCATTCTGGTGAGCTCGCCAACGTCGAGTACGAGAACTACGAAGTCTTCAACCTCCAGGTCCCCAAGACATGCCCCAATGTCCCCTCGGAGCTGCTCAACCCCAGCAACGCCTGGACTGCCGGCGCCGACAGCTTCAATACCGAGGTTAAGAAGCTTGGCGGCCTGTTTGTGGAGAACTTCAAGAAATACGAGAGCGAGGCGACCGAGGATGTCATCAAGGCCGGCCCTGTTGTTTGAGTGCGATTAGCATGTTCATCAGCGTGTCTTCCTTCCTTTTTTTTTTTAGATCTTCTGTTCTCTCCAGATATCACGATTTTTCTTTTTACTAGGTATTTTCATGTTATTGGAATTGGGGTCATCTGACACGAAGGATGCGCGTGGTACGTGCCGCCGTGGTGGATTCACGGTCTGGCTTGCGCTGCGCCAATGGAAGCCACATGCGGCTGCGAAGGCGAATGCCATAAAATTGACGAGGCCACGGGCAATCATTTCATGAAATAAACAAGTTACAATAATCTATTCGGCGCAAGGTGACGTGTGTGCTCTTCAAGTTGTGCGGGATCTATTGACTGCAGCTGGAAAATGAGTCTCTTCATCGCTAAACGCTGCTACCAAAAGAGATCTGCTTGCTGCATGGCCTCAGGATTCCTTCTTCGTGGCCACAATCCAGTTGAGATACCCAACAGGCCAAAGGTGCATGTCACTCCCGCTCTTGACTTCCCACTCCTCACAGTCAGCGCCACACGTGCGCATCAGAGCCTCGACCTCATCGGGCGACCGCGTCCTCACGGAGCTGACCAGTCCGTCGAACACAAGGACAAACGGCAGCACGGGGACAACCCAGCAGAAGAAGAGCACGACCCATGAGCGTAGGCGCCAGGCGTGGTAGGGGGCGCCTAGGAGGACGCCGAGGCCGAGGAGGCAGCAGGCGAGGAAGGAAGTTGGCTCGCGGGCCTGGAGCTCGAATATGGCGAATCCGTTTGAGGTAGAGACGGTGTCTTTCAGGATGCGGCGGGCGAGGGAATCGGGGAAGTGGTGGAAGGCGAGGTTGAAGAGGCGGAAGATCTGCTTCTTGGGGGAGGTGCCGCGGTGCTGGGCTATGAGGGAGGGGGGGGCTGCTGAGGCGTCGATGGGGGAGGGTTCGTAGACGAGATTGTTCGAGGCGGCGGCGGCGCGGGACCAGGAGGCAGGGTTGGGATGGAGGTCTGTGAGGACGAACTTGGCCGGGGGGAGGTCGGCGGCGGCAAGGCGACGGTTGAGAATGCGCTCAATGGTTGGCGTGGGACCGCCGGAGCCTGCGCAGAAGTCGATGAAGGTGTGGGAGGGGAGGGCGGCTAGTCCGAGGTGACGTTCGAGGAGGTCGGCGGCGAGGCGGGCGGGCGAGGCTGCCTGGAGGCCCGGCGTGCGGTTGACCCAGGTAGCCAGGAGGGCATCTTGGACGCGGGCGCGGAGAAAGGAGGGAAACCAAGGCTGGTCGTCGATTTCGAAAAAATGGAAGCGTGGGATGAGGGGTGCCATGGTGGCATGCACCTGTATGCGGTTGGCGGTGTCAAGTGAAGTGAATGTGGGAGGAAGGGTTGAATGTCGACTCGTGAAACTCCAATGAATAGGTACCAAATCAGTGCTGAGTTGCCGTTGTGTATCGTGAGCTGAGTGCCAGCAATCACCTGGAGTAATATGGTCAAGTTGAGAATGGTTGTTGAGGTTTTCAAGCTGTTGAGTGAGAAGGAGCATTCACACAGGTGCTCCTGCTCCAGTTGCTGAGGTGTCGACGTGGTGATGACGTTGACCTGTAACGGCCGTTTTGTGGAGACTTTTCCCCGGGGGGGGGGGGTGGGGGGGGGCTGAAGCGCTGGGGCGGAGCGTCGGACACATGTGGCTTCCAGGCCTCAACAACATACGTCTCATCTGCGGCCGGTTTCTCTTCCCCCTCAGCAAAGGAACAGCTGCTCCGAAATCATGGTGCTACTGAGCAACCCACTGGTGCTCGGGGCCGCTGTGCTCTCTTTGTTGATCTATGCCGTGGTCAGCAGAGTCAAACTGAAGCGCGATGGCACACCCCTCAGGTAACAATTGACAGGATGGTTCGATCCACTCGACGATCACCACAGCTCACACGCCCAGAAACGCTCCTGGTAATTGGCCTCTCGCCGGTAATGGCTTGGTTTTCATACAAGCTCGTCAAAAGCTCTTCAATTACTTCGTCAAGTGCGAGCGCCTTCACGGCTACGAAACGCTCCAGATCACCGTGCCTACCCTTCCCCCTGGCGTAATCATCAGCGACCCCAAGAACCTTGAATTCGTATTCAAGCATGAAGGAATCTTTGCCAAGGGTGCTTTTGTCAAGGATAGGTCTTGGGATTTGTTTGGTGGGTGCCCTTGGCTCTCACTAAAGTCTCGCATTCTTCACAGTTGAGCAACGTCCTAATAACAACTACAGGAAACGGCATCATAAACGCCGATGGTGACCTCTGGAAAGTACAAAGGAGGGCTGGTCTCAGCTTCTTGAGTGCGGCAAACCTTAAGGTCTTAACACAGGAAGCCTTGCCGCGATATCTCGCCCAGAGTGTGGCCTACCTCAAGTCGCAAGTTGGCGGCCCCGTCGTTGACCTGCAGGCCGTCTTTCATGAGATCACCACCCAACTGATGGGTGAAATGGCTTATAATGTAAGTCATAATATCCATCGAGTTACCTACGATGTGCCGACTCACACTACTAGATGGAAATGCACGCCAACGACGACTTCAGCATAGCCTTCGATCACGCTTCAGGCGCCACAGCTGAGAGGTTCCAGAACCCCCTCTGGTTCGTCTCAGAGATCTTTCTTGGGGGTCGCTTGAGGAAGAGTATCTCAATAGTCAAGTCCTATGGTGCCAAAATAGTGAAAAACGCAGTCCGCGATAGGAAATTCGCATCCGAATCGTCTTCGCAGGATCATAAGAACGGCATTCTTGATGAGACCAGGGGCATTCAGGGAAGTTTGATCCAATCATTCCTGGATGCAATAGGCGACGAACAGATGGTGGCAGATGCCGCCCTCAATTACCTCTCCGCCGGCCGCGACACGACGGCCCAGGCCCTGACTTGGACCTTTTACCTGCTTATGAGACACGAGCACGTCTTGGGCAGGGTAAGACAGGAAGTGGAAGGGCTGCTTGATGGCCCCCGGGATCTGGCAGATTTGCCATATACGCATGCCGTATTTAACGAAGCCCTCCGCCTGTATCCACCAATCCCTTTTGAGATCAAGCAAGCCATCGAGACCACGATCCTTCCTGACGGTACCTTTCTTCCACAGGGCTCGGTTGTGGTATGGTGCCCGTGGGCAATGAACCGCTCTTACACAACATGGGGTCTTGATGCCGACGACTTCCGGCCGGACCGGTGGTTAGACGATGGCAAAGTAGCCAATCGGCCTGCATCCGAGTTCCCTGTTTTCAATGGTGGGCCAAGGACATGTCTGGGGAAGAAGATGGCCGAGGTAATGGCTGTTCACGTCATCGCGGTGATGGGCTCGATGTTTGACTTTGAATCCATTGGACACGAAGAAAGGGTTAGCAAGAGCAGTCTGACTCTCCCAATGAAGGATGGTCTGCCTACTAGGATCACGGAGAGGAAGCCTTAGAGTAACACTAAAGTCATGCAGTCTGAACTGAGAAATTGTTCCGCGAGTTCATCGCCAATGGCAAAGCGCTTGCGGGCACTTCAGTGTGGGTAGCTCGTATGGAGGCTTCAGTGTTGTTGGCTGGTCAATATTCAATGCCTTGTAAATCTGGTGACAGAAAGCCGAGAAACAACTACAGAACTCGCATTTGCGCCACGATGCCCTAAACCAAGTCACAGAAAACGAGGGTCGATCAGATATTGCCTTGGATCGAGGCGCCCCTTTCATGCTGCACTGGTACCAAGACAGGGTTGACAAAACGACACTGATGAGTGCAGCGAAGAACAAAACATGAAGCTTAGCAACTGGACGTTTCGATCGTCCGACCTCCGGGTTATGAGCCCGGCGCGCTTCCGCTGCGCCAAGTTGCTTTGTGCTCATTGATGTCAGGATCTTATCCACGGCATACTATATAGCCTTGAATTGTGCGCACAATTTTGTGGAGATGGTGACTCACTGAACTAGACGTGGAGACAACCCAATATTTGCGCCAGGCTTCGACCCTCCTCTGGGTCCACCATCGACTAAGGTAAGTAAGCTAAGATGCGAGACGATGGAAATCCCTTCACCTTCTAGTACTTCGTTCATTGATATTTTGATGCAGTCAAAGGTCGGATAGAAAATCTCTGAGGGGATTTCAAGGATGTTGCTGCATGCGTCTTCACGTAGTCTCGACAACGCCTTTTGGGTGCTCGTTGAGTTATCGGTTCTACTTGTCGTATAATCCTCCTTCAGCGAAACCACCAATTGACAGACGCATTGAGTCGGCCGTCGAGGTGCTTGCTCTTGATGCTGTGCCACCAGCCCGTGGGAATGAAGAGGGCATCGCCAGGTTCGAGCTGTGCCTCGACAAGGTCCTCGGCGCCTCCCTCTCCCCATACTGCAGCGTTCATCATGGCCCTCTCAGGACCCTCCATCATGTCGGCGCTTCGAATTCGACTGTTACCCGGCTGACCGAGTTTGGTCTGCACTTGTCGGTAGAGTCGCTCTCCTGATTTTGGTGGCATAAGTCTTACTGTTTTGGCGCTGTGAAGCTGGCAAAAGAGGTTGGGATTTGGGTCGCGGTGGAGTGGTGTGTATGTCGGTTCTACACCAATCCAGATACTGGAGCTGTAGACATCGCCTTTCCCAGTTTCCTCGACGATTCTTGGCGTTGGCAAGTCTTCGCCCATTGAGGTGGGTAAATCGACCAGCTGTGATTGCGCAATGTAGAGCTTTTTGATGGTATCTTTGTCCAGCTTGTTGTACTCGACGGCCTTGAGCAGAAGCAACAATGGCGCCTCGATAGCGCAGAACTGAGCTTCGGGACCGATTGATGGTGGGAGAGAAGAATGAACGATGCCTGCTAGCACTACATCCATGGGATCGGAGCTGGCGGTCAGCCAATTGAGGAATTGTTTGACACCATCAGATATCACACCGTGCTTCTCGGTGAGCTGGGGACTGATGAGCTCATAAGGGAAAAGATGATGGGCAAACTGGTCCATGTAGGGCTTGAAGGAAGTATTCGAGGTGTCTTGTCCTACGTCGAACCATTTAGAAGCTGCAGGGATGAAGGTTTGATGCAGTGGTCTGTTGTCCGACTTGAAGAACCAAGGACGAGCTGGCCCGAAGGCTTCCTCTCGGAAATGAGTTATGTCGACGCGATCGTAAGGGGCCGGAGCTGATTCAACTGCTCGCACTTGCAGTGTAGTCATGCCAGCCCTACGATATGCCTGAGGCATCACAAGCTTTGACAATGGTCGACGGCATGATATCGTAATAGCACTCATGCTGGCCGTGGTGTACGAAGGAGTGAGCTGTTGATGGCAATCAGATGCTTGTGTCCAAGTACCTTGTCGGGCAAAGACTGTTTACCTACCTAAGGTAAGGTACCTTAGGTAAGGTAGCTCACCTTAGGTACCTAAGGTATCTAAGGTAGGTATGTAACGTAATGTGCCTCAGCATCATGTGACCCGCAAGCTGTCGTCGAGTCTCGAGCACAGACCATGTTCTTCCTTCACCTTGCCTCAGACCCCCAGACACACAGAACAGTAGCAGGCGGCACAGGCCCAGGCCCAGGCAGTACGCAGCCCACTGACCCGCCGCACCGCCCTCCTCCACCTCAGCCTGAGATTGTCCTTCCACAGCCCGGATAGCCCACCAACTGCGCTTCACCAAAAGTTCGCATCACAGGACACCCTTAACACCAGTCCGCCCAAATCGAACCCCGTCCGCTCGCCGCCTTACACAGCCTGCATATCTCCGCCCTTGTCAACTCTATTTGTAACCATCGATTGTACGGCTATGCAAATCGCTGCTACTATCCGATGAACATGCGCCGCGCCTGAGCCCTGTCCGCCCCTGCCGTTACCCCGCGATACCCTCATCCTTCCACATCTATCCCGGCTACAGCCCCAACCCGACACTCAGCCTGGCCCGCATTTGAGTTGCAGATCGCCGCGCACCCATCACGCCGCGCACACATCACGCCGCGGTCGCATCGCCAGCACCACACCCTTAGAATAAACATCTACCACTACGAAAGTGGAGTACCTCGACGCCATGTCTACCTCTTCGGGGACCCCCGAGTCGTGGATATCATCCTTCTGCTCCCTCCTCGGCCACGAGTATTTCGCCGAGGTATCTGAAGAATTTATTGAAGATGACTTCAACTTGACCGGCCTGCAGACCCAGGTCGCGATGTACAAGGAAGCTCTCGAGGTAATTCCTCCCCATAATGGCCCGTCCCTTGACAATTCTGTGACCTACCAGCTTGCAGCTGAGTGAAACACGCTGACTGACCAAATTTCCTTCCCAGATGATCCTCGACGTGGAACCGGAAGATGACGAAGACGAAGAGGAAGAGGAGGAAGAGGAGGATGACAACGACTCGGCAGACCAGGAGCGCCTGGCTGCCCGACACGAGCGCAGGCAACATAGCCGCATGGCGAGCGATTTGAGCGTCATTGAGTCTTCCTCCGAGATGCTGTACGGCCTCATCCACCAGCGTTTTATCTGCTCCCGCGCAGGCATACAGCAGATGAGCGAGAAGTACGAGCTTGGTCACTTTGGATACTGCCCCCGCACCAACTGCGGTCAGGCGAGAACGCTACCCGTCGGCCTGTCTGATATCCCTGGAGAAGATACCGTCAAGCTATTCTGCCCTTCCTGCCTAGACGTCTACGTTCCGCCTAACAGCCGTTTCCAGACTGTGGACGGAGCCTTTTTCGGTCGCACCTTTGGTGCTCTGTTCCTCCTCACCTTCCCAGAATACGATCTGACCAAGCACAACGTTGAGATGCTCCCACCTACGACCGGCGGTGCTCGAGTGACCGACGACGGCCTTCACACTATCAATGGCATGTACTCCAAGAACATTGGGCCCGGTCTTGGTGCTGGCAACATCTACGAGCCGAAGATCTACGGCTTCCGCGTCTCCGAGCTCGCCCGCTCTGGCCCAAGGATGCAGTGGCTTCGAAGCCGTCCAGCCGATATATCTGAGCTTGACGAAGCGAAGCACTACGCTGAACAGCACCCGGATTCGGATGATGGTGATGAAAGCATGGATAAGACCAGCTCAGCGTCACGAAGGCGCGAAGCCGTCGCGAACCGCCCTCAGCGTCAGACACAGAATGGAAGTCCTATGAATGTTGAGGCCAACGGGGTGGAGTCTGAGCTTTGAGAGGGACCACAGACCGCCCGCCTTCAATCGAGGGCACCATCGGATACCCCGCATGAGGATGGCGTTTAGGAGGTCGAGTCTGTTTTGGCGCGTCGTCCCGGGGCTGGAGGCTCAGGAGGTTGCCGAGACCAATGCATAGGACTGAAGATACGAAACGGCGAAGGGGCGAAGTTTTATAACTACGGAATAAGGGTTCTGGTTTTGGGCGTCGTGTGGAACAATCAAGATGCTGTGGCTCGTGTGTACACATCAGAGTCGATGAAGATGGTATAGACCTTAGGTTGTTGAGCGTCATTCTGGTGGGTTATGAAAAAACAAATGACGGCTGCTGAAGAGCTGCGCGACCTTTTCTATTGTTGACAATCGGATAATGTCTACTGGCGATGCTAATGAAACACGGTTTTCACGCCCGGGACGTAATAGTAAGCGCGCTTATAAATGCTCGCGGCGAGCTAACTAAGGCAAGGTAATGCCTTAGAAATCCGCTTGAAGCCACCAACCATTTAAACCCTACCTGTGCCCGACCAAGTAAGCTCTGGGAAGACAATACCAATTTCTGAATGACGATATTCTCTCGTCGCCTATCTTGCTTGTTGCAACCTTCTCACAGGCATTGTATGTCCAGCCACTTGTCGACAATGGCCGGGTCACATCCCAAGTACCCCTCGCCGCTCGCTGGCTTCGAGGACGCCGCGCCCCTTCCAACAAATTTGGCTGAAGATGGAGATAACTTTTTAAGCCCTCCGCAAGAAGGTCTCAGCGGAAGCTACAAGAAGTTCACTCCTCCGTTGGACAATGGAAGGAGAGGTGGATTGTACGTATCACATCCGCTGCTTCAGGTCGCATGACTGACCCGATACAGCGACATTCACATCTACCATTTCCAAAACAATCCAGCACATGCGAAGCATGCAAAGGAACTCTGGGAACGCATCAGGAGAGAGTGTCCGTTTCCACTCGCCCCTGCGCATCCACTTCCTCGGGAAGGATGATGAACATTACTGACCAGATAATGTAGTTCCTGAGCTTCGGGTGTACCGCTTCTGGGAAAAGCCCGTTGGTCCTCACCCCATCGCCATGTTCGAGGTCAACCTCTTCACGCCAGCACAATTCGGCGCTTTCATCCCGTGGTTGGTCATGTACAGAGGCCCGTTGTCGGCGTTGGTGCACCCCAATACCGACGAGGAAGGTGACGAAGCGGCGATCGAGCTGAGGAACCACGTTGAGCGGGGCTTCTGGCTTGGAGAGAAGATTCCCCTGGACCTGACGGCTTTCTACCCCTGAACTGATGGGAAGATGACAAATTCAAATGCTTTATTAGTTGATAAACTCGGGAGACATTTCAATTGCTGTGATGTGATGTTGGGTGTCGCATCGGGCGGTAGCTTGCGCCCCCCAAGTTGCGATATGCAGCTCACCTAGCACGCCATCAGATCCGACATCACGTCGAAACGGGCGGGCAATTCGTGACCGTTACGGAGCCGCGACCTGAGCTACACAAGCGTATAAATAGTCGTTCTTTGAAACGTACTGACTGAGTCGACCCTTTCGCTCGACTATCTCCTTCCGTCAAAGCCCCGGACTCTGTCGTGGTCCCTCTGCAACCAGTTCCTCATCTCCAATCTCAGAAACATCAGTCAACGCCGCTACCATCACCACCATGAGTTCTCTGTCTCTTTACGACGTAGTTGTTCCTACTTTCACAAAAGGGCTGAAGACCTTTGATCACATTCTTACAAAAACGGAAGAGTACGCCAAGGCAAGCAATCTCAACGTTGACGGGGTATTCGTCGAAGGCCGTCTCATCGAAGACCAGAAGCCCCTGGTCTTCCAGGTTCAGAACATCTCCAGGATCGTCCGAGTAACCGTCGCGCGCCTTATTGGCAAGGAGCTGGATCCCCTCGAAGACACTGAGAAGACGATCGTGGAGCTGCACAAGCGCATCCAGGGAGCTCTTGAGGTGCTCAAGACCGTGGACGTGTCGGTGGCCAATCGCCGTGTCAAAGAGCTGGTGGAGTTGTAAGCCGACCCTCTCGCGAAGAAATCGTGCCATTTCTGACATTTCACAGGACCGCCGCGGGTCAGAAGCAGACATTGACGGTACAGGACGCTGTTCTGTACCATAGCCTACCCAACTTCTTCTTCCACCTCAACACGGCGTACTCCATCCTGCGGGCGAAGGGGGTGCCGCTCGGCAAGGCTGATTATATCGGCAGCTTCCTGGAAATCTAGAGGGATATCGTTGCCAGCAAGCCACTTCAACATACCTTAGATTATCTATGAAATATATGTCAGATGTCAGGAGCTTTTGGGCAAATGCCTGGCTCGTATCCGGCCTCGCTGCGTTGTCTTTCATTCCTTTGCGGCGCACTTGCCACTGATCAAAAGTCACATGCTGTTGACTGCCCTGGTGAAAGACCTGTTCGGTCTCTACCATCTGAACTTATTTGCCCCTTGAGCTTGCCGAGTACCTAGAAAGATTGCAGGCGAGACAATGCTGGAAGTCATTTCTCCACTACATCATGGAATATGCAACCCACCATTGTGTGGTCATTCTCAGCTCTCCAGCTCAGCTATAGTGATCTTTTGACGTGTATCAATCCGAGTCTTCAGCTGAGTTCAATCTCTAGTGAGCACGAGCTTCTTCGTAAGCTGTCGCCATCTGATGTAAGGTCTAAAGTTAACGTCTGCATGAGCTCCACAGTTCTCGATGTGACGTGTTATGGATCGATAAGCTCGAATGCCCTTTTTGACGAAAGGGACTCTGGGATGTAGTTAGTCAGCAGGCACTATATAACGTAGCCCTGGGGGCACGTCGGCACCAAACTAGCCCAAATACAACAACACCCTATCCACCACATCAATACCACCTTTTCTCTTTTGACAAGGATCAAAGATGGAGACCACATCACGTGATATCGCGTTTCGAGCTTCAGTATGACGTTGTGCTTGGTCAGCCCTAGCGCCCGCTTTCCGTGACTTCTCCTCCCCGGCAGTCCCTCAAGATTGACTAGCAAGTTCACGCGCCTGAGCCTTTCGTTCGCAACTCAGTCGTCTGGGGTGTTTTCTAGGATTCTAGGCATCGCCGCGCATGAACGATGGTCGGTCGCAAGCGCAAGGCACCCTCAAGGTCGAAGGCAGCCAAAAACGACATCCCAGACGTCTACCAGGATTTGCTGGCCGAAGCTGGCGCCAGCCCGTCTGCACAGGCATTTGCGGAGGAGTCACCAAGGAAGCGCAGGCGGCCGGGTGAGAGGCCACAGACACCGATCACACCACGCGCTGCTAAGACGGAAGAGATCCTGGACGACGATAGGGACGATGAGCTTGAATTTGAAGATGTTCCCATCCCGGCGCCAAAACTGCAGACAGTGTACCGGGACTCTGACGATGAAGACGAGGACGAGGATGATGAGATGATCTTTGAGGACGTACACGTTGGATCCGTCCAGATCCGTCCCGTGGTCACCAAGCCGCAAGGCGACCTCGAGCTGAACCTCACGGCGCATCGAACAGTTGCACCAAAAGTCCAGGAGAGAAGAAGACCCATCACCAGGGCAGAGAGAGATTTTCGCATTCATGCGCACAAGTCACATCTTTTATGCTTGTTGATCCACACGGCGCGACGAAATCGGTGGTGCGACGATAGCGAGGTTCAGAAAAGCCTCCGTCCATTATTGTCGAAGAAGGTCGCCTCTCTGCTGAAGCCGAGACCTACTCTTTCCCAGTTCGGTCAGACCGAGTCTCTGAAAGATGGCCTTGATCAGATAGGCCGCATTTTCAAGGCCAAGTTTCAAGTGACTGAGCGTGGTCTGCGGCGGTGCTTGTGGGCGGATACCCCGGAGCATCTGGAAAAGGTGACCATGATCTTTACTTACATAGTCCCACCGTCATCGAGCAGTCCCTGACCAAATCATAGTACGAACCCCCAGACGATATGGACTCTTGCATTGGGAAGGCCGATTTTCAGACGGCAGCTCGGACACTAGAAGGCTCACGCGACACGGGTGCGCAGCTTTTTTGTGCATTGCTACGATCTGTAGGTGTCCAGGCTCGTCTGATTGCCTCCCTGCAACCATTGAGCTTTACAGCTAGCGGACCGACGCTTCCCAAGCCACAGGTAGTCAAGACAACGACCTCGAAAGCCAAGGCAGAGGAAATGCAACGCTTTGCCAGGGCCAAACAAGAAACACCACCTTCGCCGGCCGTACGATCGGCCAGAAGACGGCTTGGCCATCCTGACGCAACGGCATACCGCGTGCCGGCCATGCCAGCAGCGCCCAGTGTGTCACGACCTGTCAAGATCCACAAACCGCTCCGTGAGTCGCCGTATCCGGTGTACTGGGTCGAGGTTCTCGACGTCGCACATCAAAAGTGGCAGCCAGTCGACCTTCTGGTGACAGATACTTTGTGGAAGCCGGCGAAGCTCGAACCGCCGGCGTCAGACCGGGATAACAACCTGAGCTACGTATTGGCATTCGAGTCCGATGGCACAGCCAAAGACGTGACGAAGCGCTACGCCAAGGGCTACGCCGCGAAAACGCGAAAAATGCGAATCGAGACTGCTGCAGCAGACGGCGCACAGTGGTGGGCGAAGGCACTCAAGGTGTTCGCGCGACGGAGGCCCACGGACGTTGACCTCATCGAAGCCAGCGAGCTCGAGGCGACAGCATCGCGGGAACCCATGCCGCGCAACGTTGCTGATTTCAAGGACCATCCGATCTACGCGCTGGAGAGGCACCTGCGGTGGAACGAAGTGCTCAGACCGAACGCGCAGCCCGCAGGGACGGTGAGCGCCGGCAGTAAAGCGCCGCTGGAGACGATCTACCGGCGGCGGGATGTGCGGGTGGCGCGTAGCCGGGATAAGTGGTACCGACTCGGACGCGACGTCAAGCCCATGGAGATGCCTGTCAGGTTCCTGACGAAGCGGGCGAACACCAAGCCTGGGGAGTACGTGGACGACGGATACGGAGGCGACGAGCGCGACTCGGAGGGGACGCCGGTATACACGGAGGAACAGACGGAGGAATACAGGCCGCCGCCGGTGGTGCGGGGGCGGGTGCCGAAGAACAAGTTTGGCAACATCGATCTCTACGTGCCTAGCATGGTACCCAAGGGGGGAGTCTGGATCGCAGACGAGAAGGAAGACGAGCCGTCGTCTGCGAAAGCGGCGTTCACCCTGGGGATCGACTACGCGCCAGCGCTCACGGGTTTTCTGTTCAAGGGGCGACAGGGCACGGCGGTGCTCAACGGCGTCGTGGTGGCCAACGAGTATGAGGAGGCAATGCGGGCTGTCAAGGTTGGGCTCAGCGATGTCGAGGCAGAGCGGGAGCAAGACCGACGGGCGGCGGCGGCGCTGCGGATGTGGAAGCGGTTCCTGGTGATACTTCAAATTCACGAACGTGTGTATGCTGGTGTCAGCACAGAGGAGAGGGCGGCAGATGAGTCAAGGCGAGGGATGGTGGTGGATGGAGATGGACATGAAGAGAGTCATGAGCTGGGTGATGTGGCTGAGGCTGAGGTCGAGGCTGAGGAAGAGATGCAACATGAGATTCAGGAGGCGCTCGATGAGGCGGATGCAGATGAAGAAGCGGCCAGCGAAACGACGGAGGAGATCACGATGGAGAACGAAGACTTTGGCGGCGGTGGCTTCATGATGGAGGGCGAAGACATGGGCGGCGGGTTCATGGTTGACTGAGTCGATATGCCGTATTAGCACCATTGCCCAGCACCACGTGGAGTTGGGGGCTCAGACAGAGCACAACCGGGTGATTTGTTGACTGATCTACCTCCATCAAGCACGATGAGGCATCATTCAACTACCTAGGTAGGTACTCGAAGTGGTGTCGAGGTATGCAGGTGCGCGAAGGAGCTCGCGTCTGAGCAAATCAGGGGCCGCTCCAAAAGTCATGACGCAGTGCTGAGGCTTGGCTCAGGGTCTAAGGACACAACGGGGTTGAAAAAGAGAGCATGAGCTCGGTGTTCGGCCCTCTTGGTACGCACCGTTGTACCGGTTTTTTTTTCCTCGGCCAATGCTAGATACGGCGAGGGAGCCAAGATGGCCTCATTCTCCTGGAGAGGTAACTCCGGAAGAGGAATTTGAGGCGCACCCACTCATTCGTCGTCAATATGGAAACTTGTAGTCGTCGTCGTCGTTGTCGTAAATCAAGTGACAGATGGAATTAAACCGCGTATTCATCGTAATCGAAACCTCGGTACCAGGGTCTGTCTGACAGGCCGACAGGCTGACAGGCACTGTCCCAGGGCGCTGGGCTGTGCCGCTGTTTATTGTTGGTGGTCCGTGCCCCACGCCCTGGGGTCCGTGCGCCCCGTCGCCCACTAAGTCCGTAGTTCCAGGCCCACCTGCCTGCCTCTAGGGGAATAGACACACACATCACTAGTTCTGTCCCTTTTTGCCTCTATAGGTTATGAGCCCCTAAACGCTCCGCGTATTATCGTTACTACGACGATTTTTATACCTTTATTAAGAGCTTTATTAGCTCTATCGTTAGATATTATTTTCATCGATTTTAGTATAGTATTACAGGAGGTATCGCATCTCTAATAACTACCTATAAATTTTCGGCTCCTAGTAGCCAATTTCCGGTTTTCTCGCTACCCACGCTCGGCTTCTAATAGCTACCTTAAGCTACCTTTAGCTACTACTCCTTAATAGGCTCTAATACCTGACCCTTTATTATTATAGCTTCTTTAAACGCTTATAACGTTCTAGTGCTAGTCGGAGAATCGAATTTCCGGGCTTAGTAACTTAACGTTACTATTACCTGTAAATAGGAGGACGTCGAGGAGTTCCTCGCAAACCCTATTCCCGCACCTACTGCCGTAACTGCTAACGTAGCGCCGCAGAAGCTATAGAAGGCGAGACGCGCTACTACTATGCGCCTCCTAGTTAACTCGATCGATCTAGTACTTCTCGACCGCCTTAAAGGCGCTAGTTAGGATATCGCTGACCGGGACCCCTATAGCCTCTAGAACGCAGTCATTTATATAATTCCGAAGGTCTTAGAAGATACTGTCTGCGACCTTATTCGAGAGATCGGTACCCTCGAAAGCAGTAACTTTCCGATACTTTACGCCTTCCTCGCACGCGCCTAGACGCTTAAGAGAAGGCTCTGCGAACTTACTAGAGGCGACTCTCGCCTATATACCTACTACCTTCTAAATAGTATTAGGAGGCAGTGCCCTACGTTATTCGAAAAGTACGCTACTACTACTAATATATAGTAGAATAATATAGTACGTAATATTAGCTATAAGGCTAATACGTAGGAATCTATATATACCTCCCTCGCCGTAGTATAGGGTTCTAGTAATCGTAGTAAGAAGAAGGGTAATTCTACGCCTAACGCCGCTCCTATAGCTAAGAGGAAGCACCCTGCATGCCTATATTACCTTAAGGAAGGTAAGGAGCTCTTTAACTACCTACCTATAGACTACTTTCTTCTCGAGAAGAATATACCCTCGAAGTAGTCTACGGATATCCGCGAGAAAGCTATAAAAGCCGTACGAGCTTACTATTATAATACTACGTACTAAGAGTCTGCCTCTATTCCTAACGCCTCTAACGATAATAATAGGCAGGTCGTAGTAGCCTCGTTAGATATTACTCGATAGAATACTATTACCTATTCGGTAATATCCGGTCAGGCCTACGTCGTAGCTAGAGCTTAGGGCCGAGATACTATTATCCTCGACTCCGGTAGTAACGTTAATATCTTTAATAACCTCTCGTAGTTCTCTGAATACGTCGAGAACGCCCACCTACCTCCTATTAACGTAGCGAACGGTTAGGTTATAAAGCCTCTTAGTATCGGTAAAGTATTCTTCTAGGTCCGTAATCCTCTTAATCCTTCCGTAGTTATTAATTAGGTTATCTCGGATATCCGATATCTCCCGGAGAGCCCTAGTAACCTTCTATTACTAGGCCTCTTAAGTACTAACGGAATCGAATACGACTATTATACTAATTCGATAGTTTACGTTAGTAACGGCCTTCCTATCGCGGCAGCTACTTAGATTTAAGGTATTATAGTTATACCTACAACCCCCTTAAAGTTACTACTACTAGAGACTACTTATAGTATAGCCTCCGTTACCTAGCTTACTATAAAGACCCGGGTGCCTTTTCGCGTTATATACGAACGCCTCCTTTACGCTAGAAAACGCCGCGTTATCGATACTTATAAGAAGGTCGGTATCCTCTTCGATTAGTAGGAGGTTAGCGACTTCTACTATAAGGCTTATTACCTCGGAAAAAGCACTAAGATCGTAAGCCGTTCTATTCTTTATAAGGCTCTTACCCTAGGTTACGAAATCTTTATAGATCTTATTAAATTCAAGCCCTTAAGTCTTAAGGATAGCTTCTATTATACCCTCTACCTAATCGATAGGTATAGTAGCTTCTACTAGATCCTATTTATAAAGACTAAGACTAAGCAGGAGTCCTACTTTACTATTAAGAAGTTTATTCGATACTTTAAGGCCTCTATTAGTCTGCCTATCGTCTCTATAACCTATAATAGAGGTAGCGAATTTAATAACCTCGAGGTTAAGCTAATACTAGCTAACGAAGGCATCGCCTTCCGACCCTCGGCACCGAATACTCTGGCCTAGAACGGCGCGGCGGAACGCGCTAGCCGTACTATTTCGGAGGGCACGCGTACTATTATTATCGCCGCAGGTCTCCCGGAGACTCTATAGCTATACGCTATAAAGACTATAGTAGAAGTCATTAACCTACTACCCACGGCCTCTAACCCCTATAGTAAAGCTCCTTAAGAGCGTCTTACTAAAGCTCTCGGCCTACTATAGTCCTATTAAACCCTATTTATTTAATACCTCCGTACTTATAGCTACGTTACCTATATTTATAAGAAGGGTATTCTCCGCCCCCCCCGCGCAAATAAGACTAAAGCACGCGCCTAGAAGGGCTTCCTTATAGGCTTCGATAGCCCTTACGGCTATATCTTTAACGTATACGTACCGGAACGCGAAGCTATTATTCGCTATAGGGATATACTCTCCTTAAGAGCGTCTTACTAAAGCTCTCGGCCTACTATAGTCCTATTAAACCCTATTTATTTAATACCTCCGTACTTATAGCTACGTTACCTATATTTATAAGAAGGGTATTCTCCGCCCCCCCCGCGCAAATAAGACTAAAGCACGCGCCTAGAAGGGCTTCCTTATAGGCTTCGATAGCCCTTACGGCTATATCTTTAACGTATACGTACCGGAACGCGAAGCTATTATTCGCTATAGGGATATACGCTTCTTCGAGGGCTAACTCCCTCCTATACGAGATCCCTCTATAGAAATCGTTAAGTACGACGCTATTTTCGCTAACTACGATATCTCTGAGTTTATTAAGATTCCTTTTAATAACCGTACCCCTAAGTAGCTTCTTAAAGAGCCTACGGATAGGGTTATAGCTAAGGTTACTAATTCCGAGACTATCGGGATTAGCTAATAGGAAGTTATACCTCTACCTAATAAGTTAATTCCCTCGATAACTTCGATTCCTTACCCTCTCTAAGAGAATAGCCTAGTAGCTTCTACTAACTTAGATACCTCGTACTCTAATAACTTTAAGGATACTATTATAGAACCGGACGAAGTCCTCCCCCTAAACGTAACCCGTTCGGAGTCCCTAGACCCTCTTATAGAGGCTTCTCCTCCGTCCCCGGAGCCTCGCACTACTACGGCGCCTCCGATCCGCAGATCTGGCCGTAACGCCCCGCACGTCAGAGGGCAGTATACTACTACCCGCATTAACGATAGCTTCTTAAGTAGCCGGGCTCTCCTCTTAGTAGAGTAAGCCACCTATTGCGAAGAGGATCTCCTCGTACCTCCGTTAGAATAGCCTATTACCTATTCCGTTCTCTAGGCCACGGCTATCTCGTCGGATATTAACGCCCCGAAGACGATTAACGCTGCGAAGAATAGCCCTAACTAGTACCTCTAGAAGCCTGCCTTTAATAAGCAGATTCAGAACCTTCTCGACCGTAAGACTTAGTCCCTAGTAAGTCCCCTAACCGGTATTAAGGTCCTTCCGGGTATATAGGTACTAGATATTAAGACCTCGCCTTAACGCCTGCGAGCTAGGTAGGTAGTATACGGCAACCGCTAATAGGGCGAATAGTCGGCTTAAGATCTCTACGCTATAGTAGCTTGCTCTATATCGGTACGCCTGTTTTTTGCCTTAGTAACGCACCTAGGCCTTTACCTTATAGTCGTCGACTTTAATAGCGTATTCCTTATAGCCCCTACTCCTAAAGGTAGTCGTGTTTACGTTTAATAGCCCCGTAGATATAAAGATAGAACTAATAGGGTTTACCTTCTTAATAGTGCCCTCTATAGCCTCCGCGAAGCCCCCTTATAGTAGTTCTAGTTCCTATTTAGTAAGTTAGAGAACCTTAGGTATACTAGTATAGCTAAAAACCCGTGCCTTCTATATAACGAGTCTACTAACGTTATTCTTCTTATATACGTTAACGACATCGCTATCGCTAGACCCTCTTCTATAGCTATTTATAGCGCTATAACGATACTAAAGACTATCTGCGACTTTAAGGAAATGCCCTCTATTAATAAGTTTATCGGCATAGACGTTATTTACGACCGCGCGGGAGGCTTTATTCTACTATACTAACGAGACTATACTTATAAGATCCTATAGCGTTTTAGCTTTAACTAGGCGAACGCCGTTAAGACTCCTTAGGCTATAGGTACTATACTACCTCTTCCTAATCCTACCTATAATACTAATATTATAAAGAAGTATTAAGAGATAACCGGAGCCCTTAATTACCTTAGCTATAATAGCCGCCCTAATATTAGTTTTACGGTCTCGAAGCTCTATAAAGGTAATAGTAGACTAACTTACGAGTACCTTACGGCCGTTAAGCGTATATTACTTATAAGATCCTATAGCGTTTTAGCTTTAACTAGGCGAACGCCGTTAAGACTCCTTAGGCTATAGGTACTATACTACCTCTTCCTAATCCTACCTATAATACTAATATTATAAAGAAGTATTAAGAGATAACCGGAGCCCTTAATTACCTTAGCTATAATAGCCGCCCTAATATTAGTTTTACGGTCTCGAAGCTCTATAAAGGTAATAGTAGACTAACTTACGAGTACCTTACGGCCGTTAAGCGTATATTTTAGTACCTTAAAGGCACTACCTCGATAGGTATTAAGTATTATAAGGCTCCTAATATCGAGCTCTTTACCGTAAGCGATGCCTTATACGGAGACTATACTAGAAGGGTTTCTACGGGAGGATACGTTATCTTCTTAGCTAGTACCCCTATCGCCTAGAAGGCTCGTAAGTAGTAGTTCGTTACGCTTAGTACTTTAGAAGCTAAATTCATTAACCTTACTCCTACGGGCATTACCCTTAATTAGATTAGGGATACGATTTCGGCCTTTAAGGTAGTAATTCTAAAGCCTCTTATCCTCCTAACTAATAGCCAGAATGCCCTCGCAATTACCCTTAATCTACTAAACGCGGCGCGCACTTATTATATCGATATTCGGTATAAATAGGTACAGGAACGTATAGCGGCAGGCGATTTCGAGCTTCGCTACGTACCCTCTGCGGAAATGCCTGCCAACGGCCTCACTAAAGGCCTTGGAATTAACAAACACGTCGAATTCGTGCGACAGTTGCGCCTCGTCGCCGCGACCAGATAAGTCCGCCAGGGTTCGATTCCTATTACTATTATTTGTTTTTTTAGGTTTCCTGTTTTTATAGAGGAATCCTGCGTTCTGATTAGTCGGGAGATAGTGTTTTTAGAGTACTAGAATTAGGGAAGTGGCCTATTATGAGGTGCCTACGGGAAGCCCTTACGGCTATTGTCAGCTGGCAGTTTTGCCTGTAGGGGGGTGTTGGTGGTCCGTGCCCCACGCCCTGGGGTCCGTGCGCCCCGTCGCCCACTAAGTCCGTAGTTCCAGGCCCACCTGCCTGCCTCTAGGGGAATAGACACACACATCACCAGTTCTGTCCCTTTTTGCCTCTATATTTATTAGTGGTTGTAGGGCTGGTTTCAACAACTGAAGGTAGGCATTTGAACAGACTCTGGATGGGTTCGAATGGTCAAGAGTACGCGTATGGGAAACGAAATTGCTTGTGGTCCCACTTTCATTTCTGAGGTGCCTTGCAGCCCGCGACGTGACTGGTGTTTTCCTTCGCCAGGCAGCTCTTCCAGACGGTTTACAAGGGGGGCAAGAGGCGGGTGGGGGGGGGGGGGGGGGGGNGGGGGGGGGGGGGTGGGGGGGGGGGGGGGGGGGGGGGTCAGATGCGTAGCGGGAGTCCCACCTGTCCGTGAACGGCGCAACCCTTCGCCGAGGCACCTCACTCGAGGCAGTCGAGGCAGGCAAGGCAGGGCACGCAGGCACTTGCAACGGAGCTCACTGGCAGTGGCAGTGGCAGTGCAGTGAATGTCCCACCCCCCTCCACAGTCCTTACCAAGTCCGTAGTCCCAGGCACCAAGACGAAGTACCACACGGTCAATGTCATCACGCATTCGAGACCATTATTCAAAAGGCATGCATCCCTCTTCCATCATGACTTCTATCTTACGGTTGTCGAGCGACTCTCGACTTGGACGTTGATCCAGATTGCATCTCATCCTGGTTTCGCGAGGCTTTCCACCTGTCACTCCTTTATCTTCGCATCAACACTCGTAGAGATCGTCACATCGATCGATCCCCGGGTCCTGTCGCAAACAAACATCAACCACACCACACCAAAATATCAAACGGTCCGTCAGCGCGAACGCCCCAACAGCCTCCCGCACGGTTTAGTGCGGCCCAGCCGCCGTCATGGGCTTCGTACGGCAGACTGGCACGCTCATCCGCAAGAATTTCACCATCTTGCTTCGCCATCCCTTCACCTTCGTCTCCATACCCTTTGTCCTACCCATCTTCCTCGCCGTCTGGTTCGGAGTGGCGCAGAACCTTTTCCGACCCCCAGTCACCTACGGCACCGGCGATGCCAATGCTATCCGTTCTCTCGCCGAAGCTCTCGAAGGAGCCGGAAATCGAAACCGTGTGGTCTTCATCAATGGAGGATATGAAAGCGGCGCCATCGACAGTGTCATTGACACCTTGACCACTAACGCCGAGGCTGCTGACGGTATCCAAGTCTTGCGCCGTTCCGATGACAGCTCTCTCAACATTGACTGCGAGCCTGGCCAGAGGGCTGTCACAGACTGCTTTGGCGCCGTCTCATTCTACTCTTCACCCTCCGAGGGTGGTGGCAGTGATAGCGGCAGCTTCTGGAACTACACCATCTTCCTCGACGGTGCCATCCACGGCCTCAACATCCATGTCGACCGCAACTCCAACGATGTTGACAAGTTCTTGTTGCCTCTCCAGAGGGCTGTCGATGCTGCCATTGCCGGTGTGACCGCGTCCAATTCCTCTGCCGCCGTCCGCGGACCTCAACCCACCGAGCTGCCTTCCACCATAGACCGTCTGCCCTTTACCAGCTTGACGGAAGACGAGTATGAGAACCAGGTTCGCGAGGACTACCAGTCCGGCATTATCAACTTCCTAGCTGTCGCCTACCTCACCACCGTCATATTCGTCATCTACCACATGACCGGCTTCATCGCCACCGAGCGCGAGTCCGGCATGACCCAGCTCATCGATGCCATGATGCCCATCCGCCGTCGCTGGGTCGCCCAGCTCGCCCGTGTCATTTCGTACCATACTGCATTCTCTCTTCTCTACCTGCCCGGCTGGGTCGTCGGTTCCATCGTCTTGCGCGCCAATGTCTGGTCGAACACGAGCATCGGCATCGTTCTCATCTACTACGTCCTCGCAGGCTTGGCCATGGCTTCCGCCGCCATCCTCGTCTCCTCCTTCTTCCAGCGAGCCCAGCTGAGCGGCGTCACGGCCTTGCTGTCAACCGTCCTCCTCGGCATTCTGGCGCAGGCACTGACGGACCCCGGCACCGGCGTCGTCGCCGTCCTTGCACTGCTCTTCACCCCGTGCAACGTCGTCTTCTTCCTCATCACCATGGCACGTTGGGAGAGGCAGCGCATGGGTACGAACTTGACCGAGGTTGCTCCCAACAGCTCCTTCGAGCTGCCGGCCATAATCTTCTGGATTTTCCTCATCCTCCAGATTTTCGTTTACCCTCTGCTCAGCATTCTCATTGAGGGTCGTCTGTTCGGTACCAGCACCAAGGGCCGCACTGTTCTTTACAACCAGCCGACCGACGGCTCTCACAACGGCCCAGCTGTGCGACTCGAGGGCTTCAGCAAACACTACCCGCCCTCGGCCTTCCAGCGTCTCCTTTCCGTCTTCTCGAAGCCGCGGGAGACTGTCAAGGCCGTCGACGGACTGACTCTGGATGCCCCGAAAGGCATGATTCTGTGCCTTCTAGGCAGCAACGGGAGCGGCAAGTCAACGACACTCGATTCGATCGCTGGCACCAACAGGCTCACCAGCGGCTCCATTACTATTGACGGCACCGGAGGAATGGGAATTGCACCCCAGAAGAACGTTCTCTGGGATGAGTTGACTGTTGAGGAGCACCTTACGATTTTCAATCGTCTCAAGTCTCCTGGTCAGACAGCGTCCAAGCAGGAGATCCGCGACCTCGTGCAGGCCGTCGACCTGGGCCCCAAGAGAAAGGCATTGTCCAAGACGCTCTCCGGCGGTCAGAAGCGCAAGCTGCAGCTGGGCATGATGCTGACTGGAGGAAGCGCCGTCTGTTGTGTGGACGAGGTGAGCAGTGGGCTCGACCCTCTGAGCCGTCGCAAGATCTGGGATATTCTTTTGGCCGAGCGTGGACGACGCACCATCATCTTGACCACGCATTTCCTCGACGAGGCCGATCTCCTCGCTGACCACATCGCTGTCCTGTCCAAGGGAACACTACGTGCCAGCGGATCGTCTGTCGAGCTGAAGAACACGCTCGGCGCCGGCTATCGTGTTCATGTGCCCAAGGACTCGGGTATCACGCATGCGCCCGAAATCGACGGAGTTCAGAAGAAGGATACGTTTGACTTCATTAGCTACATCGCCCCCTCGTCGGCTTTGGCCGCGCAGGTCATCCGCACACTGGAAGCTCGAGGCGTCAAGGGCTATAACTTCTCCGGTCCCACCATCGAGGATGTCTTTCTTCAATTGGCAGAGGAGGCTCGAGACGAGTCGGAAGCTAGCACCCCGGATGGCGCCGCAGACCGCAGCGAAAAGACACTGGCCGGCGACATGACGCTGGCGTCCCGTGAGCAACAGAAGGAAGGTCTCTCCCTCATGAGCGGGAAGCGGATCGGCTACGTCCGCCAGTCCATGGTGCTGTTCCGGAAGCGCTGCATCATCTTCAAGACGAACTGGCTTCCGTATGTGGCGGCGTTCATCATTCCCATTATTGCTGCGGGACTGGTGACCATCTTCATCCGCGGCGAGGATCCTGGCTCCTGCGCTCCTCCCGACGACAACTTCAGTGCTGGAGCTGAGGGTCTCGACCTGAGTGAGGCGGGCTTTGGGTTCGTAATTGGACCTAGTGGCAAGTGGGACGAAGGCACGGCGGCCCAAGTCCTCGGCCCTGCTTTCCTCGGTGCTGCTGGAGGCAGTGGTGATAGTGGCGGTGGTGACGGGGCTCTGAACGTCTTGAGGCAGATCCTCGAACGCAACACGACAGTGGTGGACACCTTCCAGGAATTCACCGACGCCATTGATGACCGCCGCGCCGACATCAAGCCTGCAGGTTTATGGCTTGGGGATGGCAGTAGTGCGCCCACACTCGCCTACCTCGGCAACAGGGGCGGTTTGATCAACTCGCTGCTTGGTCAGAATATCCTTGACATGCTCCTCAGCAACGTCACGGTCTCTGCACGCTACGCTCCTCTCGAGATCTCGTGGGCTGACCAGAACACCCAGTCTTTGCAGCTCTTTGTCTACATTGCCCTCGCACTCTGTCTCTATCCTGCCTTCTTTGCCCTTTATCCAAGCATGGAACGGCGTAGACATGTACGAGGTCTGGAGTATTCCAATGGCGTCCGACCCCTGCCCCTGTGGATGGCGTACATTGCTTTCGACTTCTCCATTGTCCTCGTTGCTTCTGCGATCATGGTTGCGGTCTGGGCCGGGGTGTCCGACATCTGGTATCACATCGGCTTCATCTACTTGATCTTCATTTTGTACGGGCTGGCGTCTATCCTGCTGGCATACGTCATCTCGCTTTGGAGCAAGACCCAACTGGCCGCTTTCGCGACGACGGCGATGCTCCAGGCAGGCATCTTCTTGGTATACATTATTGCCTATTTCTTCAGCTTTACCGCCGCCCCTGTCGAGCGCGTCGACCACACTCTCCGACTCGTACATTTCATTATTTCTCTATTTGCACCCATCGGCTCGGTCGCTCGGTCGCTGCTCCTTGCGTTGAACCTCTTCTCGACGGCTTGCGACGGCGACGTGGTTGCCTCGAACCCAGGTGGCATGCTCCAATATGGAGGCCCGATCTTGTATCTTATCGTGCAGTCGTGTATCCTGTTCGGCGTCCTGCTATGGGGCGACAGCGGGTCGCCAGGCTCGACCATTGCAGGCCTGTTCCGGAAGAAGGCCAAGGATCGGAACAGCGCCGAGGTTACGGACGAAGAAGTCGCAAAGGAGCTGACCCGCGTCATGAGCGCACAGAATGGTGACGACGGTCTCAAGGTCACTCATGTCACCAAATCCTTTGGTAAGAACACGGCCGTCGACAACGTGACGTTCGGCATCAAGCGTGGCGAGGTGTTCGCCTGCCTGGGTCCAAACGGCGCAGGCAAGAGTACCCTGATCTCCCTCATCCGTGGTGACCTCAAACCCAGCCATAACGGCGGCGACATCTTTATCGAGGACAAGTCGGTCATCTCCAACCTTGCGGCCGCCCGAGGCAGCCTCGGCGTCTGCCCGCAGCACGATGCGCTGGACCAGATGACTGTGCGGGAGCACCTCGAATTCTACGCCCGCATTCGCGGCATCCCCGAGATCGACGTCAACGTCAATGCCGTCATGACTGCAGTAGGTCTGCAAGCCTTCTCGGACCGTCAGGCGCACGCGCTTTCGGGCGGAAACAAGCGGAAGCTGAGTCTGGGCATCGCCCTGATGGGCAACCCGACCGTGGTGCTGCTTGACGAGCCCTCATCCGGCCTGGACGCGGCGGCCAAGCGCATCATGTGGAAGACCCTGGCCGCCACCGTCCCCGGCCGTTCCATCCTCCTGACGACCCACAGCATGGAGGAGGCCGGCGCCCTTGCGGGCCGCGCCGGTATCCTGGCGAAGCGAATGCTGGCCCTCGGCACACCGGAGAACCTGCGGCGACGTTTTGGTGACACGCTGCACGTGCACCTCATCAGCAAGAGCGCGCCTCATACGTCCCCGGAGGAGACGGAGAGGGTCCGCCGGTGGGTGGAGGGACGATTTCTCGGCGTTGGCTTTGACAAGACGTATCACGGGCAGATGCGGTTCGCGGTGCCGGCGAGCGAGGCTGTCGCTGTGTTCGCGGAGCAGCACAAGAAGCAGCAGCAGATTACGAAGCCGAGCGAGGACGTCGAAGACAGCGCTGTGGGACAGCTGGTGGTCATGCTCGAGGAGATAAAGGAGGAGCTGGGGATCATGCACTACAGCGTGACGCCGACAACGCTGGATCAGGTGTTCTTGACGATTGTGGGGAACCATAATATCCAAGAGGAGGGATACAAGCAGGAAGAGAGGAAGAAGGATTGGAAGCACTGGATGCGGGTGGCGTGCTGCTGGCCGAGAAGGTAGATATGTGTGTAGAGCTCACCAAGGATTTGTGTTTGTGTAGGTATGTGTGTAGATGATTTCGGGTATGGTTTTCTTTGTGAATTTGGCGTTGAAGATACCATGACTTGGATAATAAGATAGTGGATAGACCTTCATTTTATACGATTTCAAAAGCTTTTACACGGATTGACATGCTTTCCCACGTTAAACTCATCGCCATTGACAACAAGTGAAGTCGCCATTCGAAATTCGGAGTACCCACAGACCTCATGCACAGTAGGGCGACAAAAAAAGACCAGATCCCTATTTTGCACCAGAAACAAACCGACTTCAAGCTTGAACCACTCCATGAATCTTATCCAAATTATTGCATTAAAATTCAGGCAGCTTATTTCGAAGCATATTTGGGAGTTCCCAGATTTCTAGGGATATACTACTTTTTTTTACCTGGTTTAATAGAATACCTATCTAGAAGATTGCTTGGATGTGGGTGAAGGACAATCCGGTCGATACTTTCGTCGTCTCATTGTACATAACCCCCTCCCAGGTAACCTCTCATGGTGAGGTACGTACCGAAGGTAGGGTACTCAAGGACAAGCTGAGGTACCTAAGGTAAGGTAATGTGGAGAATGCAGGCCATGCTTGGCAGGACATTGAAGACGCAAGAAGGCTGGGACGATGTATTGTGGAGACCAAGACGGCGTGGGCGTCGAAGCACTACGTAACACCCCCCAGAACGGCAATGAAAGTGTATTCGGGGGGCCCTTGAATCAGCGCATTCGTCCCGGCCTGCTCGCCCAGAGCTACTCACTGATCAGTCTCGATCCCATACTCACATCTCTACTCCTCCGCTTCACCACACCTCGAGCCTGCATTGATCCATTCTTTCGGACAATCAACCTCGCCATCCTTCCCACAACCGAATTCATCTCGCGAAGGGTACGGTACAATACTAAAGGTCATCTCGCGCCCAGTCCAGGCCCATCCGGCACAGGCACAGCCTCACAGACCCTTCCCACCCAACCCACCTACCACCTAGCCCCCCCTCCTACATACTACGTACCTTAACTTGTACCTGCGAAACTTGGTTGCAGCTGGTGGACGACGACGACTCCTCTCTTTCCGCTCATCCACATTACGTACCCTTCGCCGCCCTCAGCTCCAGCTCCGACCTGATCGTCGAACCGCGTGGCCTCCATCGCATAACTCAACACTCTCCTCTCTCTTTGTGCCTCCTGCGCCGACGGTCAAATCGACCAGATCAACCAGATACCAGCGCCGCTGGTTCGAGATTCAACCCACAACACTGTCTCGCCACATCCAAACGCACTCATCTCCGACAAGTCCTCAATCACCTCCGACTACCTCGCGCAACTTCGCCTTGTCGCGAGTTGGCATCACCTCGCCACCTGCATCCGTTCGCTGTCTGGTTAGGCAGCTACGGCCGCTCCCGGGCTCGTCCGCCGCCAAACGAAGCTCGGCTCGCCCCTTCTTCCCTCCTCCACCATTGCCATCCTTCGCAACGGCCTAATTCAACTCGCCACACATCATCATACCAGCTCGCAGCAGCATCGCGCCTAGTCGCCCAGCATGTCGAAGGTTATCCGTAGCGTCAAGAATGTTACCAAGGGGTACTCCAGCGCCCAGGTGAAGGTCCGAGATGGTTCGTGACATTTTCTTTCCTCCCCTCCTCTTCTGTCGCGAGACCCTTGGACTGACAGTCACCGCCCACAGCAACAAGCAATGACCCATGGGGTCCGACGGGGACGCAGATGAGCGAAATCGCTCAGCTGACTTTCGCATCGTACGTGCGACCGCCGGAGCGCTTCCGCTGCCGCCGCCTGGCATTTGGCTGACCACCCAGCACAGGTCTAATGAGTTCTACGAGATTATGGACATGCTCGACAAGCGCATGAACGACAAGGGAAAGAACTGGAGGCACGTGCTCAAGGCCCTCAAGGTTCTCGACTATTGCTTGCACGAGGGTTCCGAATTGGTTGTGACGTGGGCGCGCGAGAGCATCTACATTATCAAGACGCTGCGCGAATTCCAGTACATCGATGACGACGGCAGGGATGTTGGTCAGAACGGTACGTCTAACCTCCCCTTTGACCCTTCCCCAATTAAAGAACCCCCCACCCTGACGTGCTATCAGTACGTGTTGCTGCGAAGGAGCTTACGTCGCTCGTCCTGGACGAAGAAAGACTGCGCGCCGAGCGCAGCGATCGAAAGTCGTGGAAGTCCCGCGTGACTGGTCTCGAAGAATATGCGCCCCAACAAGCCGGACCTTCGCACAGGGCAGGAAGGGAGCCCCGGGCGCGCCGCGATGACGAGGACGACGCCGAATACAAGCTTGCGATTGAGGCCAGCAAGTACCAGGAGGAAGAGGACCGCAAGAGGCGTACCCAAGGCCAGGTCGATGTGGACGACGACGATCTGGCCAAGGCCATCAAGCTCAGCCAGGAGGAGGAGGAGCGGAGGCGTCGGGAGCTCGAGCAGAGCAACGCGATATCCCTCTTCGACGACACGCCTACACAGACCACTCAGCAGTCGCAGCCCGCCCAACCACAGTTCACCGGCTTCAACCAGGGCTACCAGCAGGGAAGCGCTGTCGACTTCTTCGCCAACCCTATCGATCAGAACGCCCAGCAGCCGCAGCCCACTGGCTACATGGGCAACCAATACACCGGCTTCCCACAGCAGCAGCAGCAGCAGCAGCAGCAGCAGCAACAGCCAACAGGCTTCCAGAACGGTTACGGTGGTTATGGTATGCAGCCCCAGATGACGTCGATGGATCCGTTTGGCCAGCAGCAGCAGCATCAGCCCACCGGCATGCAAGGATTCCAACCTCAGCCTACAGGCTTCAACCCTTATCAGCAGCAGCAGACGCAGTCGCCTGCGGCACAAGAACCGTTCCCTCAAGCTGGTAGCAACAACCCCTGGGCGACGAACACGAACCAGCAGTCGCAATCTCCGATGCGCCCAATGCAGACGGGATCGAACAACCCCTTCGCATCGGGTGCGACGGGCGGTCCATCCGCGTTTGGCCGGCCACAGACTCAAAAGACCCCGTCCATGCCTGCACTCGGAAGCTTGCCGGAGCAGAAGACGCTGTCGACTTTCCCCAATCAGCCGAGCACCAGCTTCAGCCAGCCGACGAGCTCGTTTGGTACGCCGCAGAAGGAGCTCAACGAGCACGAGGCCAAGCTAAACGCGCTCCTCGCGGGCGGCGACGGGATGGACACGTACGGCAACACGGGTCAGCTTCGTATTCCGGCCCAGCACACGGCACCGGGCACATTCGTCAACAGTGCCGGCTCGGGGGCGCAGCGTCTCACGGCGGACGCCACGGGCAGCAATCCGTTCCTCCGGACTCAGTTCACGGGTATGCCGAACACGACATACGGTGGCAACCAGCTGCATGTATCACAAACCGGAGCTCCCGGAATGAACGGCATGGGTGGTCAGGGAAGCAACAACCCCTTCGCCGGGACACAGCCGCCACAGAGGCCCAACCAGAACCAGGACCTCATTCAGTTCTAGGCGGTTGGTCGAGGAGGGGCAATCGTCAGGAGAGAAAGAAGAGAAATGCCCCATGAAGAGATGGACGGTTCCCGAACAGGGGAGGCTTGGAACAGACACTTCCGATTCGATACTTTTCTAAACACCACCCCTAATCGGGGTCTTGCGACTTGATATTCCCTTGCGAAGTTTTATCCCGCTACATTAGCATCGGGGAGGAGAGGCGGGGGATCTTCGGGGCTGTCCATAAGAGGCTGTCGACAATTGTCAGTGTGGCCGTGGATTGATTGACTGAAAGTGAGATTGAGTCAGTGAATTTCTTGTTTCTACTCTTTATGTGTGTGAAATGGGCGTGGCCAGCTGCAGGAACATGGTCATTGTCTTGCTGATCACCGAATGGGAAGACTCGTGCCGACGACCTGCGTGAGGCAAGCCGAATGCCTAGGTCTTGAGTAATTACTGTCATTGTCAGGTGAGGCCCACCCTGATGTCCGTACACAAGCAAAATATGGGCATGCAGACCAAACGATAGCTTGGAAGTCGCTCGACATGAGCTCATGAGAAGGAGAAATAAACAGGTGTAGGTCACATGATGGAATTGAATCATCGTTGAAAGCTTCGGTCGCTGCCATCCCGTAAATGATTGCCCAGGCTGCTGTACTGTAATAATAAGAGTCGAGGTGTAGCTGCCTCCAACAATCTAAGCTCTGTGATTGGTCCATTGGAAGAAGACGCTCTCCAGGCGTCCTCAGGCAGCAAAGCCCAAAAAGCTACAGCCACTTTCCAGCAATTTCATTGGTCCAATTACTGAGTAGGAGCGAGAGCAGGAGCAAAGCGTCCCAAGGCACCTTCCACTCTACCTAATCACACAAGTCGCGAACCTGGCTTGCTACCTTTGCACCTCCCCAATCCACCACCAGCTCCCTCCCACCCATCGACCATAAGGTATAATAGGGAGTCGACGTTGAGGCGAGAGATGCAACCAAACCCATCTCTTCCTTTTGTCGCACCTACCTTTCCGTTTTGACCTCCATCCCCTCCTGTGAGTCGACTCTATCCTCCGACCTGACTAGACAAAACGCATCGAAAACGAGCCTGCATTCCCTTTCACCACGGCGCGTCCCCAATTCTTCATCGGCGCATCCCTGACCAGCCATTATTTTCCAGTCACCCGTTCTTCCTTTGTCTCTACCCACAGAGCAAAGCCCAATTCGACCGAGTTCACTCTCAGCGTCGCATCCGCTCTCGCGCTCCAGTCCTGAAACCTCGCTCGGCATTGCATCCGCGCCTTTCTTCCCGTCGTCATCGCCATCTATCGCGATCCTATCCTCTTCTGGCGATTTCTCAATTGATCGAGCATCCATCCCACCAGCGGCGTCACACATCGACCACGCATGCAGAGCTCCACCTAGCAACGACCCTATCCATATTTCTTTCGCCCTCGCGGTTGCGTCTAAGGGGGAAAACAGCCAAACATTTGCGCTGCCCAGCTCCCCCCGTCATAATAGGCTTCGGCTCCTCATAGAGCCTGCCCATCATGTCGGGCTTTGGCAGCGGCGGCTTTGGCGGCTTTGGTCAGAATAACAACACCAACAATCAGCAGTCAACTTTTGGAGGCTTCGGTTCCACTAACAACAACAACAACAACAACACGAATACTGGTGCGTTTTGACACTCATTTCCTACTTGCTGCTTTGCTGCTACGTGTGTTGTAACAATAACTTTTACTAACTTCTTCGCGCCCACAGGATTTGGAGCTGCCAACAACACCACGACAAGTTTTGGGTCCAATACCAACACTGGAGGTAGCCTCTTCGGTAACAACTCAAGTGGAGGCTTTGGTGCCACCTCTTCAGGTAGGTCTCAGCTTGATGCGGATGTTGACAGCACCTTCACTAACGTACCTGAACAGGCTTCGGCGCGGCCTCCACCCCCAACACCAGCAACAACGCCTTTGGCGCGAAACCTGCCGGTGGCTTCGGAGCAGGTGCCTCTAGCTCTGGCACCGGTCTTTTCGGGTCTGGCAATAACGCTTCGACCGGCACAAGCTCCTTCGGCGGTTTCGGCAACAACAACAACACCACAGCCAACACCGGAACGTCCTCGGGCTTCGGAGCTACTGGCGGCGGCATGTTCGGCAACACTAGTGCCACTAACAACACGGGCACGGGTTCTCTGTTCGGTGCCGGCAACACCTCCAATACGACTAGCTTCGGTGGTTTTGGCGCCACCAACAACCCGGGGATCGGTGGCAATGCTAGCGACCCGCCCGGGACCAACACGACGCCCTTCCAAGCGTTTCAAGAGAAGGAAGCCACCGGCACTGGCAACCAGTCCAACGCTTTCCAGAACTTATTGTTTCAGGACCCCTACAAGAAGTGGTCAGCCGAGGAGCTGAGACTTACGGATTACGCCCAGGGCCGCCGCTTCGGTAACGCCAGCGGAACGGGAGCTTTCGGAGTCTCTAACTTTGGCAGCACTGGTGGCTTTGGCGCCACCAACAACACCACACAGCAAGCCACCGGCTTCGGCTCGACACCGTCGGCTGGCAGCAACCTATTCGGGGGTGGCAGCAGCAACAACAACAACACCACCAGCTCCGGTTTCGGTGGCACATCTACCGGCGGATTTGGTAGTACCAATACCGGTGGTGGTCTTTTCGGAGGACAAAGCAAGCCTGCTGCGACCGGAGGGCTCTTTGGCAGTGGTACCACGCAGCCCGCTGCATCCGGGGGTCTTTTCGGCGGCGCGGGCACGACCAGCACCGGCTTTGGCACCAACACGAACACGGGGACCAGTGGTTTTGGGTCAAACACCGCCAACAATGCCGGCGGCGGCCTGTTCGGTTCAACCGCCAACAGCGCCCAAGCCAAACCCGGAGGCTTCAGCTTCGGCAACACCAACACTGCAACGACGAATACTGGGTTTGGATCTAGCAACACAGGGTCGGCATTTGGTTCCAACAACACTACCAATACGACCGGTGGCGGTCTCTTCGGCGGCGGTAACACTGGAGCCACGGGTGGCGGTCTCTTTGGCGGAAGCAACAACAATCAACAGCAGAGTAACGGCACCGGCTTCGGAGCTAGCACTGGTTTCGGCGCACAGCCTCAGCAGTCTGGCGGCTCGCTGTTCGGCAACAACAACCAGCAAAAGCCTGCGGGTGGCCTCTTCGGTGGCGGCGCCGCAACGAACACCGGTGGTGGTCTCTTCGGCAACACTGGCGGCAACACGACGTCAGGGTTTGGTGCTACAAACAACGCCACCGGCGGTGGTGGCCTTTTTGGCTCGAAGCCCGCCACTGGCGGCACTGGGCTCTTCGGAGCAGCCCAACCTGCCCAGAACCAGACGGCAACAGGAGGGGGCACCGGTTTATTCGGCAATCTCGGCGGTAACAATCAGAACCAGCAGACCGGCCAAGGCGGTTTGTTCGGAGGTGGTTCGCAGAACCAGGCGAAACCAAGCTTGTTCGCCACGTCTCAGTCCGCCGGCGGCGGCCTCTTTGGCTCGCAAAACAACCAGCAGCAGTCATCTCTTTTCAACAATAGCCAGCAACAGCAGCAAGGCTCTATGCTCGGTGGATCCCTCCTGGGCAACTCACAGAACAACAACGCCCCTGCTCAGCAGTCATTGACAGCTAGCATCTCAGACTTGTCGGCATATGGCACGCCTGCCCTCTTCTCCAACCTTAACGGCAATGAAGTGACCAACCCCGGCCCTCTCGCGACTCCTCTCTCCAGCAAGACCAAGACTCGCCGGAGCTCGATCCTGCCCATGTACAAGCTGAACCCGGCATCCTCCACCCGTTTTGTTACACCCCAGAAGCGAGGCTTTGGCTTCTCGTACAGCACCTACGGCAGCCCAAGCGGCAGCCCTTCGAGCGTCTCCAGCACCCCTGGAAGCATGAACCGCAGCATGCTGGGCTCGAGCCTTAGCCGCGGTCTGAGCAAGAGCGTGTCCTCGAGCAGCCTGCGGAAAAGCTTTACTGCCGAGGATAGTATCCTCGCGCCGGGTGCTTTCTCCGCCAGCTCTGGTCCCCGATACTACGGCAATACGGGCAGTGTCCGCAAACTTGTTATCAACAAGGACATGCGCAGCGACCTCTTCGCCACTCCCACCAAGGAGAAGCCCTCTTCGGACCAGATGAACGGTTCGCGCAAGCTTTCCAAGCGCGTCAGCTTTGACACCAGCACAATGGATGCCAGCGACCATGGCGATCAGGATGTCGCTACTCCCCGCAACGCCCCGAGCATCAGCAACGACCTCGACGCCAGGGCCACCAATGGTACAATGGCGATTGGCTCGGGCTCTTCCGTTGATGCTGACCCGTCCAAGGGCAAGGAGCTGGCCATCGTTCACGAGGAAGACGCCTATGCGCAGACCCCCCAAGTCTCCAGTGACGGTTCTGACAAGGCCCCCGGCACGTACTGGATGAGTCCCAAGCAGGACGTCATCTCTTCGATGAACCGCATGCAGCGCCAGAAGGTGGCGAACTTTACGGTTGGCAGGGACAACGTTGGTTATGTGTCATTCAAGGTCCCCGTCGATCTGAGCAACATCGACCTCGACGAGATCTTCAGCGGCATTGTTGTCCTGGAGACTCGTTCGGCTACGGTCTATCCCAACTCGTCCAAGAAGCCGCCTGTTGGCAAGGGCCTCAATGTCCCCGCCACAATCTCGCTCGATCAGTCTTGGCCACGCGGTCGTGACAAGCGGCCCAGTGCCGACCAAAAGCGCCTGAACAAGCACATTGAGCGCCTGAAGAAGATTCCGGACACCACCTTCGTGGACTACAACAGCGATACCGGCGTCTGGAAGTTCTCCGTGGAGCACTTCACTACCTACGGCCTCGACTACGACGAAGACGAGACAGACGCCGATCTGGTAGCTGCCGGACAGCCCCAGCAGCGGTCCGCTCCCGCTCCTGCCCCCGCCGTCGTCTCGCAATCCAGCTCCTCGGATGACCAGATCAGCCCCGGCGACGACGATACCTTTGACTTTCGGAGGAAACGCCGCGCTCTTCCCGGCACGTTCGACCACCAAGAGGAGGACGTAGAGCCTGACGACGACGTCCTCCGCTCTACTACCAACCAGAGCCTGCCTTTTTTTGGGCATAGCTCCGCGGGTTCAACGTCCAAGGCCCTAATCCTCTTGCCCGAGGATAACATGGCCCTTGATCAGGACGACGAATATGACATGTACGAGAATGAAGATGGAGCGGGTCCTTCTCTCGAACAGCATCTCGCCGCGGAGCAACAAAGCGACTCGTCAGATGATCCCGGCTCCCCGATCATCGAAACCCCTGGCGGCATCCTCCGCGCCCGGATGAGGGCTATCAAGGGATCTGCCACACCACTACGATTACAGGTGGCAGACGGAGACGCATGGATGGACATGCTTCAAAAATCTGTCAGTCCTCAGAAGCGCGACCGCGCGCTCCTAAAGAGCGATGCAGAGAACAGTGCGCGGTTGAGCGGCGACAATAATGATTTCTCGGGCACGACGAACCGGGTGGTCTCGGACGGGCGTGGCTTCGCGACCAGCATCGACCTGATGAACTCCCTCTTCGAGAAGGCAAAGGCGCCTTCCGTCAAGGTCCCCCCGCCATCAATGGGATTTGTCCAGGTGAGCACTTGTATTTCTGCATGACATTGTCTATGTCTATGAGGGGCCTGTATGCAGGGTCTTGGACTGGGGACCCCGATGTGTATTGTGTTTCTACGTATTAGAGAGAATGGCTTGCTAAGACTTTATTTCCCCTACCAGTGGCCCTATGAACGACATAGGAAAACATTCGGCGACCAATCTGATCTCAGTGAAGACGACCTTGCGTACCACAAGGCCCTCAAGCCGGGCTGGGGACCTGATGGCACTCTAGTATTCCCCGCGGCACCTTCGTCCTTGGCGAGAACTATGAAGCCGGCCAAGGCGGACATTCTTTCTCTACGCGCTCGCATCCCGCAAGGCGTTTGCTTGATGAAGTTCTCAAACGAGGTACATCCCTCTCAGGAGCAGCAAGTTTCCAAGTCTTTTGCTAATGTAAGACAGTCTTCGGCCAAGGCAATTGAGAACCAGATGCGAATGACGAGCGTGGCGCTTGTCGACGGTGTTCCCACGGTGTCCCTTAATGCGGCCAGCCTGAAGAGCATATTCCACCACCACGACTTGAGCAACCCTGCCAACGCCCATGAGAAGCTCGTCTGGGATTTGGCAAGCATCCTGTTCGACAGGGTTGCGCCATCCGGCGCATCCACTGAAGAGCAATTTCGCAAGAAGAGTCTCTCGCGTTTCTGGGCTGACCTGGTCGACGCGGCGACCAGTCGCGCAGTCGCGCTGGCCAAGTCGAGTGAAGAGAAGGCCTTGACTTCTCTCGCGGGCCATCGAGTGCAGGAATCTTGCAAGATACTCATCGACGGCAAGGACTTCCGGCTGGCAACTCTCGTTTCTATGATCGGGACCTCCAGCCAATCGAAGCGCGACATGCGTGCGCAGCTCATCGAGTGGCAAGACAACAACGTGTTGTCAGATTTCGCAGACGCCATCCGGGCCATCTATGAGGTCCTTGGCGGTAATGTATGCGTTTGCGAGGGCAAGAAGGGTGTCCCTGTTGCGGACAGGATGGAGTCATTTGTCATTGCTCGTCGATTCGGTCTGGACTGGAAGCAGTCGTTTGGCCTGCGGCTCTGGTACGCCATCTCGAGAGAGCAAAGCATCCCGGCAGCTGTCAAGAAGTTCTTCGACGATGTCGCACAGGATCGCGAGGATACACCGCTCCCCTGGTACGTTGAGCAGGGCTTCGACGCACTCTGGGATGATCAGGACCGCAACCAACGCGAGGACCTTCTCTGGGGCCTCCTAAAGCTTCACGCAGACGATGGCACCGACTTGGAGTCCATTCTGCGACCGGAGAACTCCCAACTTTCGCCTTTGGACAGCCGCCTGACGTGGCAGCTCGGCCGCGCCTTGCCTGCGACTGGCAAGGTATCTTTCGGTGTTGACGCGTCTGAAAAGGCCGACGCTGCGACCGTGTCGTTTGCCGATCAGCTGGTCAACGAGGGCAACTGGGTGGAGGCGACTTTCGTTCTGCTACATCTCAGCAACCCCAAGACGCGGGCCAAGGCGGTACAGGAACATCTCTCCCGACACGCCGGCCTCATTGGCTCCGAAACGAGTCCCGACTTCAACACCCTCGCCCAGACGCTCAAAATCCCTTCGCCATGGGTCTGGGAAGCACGTGCCTTGTACATGCGCAGCGTCAAGGCAGACCCCGTCGGTGAGGTCAAGTGCCTCCTCCAGGCCGAGTCGTACGAAGCCGCACACCGTGTCTTGGTTGACAAGGTTGCGCCGTCTGCCGTCATTGAGTGCGACTATGATGGTCTCGCTACGCTGTTGTCTTTCTTTGAGGGCCACGAGGAAGCTGTCTCGGGCTGGAGCCGTGGAGGCGAAATCTACAAATCATTCCTTACGCTCCACCGACACTTTGGACGTCAAGAGCGTGTGCCTTTGGACGTGGTGGAGAAGCTTCTCAGCGGCCTGCCGGTCGTTCGCGAGACGGCAGAGAACGGCGACATGATTAGTCAAGCAGCGGTTTCGGAGATGAGCAGCATTGTGGCCAAGGTGGTGATGGATGCGGCTGAGCACGACCAGGTACGAGCTCCCTCTGATGACGATTGTGTGTGTTTTTGGCTTAGACTAACGTCATCACAGAACGGCGTCTCCCGAATTCTCGGGCTGCCCTTGACTGAGGATGCGCATCTCCAGCACTCGCTCCATCTCAGTCGCACCTACTACCGTGGAATTATGGCTGGGGCGAGGTGATGAAAAAGCAGCGAGGAGGTTATATGGGCTTGGACCGCGCGCGGCGGCAATTATGCGCCTGTGATTTGTGGCATTCGGGAAACCCGAGACAGCGGATGGGAGAGGCGTTGGATGGTTAAAAAGCTTTAAGAAGTACCTCCAGTGTGATATTAGTAGATAGCTGTAAAACGACTTGACTTTTCTCATATAAGGTTCTGGCCGATCGTGATGTGATCTGATGTGATGCTGGACGTGCTGTAGTGTGAGGTGTGGACCGCAAGCGAGCTTGTCCAATCGCAGATGAGCACAAACAGGTGTAGATTTTGACTCTGCTTGGTTCGAATCGACCACATTTTATCGCGTTCACATACATCTATAAACGGCCGTTGACTGACCTGGTCTCCTGTCAAGTGCTTGTCATTTCATTCCTCATCGTGCTACGAGATTTCAGTCTACACGACACACCCGCTGTTCGATCATGTCCCAATTCCCATAACGCGCACAGTACTCGCCATGACATAATATTGCCAGCCACTACTTACACCACAAGTACTCAACTCCACATGCACGGCTTGCACCACCCACCGTGATGGCGCCGTCTCCCCTCCCAAAGAATTGGCCGCCTCACCTCCCGTACATCACCATTCCCTCTCATAGCAAGCAGCTCACTGCCTCCCAGCGTGTCGCCCTGAGGCGCCAACGTACTGAAGACCCAGACATTCCCGCCTCACTGACGCCGACCGTCAGCCCCCTCGTAAAGATCACGCCCATCAACGACGCATCGCACCCGGCCGATGGACAGAGCGGTCTCTTCGCAACTCGAGCCCTCAAGCCCGGCGCGTTCGTGCTCCTCTACCTCGGGACGGTCCACGGCGAGCGAGCGCCGGGGGAGGAGGAGTCAGATTACGACCTCTGGTTGGACCGAGATGAGGGCGTCGCGGTCGATGCCGCGGGGGGCGGGAACGAGGCGCGGTTCGTGAACGATTACCGCGGCGTGGCGGCCAAGCCAAACGCGGAGTTCAGAGAGGTTTGGAGCAGGAGGTTTGGGGAGAGGTGCATGGGGGTCTTCGTGCTACCGGCGCTGGGGAGGGGACAGCCGGGGAAGGGAGGGGTTGGAAAGGGGCAGGAGATATTGGTGAGTTACGGCAAGGGGTTCTGGAGCGCGAGGGGATGGGGTGATGGTTGAGATTTGTCGTCTGAACCCTGGAGTGCGTGGTTAACGCGTAGACTTTGTAGGGCGACAGGGGAGAGGGGCCAAGTACGCCAGAGAGTTTGGGCATAGGCTTTTCGAATACGTGACGGGGTTTACAGCTTCTCTCTACATGAATCTAGGCGTATTTGGGGTGAGACAGGACTATAGGTGTCAATGGACGTCTTACAGAGCATTTCGATACGAGTAGCCTAACGCGACCCTTTGATTAGGTTTGACATACAATTACATGCGGTTACAAGTGAAGCCGACAGATGATATACATGATGGTGAGGAGTCATGAACGACCTCGTCACATTTGGAGCAAATTCAGTTACCCTGCAAACATACTCGGTGAACCGCTTCTGGGCAGGCTGTACGCCCGGCATCAACATGCAATTGATGGCCACGGCGCTGTTCACTTGTTGAATACCGAGCTGGAGCGAAGCTAGGACGGACATATGATGGCGGCCACATAGACTTCTCCTCACGTCGTTCGTCAACAGGGTCTGGGTCTTCGAAGTATGGCCGGCCTTGCGAACATGACGGAGCACGCTAGTCTCGTTCTTCTCTTGTTCAATGATCCCAAGCATAACAAGCTTGTCTGGAATAGAGTAGAGGACATCATAGATATGCTGGCGGTACCTTCCTTGAGGTTTTGACCTGTTAACATTGTTGTCGTCTCCCGGATCGGTGATGAAGGTTGACGTTTGCAAGCTTACATAACATAACATGTGGCCAGACACTCCACGTGACAGCAAATCCTTTCGTCCTTTCCCACAGAGTCTGTAGTGGGCCGACCATTTATCCTCGATTGAAAACTCCACGCTCAGTCTGGACACCCGTCGTCCCGTCTCAACCTCCGGTCGGCGCCTGGTTCTTCCTATTCCGTTCATCGACTCAAGATTATTCCGTCGCCCATCGCGAATCGCGCTTGTCGCCTCACGTCCAGGTCAGTCCTGTCCCTCTGGACAATTCACTTGCTTCATTCCTGTCGCGATATGCAGCACGAAAACGAGCTGCACTGTCACATAGTCAGCCTGTTCGTTGCCGTGTTCGCGTCGTCGACACGTTGATTTTTTTTCCCTTTTTCTCATCCGACGCGTATCGTCATGGCACGAGCTGCGGCACAGCTTCGTTATTCCAGTAGCTCCAGTCTGGTCCTCTCACATTGACGCGCGAAGGAAGAGAATCCTGCCATAGCAAATCAACGGATCCCGTATGCAATGTTCATTCAGCTCTGGCAACTTTTGCTCCCTGCGCATGTGCTCGTCAGGCCCCATGCGCGCCGCGCGACTCGGTCGGCCATGATCCCTGGCGAACCGCTCCGCTGTGCTGTTACGCATGCTTACCCGAGATCGCGAAAGCTAACAATTGAAGATCTTTAGCTACCAGATTACCTTACCATACATATTTGGCTGGTAGGCTGAGTCTGGACGTCACCGTCATGGACGCGGCGCAGGAGGGAGGAGTGGGCGACGACGACAGGATGCAGACTTACCCATCCCCAACCCCCAACAACCCAGAAACTACTTCCCACTACAATCACGATGACCCTCACAACGGCACTCACCATGTCGATCACGATGTGACGCACGACGGCATCGACGAAAGCCTATACAACGACACCCACGACAGCCACAGCCCCCATCCTCATGACGACAACCACGATGCAAGCTCACGAGAGCCACAACACCACGATGTTCCGGGGCCGCAACACCAGCCCTCTCATGCTGCCAGTGTAGAGGAGCTTCAACTTGCTGCCCAGCTTGGCCAGGACCTTGCCTCGGAGCCCTTGATCCCCGTAACGGATCCCGACATGAAGTTCGACGATCCCAACCTTCGGAGCATCATGCCGCAGTCAGAGGAGAACGATCTGCGTAACGGCCTCACTGAGCCCGAGGATTCGCAGTCGCAGGCATTCCCGTCGGAGGAACCTGATTCTCTTCCTTTATCGGCACCTCCAATGCAACCCTCGATACAGGCGCCAGTGCAGCAGTCCTCGATGCAACAGACACCGGTGCAACAAAACCCGATGCAAGGGCCGATACTGCAAAGTTCGATGCAAGGGCCGATGCAAACCCCCATCCAAACCCCTATACAAGCTTCCGCTCAAGTGCCCATCAGTCATCACCATCCTCAACAATACTCACAGAACAACCAAGACGATAGCACCCCTCCGAGGAAACGCTCAAAGGTGTCGCGCGCCTGCGACGAGTGTCGTCGGAAAAAGGTCAAATGTGATGCGCAGTCGGATCTAGGCGACAACCCGTGTTCCAACTGTCGACGGTCGGCTCAGCGTTGCTCCTTCAGTCGCATACCCCAGAAGCGTGGACCCAGCAAAGGGTAAGTAACCAACACCACAAGTCTTAGTCTCAGGCATGCAGGCTCACAGAAAACCGGTAGTTATATCAAGGAGCTGGCGGATCGCATTCACAGCATCGAAGGTAGACTGTGTGAGAACACCGGCGACGAGACCGGCCGAAAGCGCACTTTTTCGAGCATCTCCAGTGCCGAAATCACAACACCTACCGGCCCTCGACAGCCGCCCTCAACATGGAGTTCAGAAGCACGCAGTCAGCCTCAACCACAGCAGCTACCTCAACCTTCGGCGACGCCCGAGAGACACAATGCTGCTTACTCGGCCCATGGCCTGGCCCCCCAGCCTCTGTCGCTAAGGCCAGACACGCCATCCAGGGCTCCGCTTGTCGGCCCAGATACCTCAGTTGGGGATATACCGGACATCACTCAGCCGCGCGAGGTCGATGATGCCAACTTCCAAGGGTATGACGACCACCGATACTCCTTTTGAGCTGTACTAACCTTCGTCAGCTACTTGACTATGGTGCACCCCTACCTGCCCATCCTCCCAGCCAGCAAAGTCCGCCTTCAGGTATACCTTGCCCAGTGCCCCGGCATGCTCCGTGAGGCCTTCCTCGAAGCTCTTCACGGTACCATGCAGTCCTTCCCATCGTTCACGACTATGGGCATGGGCGACGCTAGTCTTGCGATGAAGATGCTGGTTGAGTGGGAAATGAATGGAGAGCAGCCGCGAACCGTGGCTGCACACTTCATCCACCTGCAGACGCTTCTTCTGCTCTTCATTGAGGCAGGGAATCGTCCTTCCGGCTGCTCCGGACACATCAAAGAATCCTTGTTAGGACGAGCCGTGTCGACTGCGTGGACCATGAAGCTCTACAGTGCCCTGGCCAGCTCTTTACTCGAACCCAACGGAGATGTCGATGCAGACTCCGAGAACCATCTCCGCGTGAGGCTGTGGTGGTCCCTGGTTCTGCTTGACAGATGGAACGCGGTGGGGTCTGGGACACTCCCCATGACTCGCACCGAGTCTACGATCGTTGCTCCAGATGTCGAAAAGGTCGTAGGCGAGACGACGTGGCAACTTATTCGTAAGTCTCGATCCCCTGCTTCATTACGTCATAACGTGAAGCTGACGAAGTATCCACAGGCGCATCCAAGATCCTAAACCAAGCATGCAACATCATCTCGGGTCCTCGTGCAACGCTGGGTTCAACTACCTTCGCGGATGAAGTCCTTGGCGGAGTACTCAATGACTACGTCGAGAACTTCCGTGAAGATCTGCCCACACATATTGAGCCAGCCGTCTTCCCTGTCGTCCACCTGGCGTACTGGCACTCGCGGCTACTGGCGTACATGTTTCACCCAGCGTCCAAGGCGACAGATCTGCTCTGGCCCTGCAAGGAGCTAGTTAGCCTCGTGGCCGTGACGCCCCACGTAGCGAGCCCAATGAGCCATCACTTCACCGCGCTCCCCGCAATGGCACTAATGGAGCTGACCAAGCTTGAAGATACCAAGGAGGAGGCGTTCAGGCTCCTCAAGGACCTGCGGTCTCTACTCACCTCACCGGCGGCATGGGATACCATTGTCAGTGACAAGATTGCCGATCATCTCCAGTCCATGGCAGAGAGTCAAGGCCTGCTGCAGCAGCTGGCCGATATTGCCGCGTCTTCTGCGGCGGACAAGGAGCAGAAGGATAATGTAGAAGGCGGCGCCACCGAGGAAGACGGCGAGGACGAACTGTCGACGTATCGCTTGCCGGCGGCCCACGAGGACACGAGCTTCGACCCTCGATATTGTCTCGCAGCGGGCTACCTCAAAGGTGTCTGGGCCATCTGGGCGAGCCATTCACAGGCTTAGGATGGCCTGGTGGCGCTCAGTGTCGTGTAAAGCAGCAAGGTCCTGCAAACAGCTGATTTGTGCATCCGGTGTTGTTCCAGCGAGTCAAGCTTCACTGACGCTGATGGCTCGGGGGCGTTGGGGTTGGTCTTGGGCATGCAGCGGGCGCACCGAAGCTTTTGTACCTGTATAATATGTGTATAACTGATGTACCATTCCATCTACGTAGACTTTTGCCACGTCTTGCTACCTTCTGTGTGACGGCTGTCGAAAGCGAGGTCCAGGGCGCTTGCCCGAAAATGAGCAGTTCTTTAGGGAGCAAGCATGGGAAATGAATCACGGCGTATACTTCATCTACGAGCAAGCCTTCAATCAAGACTCATTTACATCGGCAATGAGTGTCACCTCAGCTGATTCCCAACCTATCTTCAAGACCAAGACGATCTCTCAAAGCCAGGTGCCCAGCAACGGGTGTTTTGATCTGTGCCAGATTGTGATAATCTCAACAGCTACTAGTAGGCTGAGGATTTGTTTGTTTACGCAGAGCGTAAAACAAATTGGCAGTATCTACGCAAGTCACACACTATACCATCTTCTCTCGATTGATCGTCCCCCATCCTGAGCCGGTCGTCAGCCTGCGGCCCGTGAATCGCCATAGATCAGAGGGCGGTAATTCGCCGCCTCTTTGGCTGAGGCTCGGGAGATGTGATGAGCCAATGCAGCGAGGGCGAGGGCAACGAGGGTGCCCAGTAACAGATGCCCACAGACGGGCGACGTGGAAATTTTTGTCGATCACAGATGGGTGCTCTGAGGTGAAGGTGGGACGGGAGGAAGGGGGTGATGGCCAGTTTTGGCTTATCGCTGATGACAGCTGAAGCACGGTCAAGTGGTTGGGACGGGACAGTTGAAGAGCGGCAGGGCTAGCATATGCCGAGTGGCAGGCTAGCGGACCACTGGCCCAGTCTCGACCCTGTTACGAGGGAGTGGGATTGGGGGGGATTCGTCAGGGCGCTCGGTGAGGGGGGTTAGTGAACTGAGGAACGTGGGGGAAATCTTGGACGCTCTGAGGCAGAGCTGCAGCCACCGATGGGCAGGCCGAATGAGGACCGGTGTGACCGAAGAAACCTATCTTTTGGTTGCAGGCAGTCGGACCTGAAGTACAGAGAGAGAGGGGGTTTGATGCTGCAGATCCAAGGCTTCCATGTAGTGTCCGTCACTAGGGACGTTCCTGGTGTGACGCACCAAACGTCGGGTCGTGCGTGGTGTTGCATTACAGAATCGGCGAAGAAGCGTAAACATCTCGGCAAAGTAAAGAAGCGAGTGTGGCTTCGAGTCGTTGGTTTTTGTGTGAATTCGTTGCAGAATTGGTGAGGCTTGGAAACATCTTCATTTTTTAGGGAGAGGAAAATTTTTATCTGGGGCTTGGAGCAGTCGGACGGAAAATGGAGGTCGGCGACGAATGGACGAGTTCTGTGCTGTGGTTCGTTCCTTAATCGTCAGGGCACGATGAGTGGTGGGGTCAAAGAGACACTGATTGGTTGAGCAACCAAAGTTTCCAGAAGTCCTGTGCCTGACTTGCTAACCGTGGGCCCCTCCTTCACCCCCGGGCCAGCACTCACCGGCCTGTCAAGCCTGTCTGTGCACCTCCGCTCAGATGCACGCTTTTAACATGCAAACCATCGATAGATGGGTGCTGGATCAACTTCAAGTGCAATTTGAGTCTTCTGGTTGCAATGCTTACCATCTCAGTCCGACACCGGCATTGGCACCTGGGGGTGTTTGCAACTGCATTCTTTCTGCACCACTGATGCACATGAAGTGTCGCCATCACTGTGGACAAGGGTTCCGTTAGTACGGCTGTGAACAATCGGAATACCATCGAACGGTGATTGCGACTCCACCAAGGGCCAAGGGCTGTGATGGGTAGTCGAGGGCTACCGATCACCAGCCAGAAAGGTCTGGCAAAGGGCCTAAGTTTCTGCCGACGATCGACGGTTGGTCGCTGCATTTCTCGGATCATTTCTTGATGCAGCGAAGGCTCGAAAACAACCCCCAGGATGCCAAGGAACTGAGCATAGCCAGCAAGATGAGGACGCCTGGCGCAGCGGCCAGCCAGCATCCGCACTCGGCTTCATTTCGCACGCGTGGCCACCTCGCGCACGACTACGTCTGTCCGCACACATGGTCCAGTCCGTGGGTGGCTTGCCTGGTCATTACCTACTCACGGCAACGTCCACTGTAGATGGTACGTGAGCTGTGCAGTCCCCTGAGAGCCCGACGGGCAAGTGACCCGGTTTTCACCGGAGAATACCCCCTTCTTCGGTGCCCTCGGCTTTCATCCCCCCAATCAATCCATTCCATCGATCCGCCTGGACGATTCGCGGGTGCCCCTCCTCAATCCCACCACGGCGTGAGAGAAGCGACATGGACGATGATGACAGCACGACACAAGTTGAAGCCTCCACCGGCGGGCAAATGACTAACCCCAAGGCGAATGACCGACCTCGACCATCGTGACTCGGCGTCACCCAAGCCGGCGAGGGAGGACAGAAAAGGCGGTCTCGAGGAACGAACTACGACCATCCCTGTCCGGTCGTCGAAGGATCTTGAAAGCCACGCCAAAGCGCCGATGGAGGAGGGACGGGATGCGATGTTGGTAATTGTAATTGTCCTGACTGTCTGGCGACCGGATTTCGAATTTGCGTCCCTCATCTCATGGGTCCTTGCATTTCTGACCACCCCCCCCCCCCCCCCTCTCCCCCTCCTTCCTCCCCCTCCCCCCCACCCCAAGGGTCAGTATAAAGCGCTGCGGCTTGTGGCGGCAACGTCCTAAGCCAGCGATGGGTCATCGATGGAGACATTGACAGCAACAGGGCAGGCAGGGCGGTTTCCCATTCTCTAGGCTGCTCGTGTTGGCTGACAGGTCATTCAACCCACCCACCTCCTCTGGATCTCGCCGAGTCATCGAGACAGCTCACGTCTGACACCTGATCCATAAGCCACCTCTCCCGAGGCACCCATCACAGTGTCGAAGCTGGGGAGGACACATCCACGGACAGGTAGGAAGAGGAGAGGAGGCCCGTCGGCCAGCGCCGCCAAAGAGTGGGGGAGGCGGTGGAATGGATGAATGCCAGAGGCGACAGGTAGATATTTGAAGCTGGGACAAACAAGGCAAAAGCTACTGACTGGTACATCGACCGACCACACCCGCCCACGAGCCATAAAAATACGTACCTACACACGGTACGAGCCAGAGCTTGAGGGACGCATCGGCTCGGCGGTTATGGGTGGGAGAACGAACCCCCACACATTCTCCCACTCCGCCCCTCCAAGTCGCCCGCCCATGCTCATCATGCTGGCGGGTTGGCAGAAAGCTGGGCTTGGAACCTCCCACGCCGGTCGGGCGCCACCCCATCACCGGGCTGGCAACACTGGCAGCTTGCTCGAGGAGAAGGGACGCGGAATAATTAGACCGCGTCAACATTCTATCCCCCCCCGCGGTGATGACTTGTATGTGATCTGTTAGCACGATTGATTTCATGAGGATAGGGATTTCATTCAACTTCGTGGTAGCCAGTGTATCCTGCTTCAGGCCGTTACTCCCCCCCTCGGCCTGACGGACCTTCTCCTGTTTCCCCATCCAGCTGCCTGCCTGCGATACAATTCCCCCATCTGCCCGTGTTTCCGGTGGACAAGGCCAGGTCAAGAATGGGGTGCCCAGACACGAACATCCCGTCAACCGAGTTCGGCGCATGATCGGGGCGGCTGGCGCTCAACGAGAACGAGCAGAGCCACCAGGGGCATCCAAAGCCCACCCGCGCCAACCGTCAGTCATCAATGTTCCTCGCGTGAACCAAGCCTCCAAGCATCCAAGCATCCAAGCCCGCCCGCCCCCCTCCCCCAAAAAGGGACACCCTGAGAAACCCTGTTAGTGACTGGCAGCGGCGAATAACTGCCCGCCAATTTACTCCATATCCATCGACAATCCCCGGAGTCAGGACCGCTTTGCTAATATTACGACGTACAATTGACCTAACCAGACTGGAGCCTATGGAGTAGACCAGACAAGGACCATCACGAGCCTCCACGATCGATACAAGTACTTACATGCATCCCTGAGGCGCCTGCTTCTACCTAAATGCCAGTCCCCTACCCTGCCAAGACCGCTCATGACCATCTTGAAGCAGCTCTAGGCAGCTGGGCGTCCCCATCCGTTCTCACCTTGCCCTGCCTGCCTGTCTCGCTACCTACCTGCCTACAGAAGACAGACCCGACCGAACTGGCAAAGTACTTTATCCTCGCCTAAAGACTTGCATACTTCGGAGACCTGTCGTCCCGTCTTGTTCCTCGCTGTCGTATTTTCCCGCCGTCTTCTTCCTACGTTCGCCCGGGTCAGCCAGAAGCGAGCAGCCATCGGCCTTCAGCCATCATCGACGCAGCCATCAGCGAAGGCAGGCATCAGCAGCCAACCGAGCAGAAAGACGAAGGTTACAGCCCACAGGACTGGGTCCCCCGTCGCCAAACCCGGCTATCCCATCGCCGACCCCGTTCGTCGCAGGAACTCATCCCCACTTCTCATCAAATCACCACACAAGAAATCGGGCCTGCTGCTAGGAGCACCGCCGGCCACGGCCCACGCCTGCAACTGCGCTTGCGGAGAAAGAGGAGACTTTTACCGGAGACCCTCCAACAGACTACAGTACCCTCCTAGCCCTCCCCCCCCATTCTCTTTCTTTCTCTCGCTCATTCGCTTCGCGTTTCGAGTCGGCAAGAAAAGTCAACGCGCCAGCCCCAGTACCTAGTCCAGACCCGCCAGGGCTTAAATCTGTGACTACCTACGTACTTACCTACAGTACCTTCCTTGCTTTTATTACCCTACCGGCCGAGCTCACTGCGACCCTTGGCCCAATACCAAACCCAGACCAGAGCAGGCCAAGCCCAGTTCTAGCAGTCCACCTCATCCCAAAGAAACCCGCCTTTCCACCCCTCCACACCCCTCCCACCCCCCAAAAATCCTCTCGCCTTGCTTTGCGATTCCCCGTTCCTGTCTGGACTCGAAATCTTGCCTCTTCATCCTACACCACATCCTCACCAAAATGCAAACTTCATAACACCAAATCGACCATCACCTGCACCCATCGACTTCCGTCAGCCTGTCTTGTGTGTCGCAACCCGGAATCCCGGCATCTCGACCCAGCAGCGACAGGTTCGGTTTCGTCGCTTGCTTGCGTGATCCTCGCACGAACGACTCCCACCCGCATAGCGCTTCTCCAACAAACGTAAAGCAGCTGGACTGGGCTTTGCCAGACCTTTTCCACCACCACAACCCACCCACCTGGCTCCGTCAAGGCCGCACCACACAACCTTGTCGAATTTGAAACCTCAACTTGTCACGCCAACCACAACCTATACTCGACGAAAAAGCTTGTGTAACAACCGATACTGAACATGCTGATCGACGGGGAGAAGTTTGCCTGCGAGGCCTGCGTCAGAGGCCATCGTGTCAGCAATTGCCAACATTCTGGTGAGTACTTGAGACACGCACCTGCCCACTGTCCCGACTGCAGCCCAGCCCGCTTCGCCGATGCGGGGGAACCCGGGGGGAAGGGCTGGCTGGCAATGCATGCTAGGGGTTGAAGTCGAGAAGACGTCCGGAAGTCAGAACGGCATTCCGACGAGGAATTCGATCCCGGCGAGGCCCGGGCATCTTGGGGAACACCTGCAGCTAACCGCCCGCCTCTTTTCCAGATCGCCCACTCCAGCACATTAACAAGAAGGGCCGTCCTGTGTCCCAATGCCAGCACTGTCGTTCGATGCGCAAGTCTCGCGCTGCCCACGTCAAATGCGACTGCGGCGAGAAGACAAGCAAGTGCGCCCACCTGCAGCCTGCACTTGATGGTCATCGAGGTGAGTAGCTGACCCCAGCAGAATCCGCTCATGGGCGCATATGTAGTTTTTGTCAACGTGCTGACCGCTGCTGATTGCAGAGACGTGCTGCTGCAACCATGGCGGCCGATGCACGTGCAGTCACAAGAAGGAATCCGGTCTCGACACGGTTCCTGAAGGCGACCCGGCCAAGACCCTGGACCAGGAGGTGCCCGCACCGCGGCCGAGACCCCCTGTTCGACGCCGTCGTGCCAACACGGTTCACTCGGATGGTACTATGGCGTTTGACCAGAACGGCAACCGCATCGTACCCAAGCATAACAGGATCGCATCTAAGTGCGGTCCGTATCAGCTCAGCCGCGTCAACTCGATGCACAGCGCTGGCAGCCTTGGCAGCCACTCGCCAGATTGTCTCCCTGACGGTAAGGAGCCCATCGGTCGCGCCCGCGCCATATCGACCCATCACCAGCGCCGCGTCAAGTCGGAAGCCGCTTCGCCCCTCCTGAACGGGGCGTCGGGTCTGCACCAGCTTAACGGGCAATTGCCACCACTCGACCTTTCCGGAATCGAGTACCCGCCATACGTTCACAACAGCACCTTCGACATGTTCGGTGGCTCAGGCTTTTCCGAGCACGACGGCCCCATATTCAGCGCGGGCCTCAGCACCGCTGCTTCGGTCGACTGGAGTCATATTGAGCTGTCTGACAAGGGCGACAACTTTGCGCCCTCGAGCTACGGCCAGGCCTGCAGTCAGAGTTTCAGTGGAATGTACGACTGGGGCACGGGGTCGGAACAGGCTCCCACACTCGGCGGCACGACGTCGACATCAGGCGAGGTGTCAGAGGTAGAGGACAACTTCATATCAGGTGACCTTGAGTTCGAGCCATTCGGCCAGGGTGATTACCTCCGTTCTGGCCAACTGTACCAGACTCCCGGAACGGCCGACCTTAGCAGCATTGGCTACGATAGCTTCCTGAAAGACTCGACCAAACAGTTTGGTCTCGCGACATCGTCATCTTACGATGACGCGGGACCAGTAGCCGGAGCCTCGTACAACTTTGAGAACGACCCTGTCTTTTGGGGGCAGCAGTTCAACGATGGCATCGCCACTTACGCCGGCGGCGGCGGCGGCAACCATGACTCGGCAGAGGGTGTGCCCCTGGGGGCAGAGACTTGGACCAACAGCGCTCAATAGACTCAGACACAGATTCGAAGTCGGATCCGAATTTCGAGACGGATTTATGGCATGGCATGACATAGAGCGGGATGCGACACGTATATACACATTTGGAAACGAAACGACGGACGTTGGGTGAACGCATACGGCGCAGCGGGGGAACTCCTTGCATGGGCGGCGCGATCTGGGGCGGGGGCCACGGGAGGACGGACATGTTTCTTGGTCACGTATTTCTCATATATGACACTTGGAGGGGGAGTCGGCGCAGCATCTCTCGAGGGTTTTCTTTCTTTTTCCTGTCATGGACGTTGAAGTGACTCGGCGGTTTCCGTGCAAAGCTCGCTTTTGGTGATGGCGACGCATATGTCGCTTCTTTATTTTCCCCTGTTTTGGTTTCATCGGCTGGAAGGGAAATGTTTCGTTACAAGAAAAATGATTCATGGTGCCATTGCACAGCATGAAGATGGCGGATAGTTCTGTTTTTACGTGTTTGTTGCCTTGACCATGTGACCGTTTCACATTTGGGGCTGTAGTTCTTCTCACTAGAAGGCCTTCTACCTACAACGAGTTATGGACCGCTTCATGGGATTATGAGGCAAGGATGCGAATCTAGAAGGTGGGCGAGACAGGACGAGCAAAAGCGCTCGGAGGGCTTCATGATGGGAGTGATGCAGCAACGATGGCGTTTGTGGGGGGGAGACTGGGTACGGGGCGAACGTTAGAAGGTTGGCATAGTCTTGACATTGTTTGGGTAGACTTGTTAAGTTTTTTTTTCTCCTTCCATCCATAAGTTGAAGTGATACGCGCAATATCCGAATGAGGAAAAGACTTTCAGACTTGGATACTGAATATTTGGGATTTGACGATGCTATTGCGCTGGTGGTTTAAGGATGTCAGGGTACAGGAGATGAGCAACCCGTCATCTCGATGATGGCCGCGACGGCGGGCCAAGGGAAGATTGCGCCATCGGATTGGCACTGTATTGGCTCCATCGTCTCGAACGCTCCACCCACTCTGTAGCCCCCTTCTTCCCCACGACCCGCGGGCGACGGCGCGTTGGTGGACAACCTGTCAACGACATACTGGCCGAGGTGCAACAAGAGTAAATCCCGACTCACCACTCACAACTGACCAAGAAGCTGTTTGGAATCTCATCACCATCTCATATCACATCTGCCTTTTCTTGCACCAAGTATCCGTTCCCACGTCCGCACCGTAAACTGACTCCTTGTTTCGCTGACAATCATCGTCGCCTCCGCGTTGACATGGCTTCTCCTCAAGAGCCTGAGCCGAGGTACGAATGCCCTTGGACGCATCCCGCATTCATCCACCGCCTCGACGACAATTCATATGCCCGTGTCTTACAAGGTCGCTGATGTTGCACCTGTAGGCCTATCAATGCCGTCTTCATCGGAGCGGGAGCAGTCGGGTGCTTCTACGCCTCGCGCCTGCACCATGTGCGTGTACCTTGGGACGGAGCTTTTGCTCGCTTCACATGCCTCCTGTAAGGTAGCTAACGAAACAAATGCTTCTTCACTAGCCCAAGCAGAATGTCCGCGTGTCACTCGTAGCGAGGTCCAACTACAAGGCCATTGCCGCATCAGGCGTCAAGCTTGATACGCATTCCTTTGGCGCCTACGTCTTCGAGCCTGAGGCGGCGTACCCATCCGTGACGGCGGCGGCAGAGGCGGTGGCCATGTGGGACTATATCTTCGTAACGACCAAGGCGCTGCCGGACAGGTCGGACGACGCGGCCATGATTGCACCGCTCGTGGGGCCTGGTTCATGTATCGTGCTGATACAGAACGGCGTCGGCGTCGAGGCGCCGTTCCGCGAGCGTTTCCCCGACACGCCCGTGGTCAGCGGCGTGACGATTGTCAGCGCGGAGCAGACGTCGCCGGGTGTCATACGGCAGAACCGGTGGACGCGCATCAGCATCGGGCCTTACACGGACGGGCTGGGCACAGGGGACGCGGCGGTCGGGGAGAAGGGGGCGCGGGCCGTGGAGGCGCTGAGACGATGGTGGGGCCCCGGCTGGGGGGACATCCGCGACGTGGACGCCAAGGACGAGATCGGGCTGCAGACGGTGCGGTGGCACAAGCTCTGCATCAACGCGGCGTTCAACCCGAGCGCCGTGCTCAGCGGGGGCCGGGGGAACGCGGACATGGTATCGGATGCGGAGCTGCGGGAGCATGCGCTCGGGGTCATGCGGGAGATCTGGGAGGCCGTGCCGCGTGTCCTGGGGCGACCACTTCCCGAGGGGATGGCTACGCCAGAGCGCATTGTCAAGAGTACGGAGAGGAATACAGGGGCGCGGCCGAGCATGCTCCTCGACTGGGAGGACGGGCGGCCGCTGGAGCTCGAGGTCATCTTGGGCAACCCCGTACGCATCGCCCGGGCACGGGGCGTGGAAATGCCGCGGTTGCAAAGCCTGTACGCGCTACTGAAGAGCGCGCAAAAGATGCGTGAGCAGCGGGCGGAGAAGGGTAGCAAGCTGTAGTCTTGGCTTGTTCATCGCACACTGGGAAAGGGAAGGAATAGGAGACGGCTGGCACGCCATCGGGTGCGGTACGGTGCGCTGCACAGTGTACGGTGCTCCTGGGCAGCCAGAACGGGGGCGTTGTCTGGTCGTTCCGGCCGCCATGACGCCATGTGTCATTCTTGGTGCAAAAACGCAGGTGCTGGTGAGCCAATCACCTGGGTCTTGGTCGATCTTTAACCTAGTTGGGCGAATGGGAATTCGCATTGTGCCCTACAATTGTCGACCATTTATCCGTCTGAAAGAAAAAATGAAGGTCCACCGCACCAAGGGCCAAGCCTTGAAGGTTGCGATAGCATACGGGGGACAGTACGCACAACCTCGAGAGTCCTTTCACGCGTCGACCGTTTGGTGGCTGTTTGTGCAATTCAAAATCTCTTGCTTTTCCTGCTGGTTGGGACTAGACAGGCATGCTAGAGTGCGAGAACGTAAGGACTGCTGTTACGGCGATGGTACTGTGATCAAGTGAATGGAGGGGATCGGTCTAGTGGTATGATATCAGGTGGGGCCCGATGCTGTGCGAGCCGGGAAGAACACCCCGCCACGCCTGCCATTGGACGAGGCGATTATCGACCATCTCGATCGGTGATCACTCCATCCAAGCAGGAGCTGCCCAGTGCCAGACTTGCCAGGGCGAGACCATGAACACGACCTGGTAGATTGCCGAAACAGTAGGAAAGAGCGCCCTAGGCACCCGAAATCCGTTTCTTGTCCAGCGCCATGGATCGATGACAATACTGAGACCGCCCTTTCTGATTTGCATTGGTGTTGATTTCACCTTCTTGCCTGTACCTACACACTCGGCCAGCCCTTTGCCTGCTTGGCTTCACGGTTCTTGGGTGTGCTTGACTGGACCTCTGACTTGGCCCGACTCACGGTGACCTCTGATTCTGCCCTCCATCCCTGCACTTCGCTCGACTGTGACCACGCAGCATCCCACCATCCCACCATCCCAGCGACGCACGCGTGCCTCGACAGGCCATCTCTCCGACGACAACCCTTCTTTGACGCCGCTTCACCGATCAATCAGTTGTCGTCGCCATCGGTACGCCCACGGACCGCCGCCCACCATCTCGTTGCTCCTCACAGGCGACCCCGCGCGCTCCTTGCACGCGTGCAGTCACGACCATCTTCTGGGCCGGGGGGCCATTGATGCCCACCTCTCCAGACGAGGTCAGAGATCCGTCCGCAACAGACTGCAGCTATGGACCACCAGGCTTCACCTTCAGAGGCCGTCTCTTCGTCGTCCACCCAAAAGGCCACTGACGGCAGCTCGCAATCGACCCTCCAGCCTATCGAGTCGCCAACGCCTGTGCCAACGCCTGAGAAGAGTCTCGACCCGACGTACGACCCTGCCCACCGGCAGACGCCGAGCGTCCGTTCCTCATGGAGTGCCAGTTCTGGCCGCCAACCTGGTCACAGCCCAGAATTGTCCGACAGAGTCTTCCCTATCCGATCGGTCGTCAGTGTCAACCCGGCCGGCAGGACCTCTGGCGAGCACAGCTACTTCCCTCGCATACCCGACCATGGACAGTATATCGCAGCTCGACCTGATGTCCACCGTGTGGATACGTCAGCCAGCGCCGATGTTACAGGTCCGCGCCGCTCCGATTCCGTGTCCCAGGCTCCCACCTCCGCGGTCACCTCACCTCACGACCTCCACACCGCCCGGAACCGTCGCAAGAATACCTTCTCCGGCCCCATGTCGACCATACAAGCCGACGCCGCTCGCCATGCGAACTCGACGCCGTTGCCCATGTTCCAGAGCATTGCTTCCGAGTCCGAGGAGGGGCAGTTCTCGCAACCTGACAAGTCCAATGCCAGCCAGCCACCATCCTCACAGCCAGCCCAAACACCTGCCGACTCCACCCTCGACAGCCACGGTTTGGTCGTACCCAGATTCCGCCATGCCATGACGGACGGAGGCCATGCTGTCATCACGGGGAGGGACGCCGTCTTGCAACATTGTGAGGACGAGCCCATACACACACCTGGCGCCGTTCAAGGCTTCGGCCTGCTGTTGGCCCTGCGCGAGGACCAGGAAGGCCGCTTCCTGGTTCGCTATGCCAGCGAAAATTCGGAGCGCATCATCGGCTACACGCCAAAGCAGCTCTTTGACCTATCCAGTTTCCTAGACATCTTGAGCGAAGAGCAACAGGACAATCTTCTCGATCACATCGACTTCATTCGTGACGAGGATGCCGACCCTGCCACCAATGGACCTGAGGTCTTCAGCCTGACGGTCCGGCCATCGAGGCGGAAGATCACCAAGCTCTGGTGCGCCATCCATATTAACCCAGCCCATCCCGACCTCATCATCTGCGAGTTCGAGCTCGACGATGACCACTTGTACCCCTTGCGCCCGGCCGACGAAGTCATCCCGAACATGCCCGAAGACACCCTGCGGTCCGACCCTACGATGGAGGAACTCGCCGACAGCACTGAGATATTGAGTAAGCCCCTGAGGATCTTGAGAAGTGCAAGGAAGCAGAGGGGTGAGGCCGGTGCCATGCAAGTCTTTGACATAATGTCTCAAGTACAAGAACAGCTTGCAGCAGCCCCGTCTCTCGACGCTTTCCTCAAAATTTTAGTAGGCATCGTGAAAGAGCTGACGGGCTTTCATCGCGTCATGGTCTATCAGTTCGACTCGTCTTTCAACGGCAAGGTTGTTACGGAGCTCGTCGATACCACCCACACGCGGGATCTCTACAAGGGCCTGCACTTCCCAGCTTCAGACATACCGCGGCAAGCTCGTGATCTCTACAAACTCAACAAGGTCCGATTACTCTACGACCGAGATATTGAAACGGCCAGGCTCGTTTGCAAGGCACAGGAGGATCTCGAAGTTCCCCTTGACATGAGCCACGCATATCTGCGCGCCATGTCGCCTATACACCTTAAATATCTTAAGAACATGGCCGTACGTTCATCCATGTCTATATCAATCAACGCCTTCAACGAGCTCTGGGGCCTCATCGCTTGCCATAGCTACGGCTCCAAGGGTATGAGGGTCTCGTTTCCCATCCGCAAAATGTGCCGTCTCGTTGGCGACACGGCTTCGCGCAACATAGAGCGCCTGTCGTACGCGTCTAGGCTGCAGGCGCGCAAGCTGATTCATACAGCACCATCAGAAAAAAGCCCCTCGGGCTACATCATTGCGTCCTCTGATGATCTGCTGAAGCTGTTCGACGCCGACTTCGGCATGCTGTCCATCCACGGCGAGACAAAAATTCTCGGACACATCGAACAGTCTTCGGAGCCACTTGCCATGCTGGAATATCTGCGCATGCGCCATATGTCGTCTGTCGTCACCACACAGGATATCCGGGAGGATTTCCCTGACCTGCATTACAAGCCTGGCTTCATCCTCATCGCTGGTCTTCTCTACGTGCCTTTGAGCGTCGGAGGCACCGACTTTATCGTTTTCTTCAGGAAGGGCCAAGTCAAAGAGGTCAAATGGGCCGGAAACCCTTACGAGAAGATTCTTCGCGAAGGTACGGAAGCTTACCTCGAACCTAGGGAAAGCTTCAAGACGTGGCACGAAACAGTGGTTGGAAAGTGCAGGGACTGGACAGAAGAGCAAGTGGAAACGGCCGCCGTGCTATGTCTTGTCTACGGCAAGTTCATCGAGGTCTGGAGGCAGAAGGAGGCAGCGCTGCAAAGCAGTAAATTGACGAAGATCCTGCTCGCCAATTCGGCACACGAAGTCCGCACGCCACTCAACGCAATCATCAATTATCTTGAGATTGCCTTAGAGGGAACCCTAGACCAAGAAACACGAGATAATTTGGCCAAGTCTCATTCTGCTTCGAAATCTCTTATCTACGTTATCAACGACTTACTCGACCTGACCAAGACCGAAGAGGGGCAGGACCTGATCAAGGACGAAATATTCGCCCTCTCCGGCTGCATCCGCGAAGCAACCGACCCGTTCAGGAATGAGGCCAAACGAAAATCCCTTGAGTACGAGGTTATCGAGCATCCGGGGTTGCCTTCCTTCGTCTATGGCGACAGCCGCAGAGTGAGGCAGGCCATCTCCAACGTTACCGCCAATGCCGTTCAGCACACCGATTCGGGAAGTGTCAAGGTAGAGCTATATGTAGCCGAGGTTCAGGAGCGACGTGTGCGCGTTGAGATTCAGATCCAGGATACTGGACGAGGCATGAACCTAAAGCAGCTCGATGCCCTTTTCCGCGACCTCGAACAAGTTGATATCACATCGGACAGCAAACAGTTGACCGCCGACAAAGAATCCTCGGCAGATAGCCGGACGCTAGGCCTGGGCCTTGCCGTGGTTGCTCGAATCGTACGCAATATGGATGGTCAACTACGACTCAAGTCAGAGGAGGGCAAGGGCTCGACTTTTGTGGTACAGTTGCCGTTTGATATACCCGACGAGTCACCTTCGCTCTCAATAGGGTCTGGTCAGTCAACCAGACCGGTGCCCGGTTCCAGCTCTGCATCGGTAACAAAACAAATACAGCGGCCCAGCGAATGCGAAATTGTGCTGGTTGAAGGAGGCACAACCTCACTTGCCAGTCCGCAAGGCGAAGTGACCGGGCTCGCGACGGATGCAGGGAGTCTCAAGAGCCAATTCAGCGCGGGTAGTAAAGGCAGCCGGACCAGTGTTCGCAGCTCCCTCAGCGACGCGGATAGACTCATCGATGCAATTCAGACACCGCTGGGCATCGGCGATCATGCAACAGGGTCTCCGGCGCAACACCGGGCCGTTAGGGAAGGGCATGGCGCACTCGGCATGACGAAGACTGACAGCAAGACGGCAGCCCGGTCCATGAGCCCTTCCACCACACGGCGCAGTAATCCAAGGTCACCAGGAACAATCACCCTGCCCGACAAGCCGACAACCGGGCTTGTCACCGTGCGGGACTCGAAGACACCGATCCGGCCGATCAAAGTGCCCGACGAATATTTTGATCGACCTGCCGAGGTCCCGTCGTCATCTCGCGTGCTCTACGAGGTCACTGAGCTCGCGAAACAGCAGCCATCGCCAGCACCAAACCCAGCACCGTCCGAGGCGGAAACAAGCTCGATACCAAACTTGGATAACACTAGGTTGCAAATTTTGATTGCAGAGGATGACCCCATCAATATGAGAATCCTAAGGAAACGTCTTGAAAAGGCTGGCCACGTGGTGCACCACGCAGTCAACGGAGAGGATTGCGCAATGTTCTATCGCGAAAGGTCCAAGACCTTCGATGTGGTGCTTATGGACATGCAGGTTCGTAACCGCAGACTTGATACTCTGACGTGTTTTCCTAATTTCCGCTTACACGTTTTCGCAGATGCCCATTGTCGACGGTCTCACGAGTACCAAGATGATACGATCTTTTGAGCAATCGCATGAGCATTGTGCTCATTCAGCACTGGCCGCTCACAATGGGAGGGTTCCCATCTTCGCTGTTTCTGCTTCTTTGATCGAACGCGAGAAGAACACATATGCAGACGCTGGTTTCGATGGCTGGATTCTCAAGCCAGTCGACTTTAAAAGGCTTCACACTCTGCTTCTCGGCATTGTCGATGACAATGTCCGTACTTCTTGTCTTTACCAGGAAGGAGAGTGGGAGCGTGGCGGCTGGTTCTGCAGTCGCAGCTGCGAGATGCATAAGCAGGCAACAGAAGACGACGGAGACAGAGGAATAGAGATACCCCAACCCGAGCTCGGGGTTCAAGGTTCGAACGACAGTGTGCAAGCTTTGGATCAGGTGGCCAACGTTGGGAGCACCGAGCCCAGCACCTGAACCAATTGAGGGATTGGTTTACACTCTTGACAGGATGGAGGCGGCTTGGTGAGGACATACTCCTGCGTCAGAACTACGGGGCCGCATACGGTGCGAGTTCTTCGGTATGACACCATACGGAATAAGAGCTGGAGATTTGATATTCAGCTGATGCCCTAAGTGGCCTTTCGACTTGGGTCGATGCATCATGTAGCAGAACCTTTTTCTGTTGTACCTTTGGCTCTGGCAGAAGACGGTTAAATCCTCATGTGGGTGGCGTCAATCGGGTTGCTTTATTTGATATATCAAAGGGTTCCTGGAATGGCAGGAGTTTAACGTATGACGTGGCATTAGCAAGGCAATACATGGAGCAAAGGTGGGCGGAAGGCTGGCATGCTTCCTTGTGGCCAAAGAAGCTCTATCCCCCTGTTAAATTCATCAGGCAAAGCGGCAATGGAAAATCTCTTGACGCCATGGGTTTCCTTCTCGAATGTAAATTTTTCTCTAGCAGCAGGCCGCCTACAACCGGATTTGCATGCAGTCAATGTACTTCGTGCCATATCTGTGGTCATCTCAAACAAAAGCCAAGTTGCTCATCTAGAGATCTAGAGGTTGAAAATAAAGTTATATATATACAGTAACACGGACCCCTCCTTAGCTGCGACCATCTCGCGCCTTCCCACCCTAATCCTTCTCCCACGAAAAATGGAGTACGCACGCTGACTCATGAATTTGCTACTCGTCTCCGATAGCAGGAACATCACTCACGACGTTCGTGTAAGGAACATCTCCATCAGCTGTCGCTGCAGACGACCTACCGTCGCCGTGGACCGCGACCAAGTCTTCAAACTGGACCCGAGTGGCTTCCCCGCCATTTGCCTCAAATTTCCCCGCACCGTTTCCCTTCTTGTTGGTGCCGGTCTCGGCGAGGAGCCTCTGGCGCTCCTGGACCCACGCCGGCGGCAGGCCCGGACCGCTGTCTGCATTGCCATAGTCGCTCTTCTTGGTGCCCTTGGGCCATCGGCCGGGGCCGCGGCCGGTGCCACCGCTCTTCCGACGCGAGGCGCCGCTTGCCTTGGGCTTGCTGGCAGATTGACGCTTGACGCTGCCGCTGCCGCTGCCCACTGACCGTCTGGGTTTGGCGCTGCTACCGGATGGAGCCGTACGAACGATTGCCGGACGCGGGATAGAGGCTCTCGGACGGTCTTGGCGTCGCCCTCCTGGTGCCGGAAAGACCTCGAACCGAGACGTGAGAATACCATCGTACTGCTCAATCCAGGATACGATCGGCACGTGTTCGACTGCCGACTGCTTCGGCGTGGCTTCTTTGGTGGAAGCCCCTGAGACAGGACCGTCGTGGGGTTCCGTCGATTCACGGACCTGCTCCGCCAACCTGCTCCGTTCGACCGCGACCTCGTCTGTCACAGCTGGCTTCTCCGGCGCGCCTTCAGCCTCGGTGCCAGGCGCGGGAACGGAGATTGTATTTTCAAAGGCCGTACCCTTTGAGAGACCATTGATCAGACGTGGCGTGGCTACCTTGCGGTCTTCGTCCTCTTCCCGAGGAGCAATGGCTGTGATAGCGGGTCCAAGCTCGAAGTTCGTCGTATTTCCCCTTCCCATCACGTAAGGCGTCCAGACCAGAGCCTTTTCATACAGCTTGACATATTGCTTAGCGTCCCATTTCGACACGTACTCTCTGCAGTATGCGAGGTCCAGTCTGAAGGCATAGAGGCCTGTCTTGGCGTCTCGGATCAGACATCTCAATCCTTCAAGTGCAGAGATAACGTCATCGGGAGTGAGTCCCGTATCGTCCGAGATATGACGAAAACTCAGTCCCACCGGACTGCCACTTTTCTCGCCACCATCCCATTTTTTAAGGAGATACTGGCACATAACAAGCCGCCAATAGTTCCTGTATGAGACAAGACCCATGTCAGACAGAGGTTTCTCCGGAGATCCTGTCTTCTTCTCTACACGCGTCAGGAGGTAAGAAAAGTCGATCAAGAGGTTGCCGTAGCCCTTGCGTTGGTGGATCGGCAATGTCAAGATGCAAGACACGTTGTTCTGGCTGCTGGCTCGTTTTTCTTTCGAAAAATAACCAACAAAGTGGTAACCGAGGTCGTCGTACTCGCAGAGAACGTAGAAGAGAAATGGTTCGACGTCATAGTAGAGGGTTTTCGAGCCAAGAAAAAGTTTCGCCAGGAGGCAGAGATTCTGACAATAGACTGGGTTCTTGCGCCCATCCACTTCGAACACAGAGACAGATCCGTGACGGTATATCTCGTCTCCTGGTGGGTGCTTAGCAGGACATTTGAGCTTGTGGCGCCAAGCCACGTAATCCGAGTTCATGTACTTGAGGCAAAACTCGCAGATGTACAAGATACGATTTCTGCTGTACTCCTCGGGATATGGTGCCGCATACCAGGTGTCGATTTCCCAACCGCCAAATTCGATGCACTCAATCTGACTGGCAGGACCGGCCGTCCTCTTGCTTTTTTTGCCCTTTTCGGCACCTTCGCCATTGATCTCGATGACATGCATCGTCCTCCATTCTTCCTCAGCCTTTTGCTTAGCTTCATCGAAGCGCCTGCGGTCATCATTCGTGGGTAACGTGCGCGACGTATCAGCTTCAACGTCAGTCAGGATTCCGCCGTACGGCTTCGTTCTTATCTCATCGGCCTCTCGATCAAGAAAGGAGTAGAATGGTTGAGAGCTGCTTGACGCCAGAAATGGTGGCGGCAGCGCCGAGAGATTCGTTCGAGCTGATCGCGTAGGTTCGTTCCTTGTCGTGCGCTTCCGATTTGAAGAAGTCTTTGGTGTCATGACTTGCCGCAAAGCAGCGGGGCTGACACGCATATTGATGATAATGCTATCCGATCGTCTGGTCACAGTGACTGCCGCGATATTCCGAGTCGCCTTGAGGCGCAATTTCCGAGGTTTGTCTGCTTCACCAGCATCGCTTTGTGGGTGATGAGACGTGGTTTCGCGAGACGAGCGCTGATCGTCGGGTGTACGTCGCCGACGCTTACGAAGTGACATCGTGGTATCATCGGGCTCGGCTGGTGAAGTTTTCCGCTTGCGAAGGAGTCGTGATTGGTCATCGCCCTCCCCATCTACCTCGGGGAGTTCTTGCTTGTCAGATACATCTGAGTCTTCGCATTCGGGGAGGCTAGCCGTCTTCAGGTTGGACTGGGACTGGTCAGGGCTTGCGCCAGATGAGGGCAGTGATTTTGGTTCCGTCTCATTGGGAGCTGCGAAGTCAGCAGCAGGCTCACCAGCCAGCTTCACGGACGAGGCGCAGCCTGGGCAACTCCATATTGTTGTATCTATAGGCCAGAGATCAGAACAGCGCCTTAGAAACCATGATGCTTATGGTTGGTTGAAATCAGAAGAAAGGAGAATCGCATACCATCATATGCCTGCAAAGACCCGGCCTCTCGTGCGCAGTACTGATGTGCTAGCAAATGTCAGTATGAAACCCTTGCAGTTGTCGCCACAGGTGGAGCAGACTAGGTAGTCTTCAAAGTCTTCGCCTGGGTCATGTTCCTCATCCTGTTTGCAGAACAGGCACAAGGTTCGCGCTGCAGCATCCGATTCCTCGTCTTCGTCTTCGTGGCTTTCTGGGGCGTCTTCCCAGGCAGCGGCGCCGTCTGAATCCTCCGAAGAATCGGTAGGTGAGTGTGATCGTTCACTCTCAACATCATCATCTTCGTCATCTGTGTCGCCCGGTCGGATTTTGACGGCGCCAACGCCCTCATCATCATTGTCATCCTCCTCCTCGTCGACATATTCGACGCTTCCTGTGAACTGTTCGGGACCTTGGTTCAGATCGTTCTCTTGATTCGCGTCGAGCCCAGAAGTCTGTACAATATCTTCCTCCCCTTCGGCGTCGTCCTCGTCATAGACACCATTTATTGGCCCAATCTCAATAATATCGTCATCATCTTCACCTGGGGCATCCTCCTCATCCTCGGCATCATCATCTTCGGAAGACGCAATTCTCCCTGAGGCCAGGTTGTCGACAGCCTCGTCGTCTCTCTTTGGTGTCGAGCCCTTTCGGCCGTGAATGTGATGATGGGATATGTTGCCGATCCCGTGGCTCGAATGTTCTGCTGCATCGTCTCGATCTTGAGGTGACATCCTAACCACGTTGGAAGAGTCCGAGTCATCGCGCTCCAGGTCCTCCTCGGATACGACGACGCTTTGTTGCAGCTCCTCTTCAGCCGCTAGCTGAGCACTTGCCATATCTATAGATTTGGTCGTGCTGGACCTTCTTCCGTGCTTCTTGTGACCAGTAATCTGACTCAACGGTACGACGTTCGGGTGGGCTTGAGAAACAGTATCAGCCGCCCATTCTAAGGTGCAAGGACGCGGTTTGGGAAGGTGCCTGTCGCGTCGTGCCGCAGCAACAGTATCGGGGCTCCGTTCGTAGGCGGCAACCTGTGATTCGTCTTTCGAGTAGCAAAGAATCCGTCTGACCGGACCGACGTAGTTTGCGAGGGGGAAGCCCAAGGAAAAGCTCTTGCCTGTTCGAAGACGGGCAATCGGAGGGGGAAGCTAATTCCACGAAGCTGCTGTTGTTCGTTTAGACAGTATAGAGACGAAGGACACACTGTGTAAACACCATCCTCGGAATCAAAGTGGGCGATCGGTCAGATAAGTCTCCACAGTGAGATGAGGCATGAGACGCGCCATAGAGGCAGGAGGCAGGCCCACTTTCTACCCTGCTGTTTCGTCTTATCGTGATCCCAGCAGTCACGTGAAAACTAAGGAGCCGTTGCCTTCAGTTCGCTTGCTGTATGCAATGCCGGACCAGTCAGATGCATTGCATTGCGACCTCATTGGAAGACATCGCGGCTGCCTTTCGACCTTCTCAGTATTTCCATAACGCCCACGTCGCGTTATATCTTTGTCGAGATCTTCTACTGTGCAATCAATTGGCGGCAAGACCGCAAGGCGGACTCCACGATCTTCCAGCACTGTTTCCGAAAGCGTTCGCACTCAACTCACCAACATGCCTGTTCCTTTCGAGACACTGATCCCTTATGGGATCATCGTTGCCGTACGCAAACCCAGACACTCGCAGGCTTGAGAAGTCGCTGAAGCTCTTTACAGATGTTTGGTATCACTGGCACTGGCCTCGCAGTCATCAAGGGTATCCAAAACGGTGGCAAGAAGCCCCGGTACAGCCTTGACCAGTGGGACAAGGTACGTTTGCATCATTGTTGTCTTGTGTCTGGAAACACTGCTAACTCCTCCATAGCAAAGTACGACTCTCTTCCGCAACATCCGGTCACAAAATGTGAAGCTAATACGACCATCTGCTGTAGTGATGGACCGCGACCGTCGCTTGACGGGTAACCTCAGAGGACAGACGGACAATCCTTTCGCTCCGAGAGGTTTCGAGCTGAACAACCCTTGGAGGGTGAGCAAAGCCTCATATTGATCCATCGCGGTATATTGAATGGTATGCTAACAGATGAATCACAGCTGGAAAAGAGAATTTCATAAGCCGACCCTGGTGGGACAGCAGATAGGTGATGGGTTGAGTTCGGGTCAACATGGTTTCTAGCAGCTACATGTCTCTTACGTTAAGCTTGAATCGAACAATCATGTCAAGTGCCCAAAGAACGGGAGCCCAGTTCAGACACCATGGATCACCTTACTTGCCTCAACGCGTTCGCAGCCAAGCCGTGAGGGTCACAGCTCGGCAGTATTTGAAGAGGCCATGCTGGCAAAGACAACCGGAATAGAACCATATTCATTTGGCAGTGTATTATGAAAGCTAATTGCCCCCTATCTCCACTCTAGGTCTATTCTTGTTGAGGCTGTCAACCAGTATGCAAGCTTGACAGAAAGTTTGGCTGGTCATGTAGCCACACCGCTGGCACTTGCCAAGCTTCTGGAGATCCGGGAGAGTATCTGCCGTCGACGCGTCCTTCCTGCCTTCCCTCTTCAATCGCATGATGCTACTGTTATCCATAGGAGTGAAGTCGACCTCGGAGTCTTTATCGACAGCCACGCGGCGGAGATTTTCTTCGATGTTGGCAACTTCGCTTTCCATACTGCGCCCTTGTTTAGATCCACATGTAGACGCATCGTCATCTTCGGTCAGGCCTCTAGCAGGACAGGCACAAGAATTTGTCGACGACCCGGGAACAAGGCGTGCCATGTCTTCTCCACTCCTGACTATGTCGAGTATTGCGCTTGGTCTCACCCGCTCGAGATTCTTGATCAAACTCCTCGCCGTACCTCGGAAGGCCTCGGGGCTGTAGATACACTCGGTGCTGAAGTAGTCGAGCCTTTTGTGGTGCGCATACAAGACGATCTCCTTCTCGTATGAGTACTTCAGTGGTTTGCTCCTCTTCACATCACTAGTGTCATCGCCCGTCATGATGCTAGTACTCCGGGACAATCGCGGCAAGTCGCCCCTCAAGAGATTCATCAAAATCGTCTCAGCGATGTCGTCAGCATTGTGGCCGGTGACCAGATGCCGAATGCCCAGCATCTTTGACCCGCGATCGAGGGCTTGCCGGCGAAACACGCCACAGTACGTGCAATTGCCTTTCTTGCCCACAGTGCCCACGACCTGGTCCATCGTCCAACCATAGAGCTCATCGTAGCCCACGACGGTCAGAGGCATGTCGTATTGGGTTGCATTGCGCTTAACAGTCTCCAAGGAATCGTCACGGTATCCTTTAATACCCTCATCGATGCTTAGAAGGATCAGATCGAGTCCATAGTCGTGGCGTTCGTTAAGAGTTTTGAGGACCGATGCAAGGACTGTCGAGTCTTTGCCACCAGATGCTCCTATAGCCACTTTGTCGCCCCTGCTGAAAAGTTTCGAAGATATGATGGTGTGATGGACTTCATCCTCAAATATCGAAATGAAACATGCCTTGCAGATTTTCTGATGATTCTTGGGTCTTTTGACGACAGCTCGGTCAACGTTGCACCTGGCGCATATGATCGGCGCCATATCAACTTTATATCGTTCAAGCGATGACTCGGCTCGCAATGACGAAAGGCTTTGATCACCAGACACCAACGACCAACTAAACTGATCAGTGACAAGTGCGCGAGAGTGATTCGTGCTGAAGAGGCTCGAGCAAGCTTGCGGTACCTTGTCGGGCCCAAGAGACAAAGGCGAGGTGAGATAAGGTGTCTAGTATGAGTTTGCTCCAGCGGTACTTGGTAATTGCTGAGATATCTACCTCCTCAGAGCACACAGCAGGTGTTGGTGCGCTGGTTCGTCCAGCCGTATCAGAAGTGGGAGTAGTGTCACGTGCAGATAAGCCTGGAACGGCTTGGTGTGCCACCTGCTGAAAGGAACCCTAGGCGGCGGGGAGTACGTACTTTTTTTTCTTCACGGAACCCACCCACAGGTTTAGCGTGGTCAATATTTCCCACCGAGTCACTTGAACGAAATTCAGACGCACTTTTACCTTCGTTGTTTCCTCTTCCCACTAACCGACAACCGCCAACCGCAGGATCAACCGTCACGATGGTAAGTCAAAACCATACTGAGCACTCTGGGCTCACATGATTCCAAGCTCGTTGAGCATAGCTTCGGGTCTTGCTTCGGCAGACTTCGAATCATTCCGCCCGCAAAATCCAGCATGGATGCAAATCCGTGCTGGACTGGGTGATGATATGGCTTGAGACGCCGATGAGCACTCTCATGCAATTCGTCGTCTCTTTAGAGCTCAAGAAAGACAACGTGGTCTGAACAAGTCGCTGATGTCTTTCTTCCTCAATGATAGCCCCCCAAGTCCGGCAAGAAGGTGGCTGCTGCCCCTTTCCCTCAGGGAAAGGCTGGCAAGAAGGGCCCTAAGGTGAGACTTCTTAAAGCTGCAACAACGTAACAATACTCACCCTTCTTACTTCAGAACCCCCTCCTTGAGCGCAAGGCCCGCAACTTCGGTATTGGCCAGGATATCCAACCCCGCCGCAACCTGTCGCGCATGGTGAAGTGGCCCGAGTACGTTCGTCTTCAGCGCCAGAAGAAGATCCTCAGCATGCGCCTCAAGGTCCCTCCCGCGATCGCCCAGTTCCAGCACGTCCTCGACCGCAACACAGCTGCTCAGGCCTTCAAGCTGCTCAACAAGTATCGCCCTGAGACTAAGGCCGAGAAGAAAGAGCGTCTTGTCAAGGAAGCCACTGCCGTCAAGGATGGCAAGAAGAAGGAGGACGTCAGCAAGAAGCCTTACACTGTCAAGTACGGCCTGAACCATGTTGTTGGACTCATCGAAAACAAGAAGGCCTCGCTGGTCCTCATTCCCAACGACGTCGATCCCATCGAGCTCGTCATCTTTCTGCCCGCGCTCTGCCGTAAGATGGGTGTTCCTTACGCCATCATCAAGGGCAAGGCTCGTCTTGGCACCGTCGTCCACAAGAAGGTTAGTTGTAGCTGTACCACATGCTTATCATCAAACACCGGCTAACCCTTGACAACCAGACTGCTGCCGTTCTCGCCGTTACCGAGGTTCGTTCTGAGGACAAGAGCGAGCTCTCTAAGCTCATCTCTGCTGTCAAGGATGGTTATCTCGAGAAGACTGAGCAGTCGAGGAAGCAGTGGGGTGGTGGTATTATGGGCCAGAAGGCTCAGAACGCCATGGCCAAGAAGAAGAAGGCTCTCGAGTCGGCCATCAAGGTCTAAGACATCGAAATACCCGGTTTTGATTTTGCGCGATAGGAAAAGTCAGCATCGGCAGCAGCTCGACCAGTGCTGCTGCTGCTGCCAAGGCATTCTAGCCTCTCTTCTAGAGGCAGGCAGTATGGCAAAATACACATCACGGCATAGGAGTCACGGTTACGAGTCAATGCTAGTATTCTCTGCAAACTGCATGGCCGTGTTGTATGAAGATGACATGGAGGGTCTTGAAATTTTCCAGGCGAGAGATGTAATTGATCGGCCAAGCTACAAACACTGCTTTGATAAGTACTTTGGACAAGCCTTCCCACCCTACCGTGGCTTCTCGGCGCGCGTTTCAGTACAGGGGATGATCGAACACGATGGTGGGCCTCGGCTACATACCCTGCGATTGATTTGCGTCTCAGAGCCGTCATCTGTTGGCTTGTTGAACCCGGATTGTCTGCGTCTGCGTCACGTTGTAAAATGGAGGAAACCCCAACTAAGCCGGGGCTGTTGAAACGTCGCTCCGAGATCGAAATGTACTTGAAAGCTTGGCTACACGGCGCATCGTTGTTTCCAGGTCCGGAGGCCCATTTCCAAGCCTGGACGGGTGCCTCCTGACCCTTCTTTGCCCCTGCTTGTGGCAGTAGGCGGGGAATGGGGATCACATAAGACCGGGGCTCATTTCCGCTCCCCCGAATGTGTTTGTAGGACAGTACTTTTGTTCGACCCGAACACGCAGCCTGGCGTTATAGTGTGCTCTGCTCAACATTATTCCACCTGACCGGCTCAACGTCAATCTCACGAAGAAAACACAGAAAATAATGGCGCAGAGCAACCGTGAGAGCATGCAAGACGATCGAGGACCCACAGACCGTCACTAATCGTAGTAGATGACACTTTCCTATCTGCACTGAATTCAAATCAGGCGTGGGCAGGCTACAAAACCAACGAGAATCCTGCTTTCTTCCAGACTTTGGCCACTGGCCAGTCGCCGTCCATCTGTAAGCTACTTGCCGGGGTCGCCGTCTTCCGAGCCTTGATGTTTGCATGAGGAACAGCCTGCTCGACAACTTATTCAGGATCGAAACTAAGCGTTATGGCAGTGTGGCTAGGGTGTTCTGACTCCCGCGTGCCAGAGACCACCATCTTAGGTCTGCAACCTGGTGACGTGTTCGTGCACCGCAACATAGGCAACATAGTGTCACCCACGGATATCAACACCTCGGCAGTCATCGAATTTGCGGTCGCACATTTGGATGTCAAGCACGTCGTGATATGCGGCCACTCGACATGTGGCGGAGTTCAGTCAACCCTGGCGCAGAGGCGTGTAGGTGGTGTTCTGGATACCTGGCTCACGCCGCTGAGAGCAATCAAACAACAGCTTTCCGGCGAGCTCTCTTCCATGCATGATGATCGTGCTAAAGAGATTCGAATTGCCGAAAAGAATGTCGAGGACGGCGTGGCAGCATTGATGGCCAACGTGACTATTCAAGAACACATGGCAAGTCGAAACCTTCAGATCCACGGTTGTATTTTCGACATCTCGAGTGGCCACATCCGAGATCTGGGATTAGGGACAAAAACGGGTGGACTGTCAGCTGTCGCCACCGCCACCCACGAGATAATTCGTGGCAATCATGCTCAACTCGTCTTTGAAGATGATGGGACGGCCACGATGACAGCTCGTTAGAACTACTTCAGGCATTCGGCTCACCGCACGGGAATGGTGTGCTTCTTGTTGCACAGGGGAGTTTGAGGCGGCGTCAAACACCATTCACCAACCGACGCATGAGAGTGTAATTTGAGGGTCGAAGAAGAACGACCAGGAAGCTCAGCATGTGTATTCATCTGTCTTAATCTGCGCCATGGATTATTTTCTTATGTCCTGTGCTTGGAGGCTATCCTCTTTTTGCGGGCAAATAAGCGGTTAGACTCTGTATTGGCAAGAGAGCGCGCTAGAACGGGCTGAAACGTTCAACCAAACACGAGCTTGAAGATGTCGTTGAAAACAAAGTAGTTGCCCGAAGGGTCTCGCATGAGTTGGAAAGTCTGCGAGAAGTTCATGGGCCGCTGCTCCTCATCCACCTACAATGCAAGTCATACTACGTCAGTGCTTGCGCAAAAACAACCGGCCGCTTCGTCAGCAGCTGTTGTACGTACCAGAAGTTGACCGGTGATAAGAATGATGATGCCACCCTCAACGGTGGGCTGCGAGTCGAGAGTGGAGACCTGGTGCTTGACCTTCTCAAAAGGCAGCGAGGAAAGCTTCTCGGTAATGGGTGTAGCGCCCAGGACAGAGCTGCTCTCGAAGGTGAGCATAGACTGCTCCCGCTGTTGATATATCCCGGTTAGCTCTGGAGGTTAGTGTCATATGCGCATGCGAAGGGTGAACCCACGTAGAGGCTGGTCAGTCCTTTGCGATCGGAGTCAAACTGGTTGTAGTAGAACTCGACGAATTGCTCTACGGGTAGGGGATAATGTTAGACTTGTCGAGTTGACCACGGTTGCCGTTGCACATACTCGCGACTTCCTCGAAGTCTAAAGTGTTTTGTTAGCCACAAGAGCCGCGACTGCGCATTCACCGAGCCACAGAGGCATGGGCCGGCTTACTAGGCGTGGCAGCAGACATGATGGCGGTATGGTCTGTCTTGAGCTGCCAATATCGAGGTCGTGTGTTGTCGACTCCGTTGGGAAAGATTCGTTGATGTGACGGCGAGTTTCAAAGGTGGATGGGTTTGTGGTCAGGCTGCGGCAAGTGATGGAAGGAGGGGTTGTTAGGTCCCGCTTGTGCACCACGTTGTCGCAAAAATGTTGATGGTGGCTGGAGCACCGCAGATTGGGAGGGTCCAAGTACATGCGCCTCCGCAATGTCGCCGAATCACCTCCTTTGTGCATTAATGGCGGGGTGTGGTTTCGCTTAGTACACTCATGTGCCATGCTACTAAGGGGGGTTCGCCTATCGGTGGCTTTAAAAATCCTGCAATGCTGCACGGTGAATTATCTTTCCCGCCGAATATCTGACTTTCTCAGGAACTGTGACGAATCCAACACCAAGCTCGTCGGGCCTCCTGGCCAAGGTATGTCTGCCAATCTTCTCGTTTGACTCCTGTCTCCCCTTATCGGCCTTTTCATGATGACACAATCTTCCATTAAGAACGGCCAACTGAACAATCATGTTGATCCAATATATCAAGCTCAACAGTCTGACATTGAAAGAAATCCTACCTGTTTTTTGTACGCCTACCTGGGAGAATATCCGCTAATTCGCGAAGCCACTAGGCACATATCGCTCATGATTTCGTCAACTTCCAAGGTCTTTCAATCCTGTCTGCTGTCAGATCGTATACGAACCTGAAGCACCAGATTGTGTCAGACGCGTGTAGTTTGGTAGGCCCTTATCCGAAGCTTTCACCATACTTAGGCTGTCACGATATGGTCGAGAAGAATAATGAACAATCATGTATGATCGAGATCTCGACACGCTCTCGCTTTGTGATAATGGATCCGTGTCGACGAACAGTGTGGTTACTTTCGCTGAGCAGGGTCATCTTGAGGAAATTTTAGTCCATCTGTGATTTACTCTCACGTGATTGGGGGCCGTCGAGGTGCTTCAAGTTCGCATGAGTGCAGTCTGCCTTGCCCGTGGTAAATTGATATGTTTATCTCCCCCTTTCACTCTTGACAATACCGGCAAACACGTACGCTCTTGTTGTTTAATTTTGGCCCAGAAACCAAAGACGATGTACTTATCAGCAACAAGACTATGGATCTAACTCTTATCGCCTTGTGTGGAGTTTAGGAGGGTCGGTGCGACTTATGTATAATAAATGTTCACGGCCACATGAACTCGATCATGACAGCCTTTATTACTGCAATACTCCAAAGGAGAGCAGTTCCCCGATTCTGTCGCCATGCCCCCCCCCCCCCGGGTTTGCTAGAAGCGCTTTCTCGAAATATAACGGGGCGTTCTCACAGTTCGTCTTCCACCTCCTCGCCTCTGTTATTCGGCTGAGATGATGTGGCGGATTGTGCGACAGTGTCGTCTAGAGAGGTGGCAAGCAGGCCCAGAGGCGGGATCTGGTCACCTGGACCCGGAATACTCGGACGTGGTTTCTTCATGGGGCTGCCGAACACGGAAGTGGGTAGCACTGGCTCAAGAGCCGCTGCCGCGTTTGTCCTCGGACTTGCCTGCGCAGCACTGGGCGCGGGAACAGACGAGTCGCCAGCCGCAGTTGCGGCAGTGTTTGTCTTATCAACGGCAGCAGTCGAGACAGGGCCCGGATCCGCAGAGTGCGCCCGCTTAAGCTGATGACAGGACAGTCAGTATGTTGGGATTGCCTAGCGAGGCTCGTTCTGAACAACTTACACGTATGCGGTTCACGCCGTCAGCCAGTTCGCCCGAAAATTGGCCATCGTCTGGGGCCAGTTTTGCACTGACGTCTCTCTCGTCAATATCCTCCATCTTTCCGAGAACTTCACCTTCATCATCCTCGTCATCACTGTCATCCTGCAATGAGCCACTTGCTTGACCAATACTCTTCTTCCGAGCCTTGCGCCGCCTTGTAGCGTCTGTCTCTTGATCGCGGAAGGTTGAGAAGCCTACTGTCCCAGTCGACTTGAGCGGACCCAACGTTGAAAAGTCGAGCTGACCAGACCGCCTTTTGGCCGAGCCCGGCGTGGGCTGCGGGGTCTTGGAAGATGCGAGAACTCCAATCTTTTGTAGCTGGCCTATGAGACTGTCAGTGTCGATGTGCGTTGTGTTTAGGCGCAATTGGGGGTTACTTGCGCTCGCCCCGGTAGAAGAAAGTGAATGACGCATAGGGCTTGTCTGGACCATCGATGCCGGTGACAGTCTGAGTACTGATTGTCTTGGGATCGAGGGTCTTGGGTTTAGCGAAGCTTGTCGTGTGCTCGACGTCAGCATCCATTCCGCCGCCGCCATTGCTCTTGTCTTTGGTCGCCGATTCCGTCTCGTCATCGTCATCATGGGCATCGAATTGCGGAGAGTATTCGCCCTTCTTTATCTCGCCTGAGGCCAGCACCCGGAACATGAGGACCTTGATCTGCCCCGTCGCTTCGGGAGGCTCGTCGTCGTCAGAGAGAGAATCAGAGCTCATGTCGTCTAGAACAGCCTCCACGGGAGAGCCTGCATCCGCGCCATACCTGAAGGTATCACGAGGTCCTCCAGCCCCATCTTCAGGCTTCGTGGTAGCAGTCTCGTTGGTGACTCCTTGTCGACGGCGACGCCTCTCAAATCTTTGCCGGCGCCTCTCAAGCTTCTCGGCAGCATCGTGGCCTTTCAGATCAAGCCCGTTCAACCAACGTTCCAACCCAACCTCACGGAACAAGAACTCTCGCTCCGCCAACCCGCCGCCTTCGGCATCAGGAACCTGTACCCATCGACTGTTTACCCATGTTTCCTCGCCGGGTCGGAGAAGCGTAGCTACTTCTTCCTTGGACCTGCCGTCGAAGTAAATGTAGGCAGCGATGGTCTCGTTCTCCGAGTTGGTCATGGGAATGTATGGATTCGCGATCCAAGAATTCTTATTCCGCTCCGAGGGCGCAGTTGGGTGCCCTCCGACATACTGAGGCTTGGGATATGGGTTGTCGTCTGTAGGCTTGGGCGCCGAGTAGGGAATCGGCAGGCCGGGAGTCAGCAACGTGATCGAGATGGCGAACTTGGCAGGATCGGGTTTGTTGCTGCTGAGGTCGACCTGAGGCTGTGGCACAGGTATGTAAGTGCTAATGCGCGAGAACCGTGACTGCTTCTGCATGCCATGCTCAGGGAGCGGTGCCCCGTTGGCGTGAATGCTGACCGCGATCCCCTTGAAACACGGCATGATTGAGGGTGGCTAGAAAACAAATCAAAATAACACCCAGGCCTCGCAGTAGGTCCTTCTCGAGGCCGAGGCCGATCTTGAAGTCGGGTCGAGTGGCGGCGGTGGCGGCGGTGATGGTTATGGTGGAAGTTCCCAAATATTCGCGGGGAGGCGGGGGATCAAGTCAGGCGAGATGCGTGCTGCTCTTAGCGAATAGTGGCTGCTTTTGTGGTGGGGAGTGCTGGTAGTGTAGGGGTCAGTACCCACCCAGGTGATAGCTTGTGGGTGTCAGAAGAAGTGCGGGAACCAAAAGCCCACTTGGCACAGCCTGTGCCTTCCTGCCAGAATTGCTGGGTTTCTTGACTACTGACGCAATGATCAAGACAGACGACGTAGGAAAGAAAAATCTAGTAGATTGGTCGTGGCGGAAATTGGTAGTCCTTTGTTGCGCACGAAGTTGGAAGAACCAGGGAGCTGCTGAGCCCGAGTCCCCTTTTCGGTACCTTACGTATGGGCCAAGAGAGGTGAGATACGGCAAGCTGCTCAACAGCAAGCGGAGCTCAAGTCCATTCATTTATATACGTTTCACAGGGTTAGTGTCTTTATTCAATCGCTTATTTATTTACGCAGTTGCTCGTCTTGCTTATTTAGCTCCCATCCGGTGCTCCCTTTCGCAGCTCACATTAGCCCCCTCCCTACTCGAAATATTTGGTAAGCTCGACACAAACCTTGGCTTCAGAGTTGTTCAGACTGAATACAGAAATCTTTCCCGGCCCCAAAACTGGCGCACTCCTCATTTCCTTCCTATCTGGTAATGACTCTGTTATGAAGTTCTGGACTGTCCGGCTTCGGAATCAGGCGCATACAAGACGCCAGTAGTCAGCGTCCGGTTTAACTTGACACTGCCAGCACTACCCGCCCCCATCCAACACATCAAAAGTGTTCGGCGTGTCGATGGAGTTTTTAACACTTCACGGCCATTTTAGGCTACATGGCTAACTTGGCTGGCGAGCGCCGTCAACCAACACCGGTCCTGAACAGCACGAACTGCCTGCCACAGTCCGACTGAGTCCAAGTTCTCACCATTTATGCCTTTCGATGATTTGATGATCGACGCCTGATTATTTTCCCGCCGCTCCCTGTTCCCGCCTCGCTGTAGCTTGTGCCGATGCCGGAATCGCCCCTCCAGCCTTCCCGCATATCTTCTTCTGCTTCGTCATCTGCTTCTATCTCAGTGGTTGTGTGGTGCAGTGATTTGACGCCCAGAGACCTCTCGCTACCGTGTGGTTCATATTTGAGTGGTGGCTGTTTGCTGGAGGTTGGGAACGTCCGTGGCACATCAGAGAACTCGTCAAACTCTCCTTCCTCCGTTTTGACAGTGACGCGTGCACCATCAGCCTTTACTTCTGGATGCGGAGACGGAGACAAGCTGTCAGCCATCGAGCTGCCCCAGGCTAGCCAAGCAACCATCATGAAGGCGACCTCAGCTGCCCAGAATAGCACGGTGGCCGCGATGAAGGTTGGCAAACGGTAGTGGTACATGGCCCAACGCAGGCCATGCAACTGGGCCGTCATGACAATCGAGGTCTCATATGTCTGTAACCCTTGCCCGGCTTGGATCTCAAGATATGCCGCCGTAGGCATGCCGGATTGCTGGGAAGCTAGGAGAATCTTGCGCGCCATCGGGACGCTCAAGGTCATGACTTGTGACTCGGGCAATATGAGGTGGTAGAGCAGGAAGACGAAGCGTGAGGCTACATTCACCCAGGGATCTCTGTACGGTACCAGCGCAGAACGACGAGACTCGAACATGATACTTCGCTCATCGAACTGTACTCGGCCCTCTGCATTGCGTTGTGGTTCTGTGCTGGACACAGATGCAATATCGCCGTTCAGGAGATAGACGACGATCATGAAGTTGCCCCGCTCCAGGTTCGGTGGCGACCGGGGCATCTTCAAGACTACGTTGATGTCGTAGGCTTGCTGAGTCTTCAGGTTCGTATTCTCGAAAGTAGCGAACCCGAAAGGGTTGAGCCCCGACCTGAATTATCGTGATCAGTGGACACGTAGTACTTGGCAGCCAAGTGTAACCTTGGTGAATAGACATACATACCCATACTGAAGATACACCGGAGACGCGGTGACTTGATCGGGCATGTAGCTTCGGTAGAACAGCGTGGTTGAAATTGTGGCTATAAACAGCAACGGGATACAGCCGCCTAAAAGAAGGCTCAAGTTGATGGCCGCTCGCTGGGCGCCTTTCGACGTGGCGGCTCGATACGCTCTGTCGAGTGATTCCTGTTGATAACACAACGTGTCAGCCGCGATATGAACGAGCCACAGCCGTCGATTGAGGTGCGGGGATACCATTGCAGTCTCTCGCATCTGGAGGAGTCAGGTTTCGCCGATGGTCGAAAATTTTGACTGTTGTACCTGAATATCAATTACCTGGCGCTAGGAAACGTCGCTGATTGACCCTCTATGATATCCTTGACAACCGCCCTTGCATGCCAGTGAATGACGCTCAAGGGTGTACGTGGCGCAGCTGCCTGGTAATAAATGGCTGCGGTTTTGCGACGAATGAAGAATGCGATAGATTGTTTCCTACGCGTGCGGGGAGTGAGTTCTGAATTAGATCGAGAGCCCTCCTTGAGCGCCAGTGTGTTGTCAGTGAGAGACGGGCGCGAGGACTGGCGGACGCAGTGAGGTGCGTAGAAGGCCCCAAATTGGGTTGTTGCTTCGGCGCTGGCACCTGAGGTACCTACCTAAGGTAAGGTACCTTAAAAGAAAAGGTAAGTCAAGTACCTAAGTAGTGAGTACCTTGATGCACCACCGCTCAGGTACCTTATTAGGGTAAAAAGGTCAGGCTGGGCGATATCAATGGTACTGTTCAGTACAGCGCTAGTATACCGTGAGATAAGGTACTCTCAACTGAGGTACCTTACTTACCTGGGCACAAAGACTCACTACCCAGTTTCAACGTCGCTCGCACCGCGCTCCAGCACATAACCTCATGGACGAGACACCAACGTCGACTCGCCTGGGTTTGAGCCGATGAAGTGTGATTGCTGCCCATTTCCAGTTGATGCTTCAAAGCATAATACCAGGGAGGTTCGAAATCATGAGCCCGTTTTCAAGCACGCGATAACGCCAGACAGGCGAAGTCCTATGGTTTAGTCTCTGACCGTCCCAGCAAGGCATAGCTTTATGGAAGTCCCGGCAGCCTTACTCACCATCACATGCCATTCGATAGTGGCTGTTCACGGGGTCCGAGATACTAGGATTCAAGATAATGTACGGATGTCGACTACTCAGTCTTGAACTCCCCCCCCCCCCCTTTTTTTCTTTTTCTGTGACTGACATACTAGATCCCATCAGACCCTTCCAGATATGCTTCTTCGCTTAATAGCCTACAGAAAACTCGCTCTCATGTCCGGAAAGTTGCGTTCAACATCGAGCCCCCCGCCCACCCTGGTAGTCCGACCAGAAATAAATTTGCATATTACCCTTCAACAGGCCTGGAGGTAGTTACTGGGCACAAGGCCAACACGCCCACTACCGCCATGTACCTCTGCCTCCCACCAACCATCGTCTTGGTGCCTGAGCACAGCCATCATGTCGCCCTTGGAAAACCCGAGCTCCTCGGGAATGGCCGCCTGGTACATGTACATCGCTCTCGCTAGTAGTCATGGTCAAAACGAGCGTCCGGGATCGAGTTGTCAAGGAGATGGAAGCTTACCGAAGTGAAGAATGGCCCGACCATCTCTGGTGTACTGCCGGGAAGGATCAGCAACACTCTTGCTTCGTTGACGTGACCCGCTCTGCGCGGGTCCTCCGCCGTCATACAATCCCATGGCCTTGTTGCTGGAGCTTGTTCCCGGACGACCTCCACCACCGCGACCTCGTTGTGAGCCGTAGTTCTCATCCACGAACGGGGCCAGCTGGATAGCCATGTCGACTTGAGCCGGGCCGCTGTTGGACCTCGTGTACTCGCGGAACGGAGCTGGTGATGCAGTTCTCGCCATATCGTTGGGGGACCCCTGCCGATAGTAATCCTGATCCTGGGACCTAGGCTGTCCGATACCCGAGTCGTGCTGCACAGCGGCGCGAGGGTTCGGTGAAGCTGAGCGATGGCCGCTCCGCATCCCACTAGGAACATCGGGCCGAGGAGACACACTCCGTGGTGGTGCTGGCGACATAGCTCTTGGCACCTCACGCCCTCTGCCTGTCGCCCGTGACGTTGAAGAGTCTGGCCGGCCATCTGAACCGAACACCGTGCGCGCTTGATCGGTAAACTTTTGCGACGTCTCCTTCATTGCCCTGGCGGTAACTGCGGCGGGTGGGACGCCCAGTCTTTGTACTTGCTGATCATATGAAGGAGGGGGAGTGCCTCTCAAACCTGCTGCAGCAGTGCCGCCGCCAGCCAACGGTGGAATTGATCTGGAGAAGGGCTGCTGGGTGCTGGGCGCAGGCGTAGCTATGCCGTGATACCGGTCCGCGGACACTCTGACGGTCGATTGCTTGTCGGCGCCTGCCCCTTTCAGCTCGGCGAGCGCCAATGCAATTGGGTCAGTTTCCTCGGGAGCCGCCTTCGGCTTGTTTGCCGCCCTCCTCTCCATATCGGGGGTTGTGACGGAGAACACATTCTGACCCACGTTCAATGCGAGACTCGCGTTTGCATCGATGGGCTCAGGACTGTTTGTTGCACGGTCCGAGAGTAACGTGGGCGTCTCCTTCGAGTAAAGCTGCGGACGTCGATTAGGACTGGTTTGGCCGCCGTGAGATGCAGAATGCCAAGTATTTCTGCTGGATGACGCTTGCGGTGCTTCTTTCGTGCTTTTGCGGCGGAAAGGGCTGTGGTTTTGGAAGAAACCGCTTCTTTTTTTGAAGACTCGCCGGTCTTGCGTCGCTTCTTGAGGTGGTTGGTCTTGTTTCGTCGGTGATGTTTTGCCGCTTGGGGGTTCTTGACTTGAGAGAGAGGTTGGATAGCTATGGTCACTATGCGAGTCTCGACTTGACGGCCGAGCTGAGGCTGGATGTGAACTACGCTCCGACGGTGGTCCGGTGCGGCAAAGCATCGTCATGCCGTCGAGCGGATAGGGATCGTGTGGAACTGCAGCTAACGGACCGTGCTGAGTCGCATCAAGAGGAATCCGCTGTTGTGACTGATGCAGGTTTTGGTGTGGGTCGGACTGACCTTGTCGTACACCACTCGACGTCTGAGCCATTCCCCGTACTGCGGTACCTCCATCGCGTCCCGGCATTAACAATGGCTCTCTATGGCCGAGATCTTGGGCGAGATGTGAATTGGGGTCGTGGTGGGACTCGTAGGTCGAAGGTTGTGGCGATGACGATCTGAAGGCGGGGTTGATGCTTCTTGGGAACTGCGCGACTGAGTAATTGTCGTCTTCAGACGTCTCTGACTGAGTATCAGCAGCATCTCCCCGACAAAAGTTGATATACTTTGGTGGATCTGGGATTTCCTGGCCAGTCCCCCTCTCGCTGATGAAGGTAACTATGTCTGTTTCGACGTCCATCTTTTCTAACGACAAACGAATCTTCTCGCATGACGCGTCGTCGCTGACGCATACTGTGGATGCAATGTTGGCAAACTGCCAAAGGCTGCTCTTTGTGAAGTCGAGACGCTCTTCTTCAAGGTCCTGGAACTTGTCCGCAGCAGCTTTCCATTCTCGGTTCCATCGAGCCGTCGTATCTTCGAGTGCCTTGACTGCGTGCTCGTATTCGGAGTTGGATGTTGCAACCGAGATCTGAGTTTTCTCAAGCTTGGCCTTGTTCTTCCGCTCCTCTTGACCCATGACCATATGCCCTTGTGCAAGATAGCCTTTGATTTTCAGGCATTCCTGTTCGTATCGATCTCGAGTCTGCCAGAGAACCTGTTAGCGTACTGGGGAATATGCTTTCGTCTCAGCAAACTCGATATGGGGCCCAATGACAGACCTTGTTCACGTGCTGCGTCTGCTGGACTTTCGTCTTCAGTAGCTTCTCGATCCCGTTCTGTACGATTTTTCTTCTCTCTTTCATACCACCAGCAAACGCTCCTAGGGGTTCCTCCAACTCGCTCTTCATTTGTGCAGCATTGCTCTGATGCTGTTTAGCCATACCCTCAACCTCTCCTCGCAAGGTATCGAGTGCAGTTCTGAGACTTCCCATCTCGAGGGACCCAAGCGGTTTGCGGCACAGTGATAACAACTTCCGTGCGTAGTCTTCTTCGATTGAGGCTCGCGCTGGGACTACAATCAGCAAACCCAGAATCCTTCCGATTAGTGGTGCACAATTTATCGTACCGCTATAAAATGCCTTCAACTCGTCTGATGTCTGCTTCGCTGCGAGCATGCGCTCGAGGAGTGGTTGAACGCCAGCATCCTCCTTGCCCCAGAAGTTGTTTGCAACTGCTTGCATCAGTCAATATCTCGAACACCAGAACGCTTATACGTACAGGACAATGACACAGCGGGTCCATCCACCGAAGTTGTCCGCATGTCGTCGACCAGGCCCAGTAGTGGCCCTTGGGTTTCTTGGACTGCGTGTCGAGTGGACAACCCTCTTGAATTTTCTACCAGGAAATGATGGCGTCAAGTCTGTGTCAACACACTTGAAGATGAAAGCACGATATCGACTGAGCTTTCGTGGACGGGCAATGTGAGTGAATGAGATGCTTGCTGCTTTCTATGGAGGCGTGATGCGGTAGAAGGCTATTATGTCTACGTGCCAATGGTGAATTACTTTGTTGAAAGGAGCTCGGTTGCTGCAGCAACACTCTAGCGCCAGACCTGTCTGAGTGTGATGTGAGTGGGCCTTGCCTATCTTATCTCCACGTGAACAGGAGAGTGGCTGGAAGTGGTAAAGTACATTCTCACCCTTATCCGCTCCCCTCCCCACAATACCTACCTACCGACGTTGGTGCCACCTGTTTCGTGAAGCGTGACGAAGCACCGTACAGGGGTTTGCTTGAGACCCACAGTGCTGTTAGCCGGCGACCATAGCGACCCAACAGTGTCATTGCTAGAGGTCGATGTCCCCCAATCGAGGTTCAACTGGGCCCGTGCATTGGCCTGAATCAGAGAAAAGAGCCCAAGGCTGTCGCTGCCGGGCCTACTTTGACCCCCAGCTCCCTTGCCCAGGCCAATCATCTTGCGCCTGGCCCACGGCAATAACTCTTTCACACCTACGGCTCTACCAATTTCTCCTCCTGCGACCTTACCCTCCTCACCCTTGGAAAGCTCACATCACGACACGATCGGCGTTTTAGCCACAACAACCGCTCGCGACGAGGTTCTCGAACAAAGAAGCCAGGTTGTGCTTTACCAATCATCGCGACGCCACTGACAACTTCGGACGCGCTGCAGCCTGATCATATCCGTGTTGACCTGGCATTGTCAGCCAGGTCACCCACCCTTCGCCGACTGCAACGACTTCCCAAGTCCCCACTGGCTGTTCCATCACGACGATTCCTGGCCGAAAGCTCTCAAACTCCCAGTTGTATAGACACGCTCAGTCATCCGCTCCACACCATTCTTCAGCTAGCGATTTGAGCCGACATAGGCCTCAGTAGTCGTTTTCAAAAAGCTGGTGTTCAGGAGGCTCCAGCGAGGAAGCTGCTCTGTTCAACTTGAACAGACGCTCCGCCTTCCTTATCAGTCCCTGTTCCGAAGACTACCCCATGGTGCCGCCATCAAGAGCGGGATCTTTTTCGCCAAATCCTGCACAGACATTGCAGACCGGAAACAGTCATTCGCCTAATCCATCGCAAGGAGGTCCCTTCAGCGCGGGTGCGAGTCCCAGCACGCATAGCCCGACCGGGACCAATCCCCTGGCCAAGATTGTTGTTGCTCAGATTTATCTTCTTTTGAGTACCATCAAGGAGGACAAGGATCGTGTCAAGCGGGAGACCCAGGCGGAACAATTAAAAAAGGTACCCTATTCTACCCATTCGAACCTATGACCCGAAGACTCACAACTTTGCGCTGCCTGCAGCTCCTCGATGATCACGGCATGGAGGTGTTTTCCAAATACTTCACCCGGCTGGTCGCCGGCAATGCTAGCCAGATCTTCCCCGGCTTGACGCGACCAGTCTCCAATCCTGGGAATTACCACCTCCTCGTCAATGAGATGCGAAACATTGCCCACGATATGAATCAAGCAACAAAAATCGCCGAGTCCATCGACTCCGGTACGGAAGACATATTCCGGGACTTTGACTTGTCAACTTTCATGGAGCACTTCAAACTCGATGCTCTGGAGAAAACCATACTCGCGCTCGCATTCAAGCTTGGCTCGAGGTCCGACCTAAAGACCAAGGGTTCGTCACCATGCCTCTTACGACTGTATCGTCGCTAATGTGTGCTCTAGCTGATGCCATACTTTCGACCAACTTCCCCACCTTCGTAAACATCATCGCTCGCCCCGATCTTGAGGAGCATGCTGACTTGGCCGATTCATTCATCGCCGCCATTGTCGACCGATTCATACAGTACCAGCCTCCGAACTTCAACGCAGCCTCGAAATCCGAGCTAGCATACAAAGTACAAGCGCGTTGGAATGGTGATCAGGCACCTCCCCCGTCTGAAGTTCTCGCTGCCTTGGATCTGGTGAGAGTGTTGGCCGACAAGCCACCCAATGCGCTTGCCACATACATACAGCGCACAGGTGCAGGCTTCACGAAGGAGCATGATGCTTGCGTCTCTTACCTGCAAAACCGGCCGAGCCACGTGCAACTTTCGGAAGAGCAAGTCTCAGTCGCACTCACATACACAACGATTAGCCAAACACCTCGTCACGACCCTGGTGTTCTGACCGCGGCTTTGCGTCGGGTCCTGCCATCCACATTCAGATGGCAAGACGTTATTACCTACTTCGATCAGCGCTCCGCCCGCATATCGTCACAACAGTTTCTTCGGCTTTACAATGCGCTTCTGCCGATCGCCCAGGACAATTCGTCGTCGTTGAACATAGAGCAACTTTGGGGCGGAAACTGGGAAAACCCCGAGACTCAGCTTTCGTTCATTTGCGCCTTTGCATCCTTGATGCCTGATCAACTTGACGCCAGCACAATCCCAGGATTACGCCCCACCCTGACTCTTGAGTCCTTCGCCCAGTCCCCCCCCGAAGTACGTCAACGTGCAGCATTCGCGGTGAAACACCCTTTGGTCTCAGTCGCCGCTCTGGCTGCCGTCTTTCACGTCGCACTGCACTCGGTCCATGCTTCCCAAAGTGTCGAGGCTAAGCGCCTCTTTCAGGAGGTGGTTGTACCCAATCTCGATATCTTCGTTGTCTCGGCTTTCGGCGTCCCAAAACCCTGGCCTCCAATGGCCATGGAGACACTGAACTCACTGTTTGACAACTTCCTTTACAAGAGGTCCGCAGAGTATGACTTTGTTCTCGACAGCTTGTGGCAAAGAGATCGGGATTGGGTGACCCAGAGACTGATTGACGCTCATGCCGTCAAACCAACCGACCTGCCCCTGATATTTGAGCATGCCGTCAAGCATAAGTGGCTCGAGGACCTTGTGTCTCTCACCAGTGGCTTTGGTCTGGATCTTGCAGCTCTTGCCCATGCCGAAGGTTACCTTGACCTTGGACATTGGGCTCGCCAGAATTCTGAGCGAAGCACCGAGGTAGCCCGGTCACTGCAGCAGTTCTTGTTGATCAAGGCAAATCTCGAGCTCCAGTATCAACGTCCCCCCGATGGGCAGTCCATTGTCAAATCCACTACTTTGCAAGTCAAGACCGTCTCTGCACTGCTTCAAATATTGGAGGATTTCATGCCAAAGGCCCCCGTTCAAGACCTGATTCTAGTGCAGCGTTCTTGCATCACCGTCTATCCCCGTTTGATCAACTACGGCGAAGGATTCGACGACGTCATCGATGGGAACGGCAAAGAGGGCAACGCATTGCCCTCCGCTGCGAATGCGAAGATGGAAGAGCACTACAAGAAAATGTACGGCGACGAGATTCAAGTTCGCAACATCGTCGACGTTCTTCGCCGTTACAAGCATTCTCGCGATCCCCTGGATCAGGACGTATTTGCTTGCATGATCCATGGGCTTTTCGATGAGTACGCTCACTATGTGGACTACCCGCTCGAAGCGCTTGCGACCACAGCAGTTCTTTTCGGCGGCATTATATCGCACAAACTGATTGCGGACCTGCCACTCAAAATCGGACTGGGTATGATTCTTGAAGCCGTGCGGGACTATCCCCCGGATGTCTCGATGTACAAATTTGGTTTGCAGGCTTTGATGCAACTCTTCTCGCGTTTCAGAGAGTGGCCTGGGTTCTGTAAACAATTGTTACAGATACCAGGCCTTCAGGGAACCGAAGCATGGAAGAAGGCCGAGGACGTTGTTCGAGAGCATGAAGAGGAGGGCATACGTCCGCGCAATGGTCTCAATCCACCATCACACGGAACCCCATTTACCGCCGAGTCTGTCTCGAACGGTAATGTGGACGAGCCACGCGACGCCGATCGTCAAGCACCTGCATTCACGTCGATCAACGCAGAAAACTCCTTCCCCGAGCTCGCGTTTGAAAGTCCATCAGACGACACCCAAGGAAAGATCCAATTCGTACTCAACAATCTCACAGAAACAACCCTTCAGTCCATGTGCAAGGAACTCAGGGACATGGTCGAGCAGAGACATCAGCAATGGTTCGCCAGTCATCTGGTTGAGGAGCGCGCCAAGATGCAACCAAACTATCACCAAGTCTACCTGGATCTGGTGAATCTTTTCGAAGATAAGGTTCTTTGGGCAGAGGTTTTGAGAGAGACCTATCTTAGTGTTGCCCGGATGCTCAACTCCGAGGCCACCATCTCGAACCCAACCGAACGTTCACATCTCAAGAACCTTGGAGGCTGGCTTGGACTCCTTACTTTGGCGCGAGACAGGCCGATCAAACACAAAAACATTGCCTTCAAGCAGCTCCTCCTCGAGGCACACGACACCAAGAGGCTTGTCGTCGTTCTCCCGTTCGTTTGCAAGGTTTTGATTCAAGGAGTTCACTCGACAGTGTTTCGTCCCCCTAATCCCTGGCTCATGGACATCATCCATCTCCTAATCGAGCTCTATCATCATGCGGAACTCAAACTCAACCTCAAATTTGAGATCGAGGTGCTTTGTAAGGGGCTTAGCTTGGATCACAAGACAATCGAGCCTTCGGGCGAGATCCTCAATCGCAGTGCTGCAGACGATCCAGTCGAGATGCTCGGTCACGAAAGCCTGGAGGTCTTTGACAACCTGTCACTCAATGGCTTAGCTACGGGCGTTAGTGCTGGTCTGTCGCCACAAATACTTGCAGCATCAATCCCGGATCTCGCCCCAATGATACAAATACCCCCAACCAACGAGATGGTTGTGGCCACCTCGCGGCTTCACGACATTGTCCGGACTGCACTCACCCGCGCGTTGCAAGACATCATCCAGCCAGTTGTTGACAGATCAGTGACGATTGCGGCGATCTCGACGCGAGAAATGATTCGCAAGGACTTTGCCACGGAGCCTGACGAGAACAGAATCCGCACGTCTGCTATTAATATGGTGAAGGCCACTGCCGGTAGCCTCGCGCTCGTGACTTCGAAAGAGCCTCTCAGGGGCAACTTCACTAATTACCTACGAAACCTCTCCAACGACTTGCCACAGGGACTGCCCGAAGGGACCATCATTATGTGTGTCAATTCGAACCTAGATCTCGCTTGTAACATCATCGAAAAACAAGCTGAGGAAAGAGCAGTGCCTGAAATCGAGGAGATGATTGAGTCTGAGTTGGACGCTCGACGCCGTCACCGGTCGCAGAGACCCAATGAGCCTTATGTGGACCCCTCTCTCAGCCGATGGGCGTGGACCATACCTAACCCATTCAAGCTGTCACCCAGTCTCAGTGGACTGAACCCTGAACAGATGGCAATCTATGAAGACTTCGCGCGTCAACCACGTACCAGCAACGCAGCAGCCGTCTCGCACGTGCCATCGGTCTCTGATACAACCAGGTCAATGGCCAACGATGTATTGGCAGACCAGTTTAGTTCGCTGCCCATCCCAACACCAGCTGAGACGCCCGCAGTGCAACACGTTGCTTCTCACATGCAATCATATGGGCCCCTTCACATTGGGGGCGTTACAAATGGTCGACCACAAACCTTTCAGTTGGACGGACGAGCTCTTTTTGAGAGAGTCCAAAAGCTGCTGGTCGAATTGCAACGCGTGGCAACTGAGGCTCGTGAAGAGCATTTTGTCGACCTGCCAAGACCTCACCCTGTTTTGGACGTTGTAGATGCATTGGTTCAGCACATGATCAAGACGTCGCAAAACTCGGAGGAGTTCGCCGTGTTCGCCGCCGAGCAAATCATCCAGCTCATCTTCAGCCAGGTCGAGGACAATCTGGCTCTAGAGAGCTTGGTTCACGTCCTTGAAACCCTGAGAAAGATCTCCGGGCCAGGCTTGAACAATCGAGTCACGACATTATTCCGACAACAGCCTGGATCAAGCTTCCTGCGTCTCCCGCTATTGGCCGCCCTCTTGCGGACTGATCTGATTGACTGGAGAAATGTTGACGTCGCCTTGGCCAAGACTGTGCAGCAGCGGAAAGAAGGTTCCATGGAGTTCCTGGAGCAGATGATCGATTTGACCCTGCTGGGAAGTAAACCACTAGTGCTCTTCGGCGACTTTGTACGAACTCTGGATGTTGCGTGGACCTGGGTCCATGATGATCCCGAATCACAAATCGCTCAGCGGCTACTAGCAAAGCTGTCTAGCCAGGGTGTCTCTATGAGCGGAACAGTGGGCAGCGACGCGTTGCGTCAACGAGATCAGATGGAGTATGTTTTTGATGAATGGGTGCACCTTTACGGCAACCCAAACGCTCCCGATGACTCCGCCATCATATTCGCACGACAAATGCAGGCTAGAGGTCTTTTGAGAAGCAAGGACGACCTTTTTCTGTTTATCAGGATAGCCGTCGATGTATCTGTCGACAGGTATGAGCATTTCGCCCACACGACTGGCGCAGTCGCCGATGCTTTCATCGCTGCAGACGCACTCGCAAAGATGATGGGCGTTCTCATCAGAGATCATGGAGAAGAAGATGCTGGCGCAACGACGTTCAGGCCAGTTTATCTCGACTCTATCCTAGCCCTGTTGACTCTCGTCCTAAGCCACCATCACCTGAAGCGAATGGAGCACTTCAATCAGAGGGTGTTCCATCGCCTACTGTCCGTCTTGCTACACGAAGTCGGCTCAATGGAGGAGCAGGTAGATGACAGTGAGCAGCTCGACATGCTTTTACGAATCGCCTCCAGACTCACGGACCTCGGTCCTCGATATTTGCCGGGCTTCGCTTATGGCTGGTTGTCGCTCATCCAACATCGGGCATTCCTCCCTGCCATCTTGAAGGAGCGCTCAGGCTGGTCAGCGTTCACGCAACTCCTTCGTATGCTTTTTGAGTTTATTGGAGAGCAGCTTAAGGCTCCTGAGCCCACCGCCGTTGCTCGCGATACATATCGTGCGACTCTCAAGCTTCTCGTCGTCCTGCAACACGATTTCTCCGAGTACATCGCTGCTCATTCGGATCAGTTGCGCGTTAGCTTGCCTCCTCACTGCAAACAGCTTATCAATGCTATCCTTGCAGCAAACCCAGCCTCTCAGGATATTTCGACTCCCAACGGAGACCACCACGACGATGCGAGAGCGGAAAAGGACTTGAATGACGATATGACGGTTTTGTTACGGGAGTACGGTCTGCTGAGCGTGGTCGACCAGGCCCTGCATGCAGGTCCATCCGAAGATGGCCTGGCTCACATCGCGCGTGCCATTGCTGAGTCTGACGCGCGCGAGACAGGCTTCGCACACGTCACAATCAGGGCGAATCTATCCGTCATCGAAGCAGTCATACTCCATGTCGGGAAATACGCTGTCGAGCAACTGGGTCAGGGTGGAGAGACTTTCAATCCATCTTCGGCGGATGTTGGGATCTTGTCGCTGTTGATGCATGAGCTGGCGCCAGAGCCTCGGTATTACCTCATCGTCGGCATGGTCAATCAGCTTAGATTTCCCAGCGACACTACAAGCTACTTCAGCCGAGTTCTTCTGGATATATTCGGTCATGACCTCAATGACCCAGAAGATACTGAGATCCGGCAACAAATCACGCGCGTTCTTTGGGAACGACTGATCGGCTTCTGGCCGCAGCCATGGGGACTCATGGTTACGGTCGTGGAGCTTCTCAAGAACGAGAAGTACATGTTTTTCGATCTTCCGTTCGTCAAATCTTCACCCGAGGTAAGTTTTCTGCGTTGTGCTTGTCTTCTCGAGCTCTTTTCAGTGTTTTCGGCAATTGTTAATTATTAAAGGTTATCGATCGTTTCCACGCCGTGCTTCAACGTGCGTAGCAGATTCAAACCCTCGTGCAGTCGCAAGTTTATCGCCACGGCGGCAAGAAAAGTTTCCTGGCTCTGACAGATCGCCTTAGCCTTCAGAGGCTTAAGAAAACAAGCTTACGGCGACGGGTGTGCCAATTCTTAACGTGCGTAAGTCGGCACGGGGCATTGCAGAAAGCGACGCAGATCAGGGTTTTGCTTCTGGAAGATGGCGTTTAGGATGCGTAACAGGGAAGCGCTGCGCAGGGATGCATGACACTGCCGTCGATTCTTGTAAGATAAGGAATCACCGATGGTGAGCTTGTGGGCAGGCTAGGCAGGCGGTTGATGTAGCTCATGATTACCAGCGCGGCAAGCAAAGTCCCAAGCAGTACAGACATCCGATTTTTGTCTGGTGTAATCAATAGGAGAGCTCTCATTCACGATGATTTCATTTTCCCACTATTGTATCACGAGAAAGACCTGAGCGGAACCTGTTCAGTGCCTGTCGGAGGCAGTTCAGGTCATGAAAACGCCTAGAAACATGGTCGCGACACGAATGCAACCTTCAGCATATGTTCTTTAGGCCGACATGATCGAATGCTGAGGCAGAGACGAACTCCCAATTCAAAAGGGCGCACGTATCTCGTTCCTCAAATTGATGTCAGCAAGGCCGAACAGCACAATAGGGCGCTCTTGGCATCTAATAAAAGGATACCAAACAGCTAAGAGTGGGGCACCGGGACGTTCTGTGCAACCCGTCATGGAAAATATGGAGCTTATCCAATGCGGCGTGTGATGAAAAAGTTTCCCTCCCATCATCCGTCATTGACGGGACCAAGGCAACCTATCACCCACTCGCGCTGTGCCCCTGTCTCCTTAAACTGTCCGTGTATTATTTATTACCTTTTGTACAAGCAGGCAGTCGCAAAAAGTCAGGGCCGGCCCCTCTTCCTATTCAGCTTCCTTTAATTCAACCAAGCACGCACGCACACACGCTCATCGCGTTGCTGCCTCCTACGGTGATACATCGCATCCGGACAGTGCCTGGCGTCTCGTTGCAGCATATGACGTTGGCGGACTCATACAACCGATACCGAACCCGATATGCCGTACAATACCCGCCGCAAGTCTCTTTCTCTTACGTTACTTGGGATTCATGTCCCGATTTCGCATGCCGAACGAGCAGCAGCAGCAGCAGCCGCGGCTACCTCGACAGATCGAATCATAGTACAGAAGCAAGCAGGGGCGAACAAATCAGCGATCATCTCTGATGCATACCATGCCAGCAAGAGGGCCAAACTGTCTCATGGGAAGGATAGTCCCTTATTGCCACGTTCGCCGACACCTCCTAGCACAACAACATATGTTGAGGACACAGCCGATACCAAGTACAAACACACTCCACCGCCATCACCTGAAAGGGGCCGGCGATTGCCCAATGCCGTCACGAGAGAGTCGACGATCAAAACAATCGATCTTGATGGGACCGAGGATGACGTCGTGATAGCCGTGATCCTGCAACTCCAGGCCACAGCAAATAGACCACACCTCGTTAAAGAACTTGCCCTGGTTCTTGGCCGGAACCTACCTGTTGTCCAACGGTATGTACCAGTAAATCGAACTGCCTCATCATTTTTTCGCTAATGTCTTGCTCCCACAGCTCTGCGAACCCATGCGCCATCATATCTTCCCGGCTCGCTTCATACCTCAAGCGTTCATGCTGGACAGCGCTGGCTCCATGCCCTTTGGCTAAGCAACTCGAGTCATCCCATCTACGCCGAACCTATTTTTACTTAACGACATGCGCTCACCAGCCGCTACCTCCTCCGGCTGCCAGCAAGCTCCATTCTCGAATCGCTATATCTCCTTCAATTTCCAGCGTGGAGTCTCAGTCTGAGAACGACGACGACGACGATGTACATCGTCGCGAGCTGAGTCCGTCGCCAGAGGTCGACCTCTCGCCTCCCGAATTCGACGACACGGTTGATGATGTGGATATGCCAGCAACACTCACCGGGTCTTTACCCAAAACATTACGTATTCTTCGATGCCTTAGAAGCGCCTCTCCCCCGTTGGAGAAAGATGAGAGAGAGTTCACACAAACAGCTGATGGGCTTCAAAAGCGCAAGCTTTCCGGCGAGACGTTGCCTGGCTGCGGGGAACTTATACAAACGGATGATCTTACTCGAGACGATTTTATGGGAGATCGATCTTATACTGCAACTGGCTCAACAGCTGCTGTGAATTTTGTCTCTAGCCCGGCCGTTCGGGCGACACTTCCTCTGTCAAGCACTAAAAAGGATATGGAAGACAGCTGGTTCAAGTTCGGCAAGCCGCTGGAGTGGGATCACAGGCCTGAAGACATAGAGCTTGATGAGCTTGATTGCTTGCTTGACACTTGCTGACCGAAAGTTGTCTCATCAAGATTAGCCTCAGCCGCGAACACATTTCGGTTTTGTATAGTAGTAGGCTGTAAATGTATCCAGGGATTCCGGCACGGCACGATGGAATGACATAGTAACGAAGACATCTCCTTTCAACCCACAATCCTTCCTTGTATTTGGTTCAAGATAGCGAAGGACTTTAGCTCCTGCTATATAGTAAAACTTTGTGTGGCCTCGATTACATCACGACTCCTCGCCACCAGTAGCGTCAACAGCTAGTTCAATCCAGATGGTGGTGCCCAGCTGCGTGATGAAGGGTCGCTTAATTTGTACGATCCTGAGACCGGGTGTCAACTTGGCGGCGCTTTCAATTATGCCAACGATGTCTCGATTCCACCAGCAGCCATACTTGCGGAAGTGAGAGAGCGCAGACCAGTCGAGCAAGGTGTTAACAACACGCCACCATCCGCGGCCGTGCTCAACAAGAATGATTCGACCGGATTCTGGCTTGACGATGCTTGCCAGATTTGATAGAACTATTTCGGGTTTTGTCACACTGCATAGGCCGAAAGTCTGGACGACTGTATCATACCTCTCGTCGCTGGAAACTGTCGGTTCCGGGGATGGGAGCACATCCTGAATATCGCACTGCGCGACTCTAATCTTGCCGCCGAGATACGCGAATTCTCGCCACCCATTGGTAGACGCCGCCTTTGTGCGGGCTGACACGGTTGGAGACACGCCGGCCAGGCCGGGGACGGCCTTTGGCAGCTTGTCAATGGCGACCCCTAGCATATCAGCCGAAATATCGACGCCGGTGAAGGAAAGTATGGCTTGCAGCGGAGCATCTGGTTTCACTGGCGCCGTATCACTTTGCGGTGGGACTATCCTGCTCCAGTCGTAGAAGGCCATGTTGCGTCCAGTCCCGAGCGCCACTTCGAGGACATGGCCCGAGGCAAGTCGGCCGATCTCTTTGCGCAGCGAGGTGATTCCCATGGCTGCCTCCGACGCATCAAGACTTTGGTCAAATTGACGAGCGGATTCGCGTGTGAATGTCGGTGGTCGACCCGTGGGAGTGGATTCGCGGACTGCCACGGGCTCGCCACGAAATGATGATACCATCATACTGATATATATGCCACAGCCGAGCGCGACTACCCCAGCGGCGAGCAGCGGGTACTTTCTAGCTCTGAAGATGGCGTCGGCAGTATCGTACCCCGATCTTTGTGGTATGGCGGGCTCAATCCTTTTTTAATTAGCGCTTCACCATTGTTCTGATGCTTCAGCAGGTGACACCAACCTGGGAGTAGCATTCTGCCTTGGTCGCAGCCTCTGGACCGATGGCTGTGCCACTGATGCAGGTTGTTTTGTCCCTCTTGGTCCGTTCGCTGCTGGTGATGCGTTCGAGTAATGGAGATGACGCCGGCACCCAGAGATGCTTGAACGATACGTGACACGCATGTTGAATATTCTATTTGGTTGATCGATGATAGTTTCGGAAACCTCGGTACAGGCGCGATAAAGATTGGCAGATCGCTGAGCAAAGGCCGGTCGATCAAGGTGGAAGGTATGTCGGGCCTGCCGTGAATTATCATCTTTCCGCCTTGGCGAGTTAGGTTCTCTTCTCTGTCATGAAGGCACCCACCCAGTGGACATTTTATAGACCATAGCAACAATTGCATCGTCTCCACCTGCGATAGCCGATAAGCCGCCGATAACGAGAGTCTCATTCTTCACATGTTCATGTACTTGCTAGAACACACATGCCATAATATCGATATTTCTCCTATGCATCGAAGCTCAAGGATGGTCTAACGTTCCAGGAACATGAATTCTTACTACCGGACTACAACGTGCTGGGTGACTTGTGTGCACTTAGACTCTATAAACGAGTCAGCAAATAGCGTACGTCAGATCGATGGCTCTCCATGAGCGATACGGTGTTCTTTCGTATTCATAAACCTGCTATGTGGCATGACTTGCCAGCTTCCACAAGTCACGGATCGCCTATATCGTTGAAAGTCGCCTCAGTTGCCTGCACAGCGGAGAGCCAGGACACTGTCAAGGTCCAGCCAGCCCTTTGCTCCCCAGCCTCGTGGCCCAGGTTCTACGTCGGGTCGAATAGCTACGTACCAAGCCCACGCTTTCTGGTCCAGTTGACGGGGGGTCAGGTATCCAGACCAGCTGTCGAACAGCAATCTAAAACTTCCCAGTACCCGTGCAAGGTTGTCCTCGAACTCCCTGCATGTCGTGGGCGCCGTTCTCGACTGTGTAGCCTTTCTCTTTGGCGACTCGGAAGCCGCATCGCTACTTTCCGTTCGACCAGAAGGGGCTGTAAAGCTCCTCAGTAGATAACTTCTCGCAACATCTGGTCGGTGTATCTTGAATCCAATGATCCCTTTATCGACGCCGGGCTGGGCTGGGATCGAGTTCCTGTCATACACGGGGTCGGAGGAGCTAGAGTCGAGTGCCCATAACGCCACTTTCTCGTGATGGTCTGTTTGGCTTTGCTGGTGCAGGCCTTCTGCTAAAGCTTCGTTAACGCAGTTGCGAATCAATCTCCACCGCTCCGGTCCTAACATGACACCGCCAAACCATCGACTGACGACAACGAGTCGGTTGACTGATTCAGCTTCCCTAAGCAGACGAAGGATGAATTCGCCGCCGCCAGTCTCTCCGTCGTCAGTTGAACCCTCGGAGATACCAGTAAGGCCAGGCCGCTGAACCCGATATCCCCACAAGTTGTGGGAGGCTGTTTTGAGGATGGGCTGCGAATTGAGCAAAGAGCCAACAACGGCTTTTGCTTGTCCACTGGCAGTGAAAGGGGTGGCTTGCGCGACAAAAGACGAGCCTCGCGAATTCATGTGTTGAGATGTCGACCAGATGGAGGACTCATTTTTCGAATTCTGCCCCGGGCCAAATGCAGTTGGTCCAGGCTTGTCGTTTTCATTTTGATCCCCAGGCTGGGTCTTCATCATTCCTGGTCTCAGCTCTGCCGATGGCCCCGGGGGAACTTGGCTTTGGACTGTACTCGAAGTGCCGACATTAAGTTCTGCGACATCCTCCAGAGGGTAGCCTCCTCGTTTGAGCACAGTAATATCTCGACCCATGATTCTCACATTCGGTTGCTTCAGTCCCCACGTTCCGACTTCGGCTGTTGGGCCTCTGTCGAGCCCGAGATCCACTGCCTTTGCTTTAGCATTGCTGCTCATAACTGCCTGGGCAAGACTGAGGCGGCTAGACAATGGCTGTTCGGGCATTGTGGCCCTCAGGAGTTCCAGGGTGAAGGCAAGCAGTACCGGGGCGCGGTTGGTGAAAAACTTGGTTGATTTCAGTTGCTCCTCTTGTGTGACAATTGACAAAGCCAGTGATCGCTCAGCTTCGGCCGGAGATTGAACTTCGCCATGATCAAGGTTTGCAACAGCCCCTAACTTAGGCCTTTTCCCAGTTGGCATTGATGTGCCATCCTCTGATGGCCGTTTGTTCTTGTCACCAAAAGGAAGCTTCTGGTGATGTTTCCGGCAGGCAGACTGAACCGACTTGGCAGTTTTCTCATTACCAATAGCCTCACAGATCACGACCAGAGGCGCTTCAGCTATTTCTTGAATGCTGATGGCCATACGTGTTAGTAACAGGTTTAGCACGCATGGCGGAACATGTTGACCAGGCCTCACATCCATACCTTCTCAGGCCTGCTGCCTGTAGTGATTTAGCTTGGCCCATGGCTGCCAATATTGTCATATGCTTGGAGGTCAGGATTCGGAGTAGTCCTTGGAGGTCACTCGTTGACGACATCTTTATTGGTTGGCTTTCGCTTCCCGTAGTAAATACTATAGAGGCAAAAGAAGGGACAGAACTGGTGATGTATGTGTATTCCCCTAGAGGCAGGCAGGTGGGCCTGGAACTACGGACTTAGTGGGTAACGGGCGCACGGACCCCAGGGCGTGGGGCACGGACTACTAATACCTCCCTACAGGCAAAACTGCTAGCTGATAATAGCCGTAAGGGCTTCCGGTAGGCACCTTATAATGTTGGTGGTCCGTGCCCCACGCCCTGGGGTCCGTGCGCCCCGTCGCCCACTAAGTCCGTAGTTCCAGGCCTACCTGCCTGCCTCTAGGGGAATACACACACACATTACCAGTTCTATCCCTTTTTGCCTCTATAGGTTATGAGCCCCTAAACGCTCCGCGTATTATCGTTACTACGACGATTTTTATACCTTTATTAAGAGCTTTATTAGCTCTATCGTTAGATATTATTTTCATCGATTTTAGTATAGTATTATAGGAGGTATCGCATCTCTAAAAACTACCTATAAATTTTCGGCTCCTAGCAGCTAATTTCCGGTTTTCTCGCTGCCTACGCTCGGCTTCTAATAGCCACCTTAAGCTGCCTTTAGCTACTACTCCTTAATAGGCTCTAATACCTAACCCTTTATTATTATAGCTTCTTTAAACGCTTATAACGTTCTAGTACTAGTCAGAGAATCGAATTTCCGGGCTTAGTAACTCAATGTTACTATTGCCTATAAATAGGAGGACGTCGAGGAGTTCCTCGTAAACCCTGTTCCCGTACCTACTACCGTAACTTGTTAGAAGGGTGGAAGCTGAATACCTATAAGGTAGATAGATAAGTAGAAGATAGAAGGATCTACTTAGTTAAATAACTAAGTAAGTAAGAGGGAGGATAGGTAGGTAAGAGAGATAGATAGAAGGTAGGTCTGTATTGCTTGTGTGTGTAAGGCTTATTCCTTCTATTCTAAAGTATTACGATATTCTACGTATATATAGAAGATTCCCTCGGGGTCTCGGAGTCTTCTACTAGGCCGACGGATAGTTTATTCTACCGTCGGATATAGATATTAGGTTAAGCGTAGAATTAAGATTCTAGCTAGTACCTCGTATTTAACTGCCGAAGCTCTTAGTATAGCGCTTATTCTATCGGCAGTTATTCTAGCCTATCGGCAGTTTATTATATTAGTAGTTATTGTATCGGCAGTTTCTTCTACCGGTAGTTATCCTATCGGCAGTTTCTTCTGCCGGTAGTTATTCTATCGGCAGTTCTTCTGCCGGTAGTTATTGTATTAGAAGCTTCTAGAAGCTTCTACCCTAGACGTTCAGTTAGTAGACTTACCTACCTATATCCTAGGGTTTTAATATAGTATAGAATATAGTATAGTATAGTAGTAGTTTATATTATAGTTAGTATTATTCTCTAATATTCCCCCGTAATCTCTATACGGATATAGAGTAGAATAGAGATTATAGTATCTTAACTAGGTAGTATATATATATTGTTCAGTTAGTAGACTTACCTACCTATATCCTAGGGTTTTAATATAGTATAGAATATAGTATAGTATAGTAGTAGTTTATATTATAGTTAGTATTATTCTCTAATATTCCCCCGTAATCTCTATACGGATATAGAGTAGAATAGAGATTATAGTATCTTAACTAGGTAGTATATATATATATATTCTCTTTAACTAACTAGTATATATTATAAGACCTACTACCCCCTAACCGAACACCCCCCTAACCGAATACCTAAATTAACGAGAAACGAGCAGTAAAAAACAATAGATAAGTTCAATTGCTCGCTATAACAGGCTTAAATTAATGAGAATTCCGAGCACTAGGACTCGAATTCGGCTTCCTAATCCTTTAAAGCCGTCGTAGAAGGTATTACGATTTGTTTTACTCGAGTTTAAGCCGCCTGAATAGCCTTAATATTAGCAAACCGCTCGTTCGGATTTAACGCTACCTTAAGCTTCTTATAGGGCTTATATGCCTCTAATTAAGCGCTTAATAAAGCGATCTGAGTACTCGCCTTTACTAGTTCGATATCCTTTAAGTCGATATACTTCCTAGCCTTTAAGAATAAGCGCCGCGTAGCCCGTACTACTAACCTAGGCGTTACACGTCGATGAGATAGTAAAAAACAGCCTTTCCGGAGATCGCTCGAGCTCCTCGGCGTTACCGTAGTAAAGTTAGTATAACTGCGAGCCTTCTAAAGCGTTTTCGGGGTCTTTAGATAGCCCTCGTCTATTATCTAAGAGCTTAAAAGTAGCTTCCGAAGACTTATAGGCTATAGGCCCGTTATACGCTACCTACTACGTATATTACTCTTCGTAATAGCGTCTCTTCGAGCCTTCTAATAGTAGTAGAGGAAATTACGTTTACTAATCGGCGAGCTATCGAGTAGATAAACTACGGCCTTAAGATACCTGCGATAAGCTACTTTTAAGGGGCCGAATATCGATAGGTTAAGAGGCTGCGTAATATAGCTAGAATAAGTAGGAAGTAGAAGAAGAAAGATATCCGCCTAATAGTAAGTCTAAAGAAACTCGTCTAAAACGTAGCTCCCGTAGCTATCTATAATAAGGAGGCGAGGAGCCTATAGTTCGTCGGCCTTTATTTATATAAGTAGAATAAAGATATCCCGAAGCTACTCGAGGCCTATAGCGTTACTCGTCTATCTATTCGCCGTTACCGTAAATCTCTAGTCCTTAAAGCTATCGAGGGCCTCTAGAAACTATTACTATTAAACCGTTTTACCCCTAAAAATAACGAGGGGAGGGAGGGCCTCGCCTTCTATAGATACGCACTCGACGATAGTAGTCTACGCGCGTAATTCTGCTGTTTAAACGTAGATTTTGCGCTTCTCAGAGCTACCGAGAATAAGGCCGTTAATACCTAGACCCTCTATAATACCTATCTCGTCTATATTCTATCTCAGGGCTAGGGGGATAGCCTTAAGGTTAGGGCGGGCGAGAATAGCGAAGAAATCCTTAAGTACTTAAGCCGTAACTCCCTTAAAGCGGTTTCTTTCGATCCTCTTACCTACTAGGGTCTTAATAGAGGGGTTCCGCTTAAGAAAAGCGCTTATCTAATACGTTCCGAGCAGTAATATATTGCCTTATACTAATAGAATTCGCTGAACGAAATTACGCACTTAATTATACGAGGGGGCGAAGCCTAGGGCGCCCTGTTCTACGATCTAACGGGCGAGATAGGCTTCTTAGGCCCTCGAGAGTCTCTAGGTATCTTCCCTAGTAATTAAGCGCTCTATAGTACTATTAAGCCTGCCGTAAAGCGTTAATATAGGTACGTTCTAGTCGCGCGCAGCTTTGCGCCTAGCTATACCTCGCCTTACTAAGGCTATAGCGTTTAATACGTTATCTTCCGTATATCTCTTTATTCTGAATCTAATAGTATAGTTAGCTAGGCTGTGCGATAAGATTTAGGGGAGATATCGTAAAAAACCTATTATTAGGGGACCGCGTTTTTAGTATTAAAAGTAGACAATTTTAGTGTTCGGTTAGGGGGGTGTTCAGTTAGGGGGTAGTAGGTCTTAGTATCTTAACTAACTAATATATATTTAGGACTTCTAGAAATTCAGCTTGCTTTATCTTATCTAATGGTTTAGTAAACCCGTTAGCTTTCTATTCTAGAGTAGGTATATAGTATACTTCTATGTTCTTAGCTATAATAGCCTCCCTAATAAAGTAGTAGGCTATATCTATATATTTAGTCCTTTTATGAAATTCAGGATTATTAGCTAACTTAATAGCTGCCTAGTTATCTACTAGTATAGGGGTTATTCTATTATTATCTATAGTATTTATATAGTTATTTTTATTATTATTAGAATCTAATATAGTATATAGGTATTTTATAGTATTATATAGATATATAGCTTCTTTAGTAGCGTCTCTCAAGGCCATATATTCAGCCTCGCACGTAGATATAGCTACCGATTTCTGAAGCCCTGAGTACCAGGATATAGGGTTATCTAAACCATAGTAGAATATATAGCCTATAGTACTAAGGCGTTGTATTAAGTCTCCCCCGTGGTCTGAATCAACATAGCCTAGTAGGCTAGGGAGTTTATCACAGTTATAGGTCAGGACCTTATTCTTACTATATAGTAGATATTTCCATAGTTTATCTAGGGCTTTAAAATGAATATCTGAAGGGTTACTCATAAATCGTGCCGCCCTATTTATTATATAGGTAATATCGGGTCTGGTTTTTATACTAAGATATAGTAGGGCACCTACTTGTTGTTGATATAGTAGTATCTCTTCTTTAGAAGCCTGATTAGGATTTTTATCTAGTTTAAGACCTATCTCCCCGGGAGTAGGAGACGGTTTTAGTATACCCTTATTATATTTATTGAGTTTATCACAGTTATAGGTCAGGACCTTATTCTTACTATATAGTAGATATTTCCATAGTTTATCTAGGGCTTTAAAATGAATATCTGAAGGGTTACTCATAAATCGTGCCGCCCTATTTATTATATAGGTAATATCGGGTCTGGTTTTTATACTAAGATATAGTAGGGCACCTACTTGTTGTTGATATAGTAGTATCTCTTCTTTAGAAGCCTGATTAGGATTTTTATCTAGTTTAAGACCTATCTCCCCGGGAGTAGGAGACGGTTTTAGTATACCCTTATTATATTTATCTATTATTTTATCTATATAGTTAAGCTGGTTTAGCTTTAGAGTTTTATTCGTATAGTCTATAGTTATATTAATACCTAGCAAGGTATTTACTAGACCTAGATATTCTATCTGTATATCTTTAGATATATTATCTATTAAAGTGTTTATATAAGTCTGGTCAGACCCTGTTATTATTATATCATCGACGTGACAAATTAGTATAGTAGTAGGATTACTTCTTATAAATATACCGTCATCTGTAGGTAGGGTATTCAGGCCGTATTTTTCTAGTATATTACGTAGGTATTGATACCAGAGCCTAGGGGACTGTTTTAGTACGTATAGTGCTTTATTTAATTTACCAATTTTATTAGAGTTATAAAAGCCTGTAGGTAACTGTATATATATCTCGGTATCTATAGGGGCATGCGTAAAAGCACTTTTAACGTCGTATTGATGTAGGTGCCACCCGTTATATATAGCTAGTATAAATATAATACGGTAGTTTTCAGGTCTACAAGTAGTAGAGAATGTCTCTAGGTAGTCTATACCGATAACTTGATTATAGCCTTTTACTATTTATATAAGTCTGGTCAGACCCTGTTATTATTATATCATCGACGTGACAAATTAGTATAGTAGTAGGATTACTTCTTATAAATATACCGTCATCTGTAGGTAGGGTATTCAGGCCGTATTTTTCTAGTATATTACGTAGGTATTGATACCAGAGCCTAGGGGACTGTTTTAGTCCGTATAGTGCTTTATTTAATTTACCAATTTTATTAGAGTTATAAAAGCCTGTAGGTAACTGTATATATATCTCGGTATCTATAGGGGCATGCGTAAAAGCACTTTTAACGTCGTATTGATGTAGGTGCCACCCGTTATATATAGCTAGTATAAATATAATACGGTAGTTTTCAGGTCTACAAGTAGTAGAGAATGTCTCTAGGTAGTCTATACCGATAACTTGATTATAGCCTTTTACTACCCATCTAGCTTTGTATTTAATTATATTATTATCTTTATCTGTTTTTATCTTATATACCCACCTGCCCTGTATTATAGTTTTATCTATAGGTAGAGTATCTAGTATAGTATACGTATCTTGCTTTTCTAGATCTGTAACTTCTAGTTGCATAGCCTTCTTCCAGTTATCTATATCAGGGCTTTCTATAGCCTGCTTATATGTATTAGGTTCATTGTAGCTACTATAAGACACGAATAGTAGTTCTGTATAGAGGGCTAGTTCGTCTATATTATCATCGTAGTTATTAGGATTATATAGCCCTTTAGATATAGGGCTATTAGGTATAGATTCTGTTATACTAGAGCTACTAGCTTCTATATTAGAATTACTAGATTCTAGTATAGTAGACCTATCTAGGTCTTTCGATGTAGGTAGATCTACTTCGAGATCTTCCGTAGGTATAGTCTTAAAATCATGAAAGCGTCCTTCTAGTATAGTAACGTCTCTACTATAGATATACTTCTTAGTATCTATGTTAGAAGGGTGGAAGCTGAATACCTATAAGGTAGATAGATAAGTAGAAGGTAGAAGGATCTACTTAGTTAAATAACTAAGTAAGTAAGAGGGAGGATAGGTAGGTAAGAGAGATAGATAGAAGGTAGGTCTGTATTGTTTGTGTGTGTAAGGCTTATTCCTTCTATTCTAAAGTATTACGATATTCTACGTATATATAGAAGATTCCCTCGGGGTCTCGGAGTCCTCTACTAGGCCGACGGATAGTTTATTCTACCGTCGGATATAGATATTAGGTCTAGCGTAGAATTAAGATTCTAGCTAGTACCTCGTATTTAACTGCCGAAGCTCTTAGTATAGAGCTTATTCTATCGGCAGTTATTCTAGCCTATCGGCAGTTCTTATATCGGCAGTTATTGTATCGGCAGTTTCTTCTACCGGTAGTTATCCTATCGGCAGTTTCTTCTGTCGGTAGTTATTCTATCGGCAGTTCTTCTGCCGGTAATTATTGTATTAGAAGCTTCTAGAAGCTTCTACCCTAGACGTTCAGTTAGTAGACTTACCTACCTATATCCTAGGGTTTTAATATAGTATAGAATATAGTATAGTATAGTAGTAGTTTATTATTATAGTTAGTATTATTCTCTAATAATCTTTATATATAGGGTTTTGATATCTGACTTCTATCGGAAGAAAGTATAGGTTATTTAGTTTAGTACCTTTAGTAATAAGAGTATTAGTATCTCTATCGTATATAGTTATATCGTCTTCTATTATAGTACGTTTATTACGTAGCTGAGACTGGCTTATTATATTAATTCCGATTTCAGGGATATAGAGACAATCCTTTAGTATATATATTTTATCTGTATCTAGGAACTGAACAATAACGTCCCCACGACCCCTCACGTTTATAGATTTAGCATCACCCCAGGAAACAGTAGTATTAGGACCAGAAGTAGTATATATATTAAAGAGAGATTTAT